>JAAKBH010000536.1:0-215297 GCA_019776075.1 Amaranthus palmeri
GAATGCAAAATTGAGCAAAGCAAGAGTAAAATTGATATCTTTAAGGTCAAAATTGATACCTTTAAGGTTCAAATTGAAATTTTTCCAGAAAAATGAAAAAACGATTTTGAAGGTCAAAACGCGCGCGTGCACGCCACGCGCCTATCATTGGGTCGGCTAGAGGTGTTCATTCGGGTGATCGGGTCGGTTTCGGACGGTTGTCATTCGGTTCGGTTGTATTTCGGATCGGTTATGTTTCGGCTGTTTGTTATGACGGGTCACACTCGGGTCGGGTCGGTTAGTCACGGTTCGGTTAAAGATCGGTTATTCGAGTAATCGGTTAAGCATCGGTTCGGTGCCGGTTGAAGTTCGGGTCGAGTGTTAATCGGTGTCGGGTTGTCATCGGTTAATAATTGGTTCGGTTTTGTCGGGTACAGATTGGGTTCGGTTTTTTAGATTACAGAATTCGGCTACATATTAATAATTACTATCGATCAAAAATGAAATAGTTAAAATGCAAATCAATTAGTAATCATTATTACATTGTTACTTTTACATGTTTGACCGAAAATTAAAAATATCATCATCATCATCATCATCATACCCAGTGTTCCCGCACATAGATACTCTATGGCCAGGGTCTGGGGAAGGAAGGTCGACGGCGTCTCATACCCATAAGGAGAGGGCGGTCATAAGAGTCCTTCGGCTCTAGAGGAGTCTTCAAGGATAGGACCTGCAAAAATCCGAAAACCTGCATCTTACACCCACGTTAGCCAAGCATAGGGATTAAAAAAAAAAAAAAAAAAAAAAAAACAAAAAAAAAAAAAATGATTTAAAGCAATATAAAGTTCTATAAATTTTCTTCTAGTACGATTAAAAGTAGTTTAATAAACATTGACCATTGACTATTAGCTCTAAATATATGAAATTATGTATTTGTTAGATTAACTAATAAAATGATTGAATATAAGCATATCATACTTCTATCTTAAAAATTGGTTCAGATTTAAAGCAATTCGATCTGAAATTCATTCGGGTTAAGTCGGTTTTAGCCGGATTGCGTTCGGTTTCGAGCATGATTCGGGTCGGATATGACTCGGGTCGGTCATTTTTAGGTTCGGGTAATCTCGGTTAAAGGTTATGTGTCGGTTACAAAACTCGGTTACAGTTCGGGTTCAGGTTTCCCATTTCGGTTGTCACCTGTTGGGGTACAACATCGGTTCGGATATTGTCGGTTCGATAAACCTGAAAATGGAAGATATTTCCGGGTCGATTTGCTTTCGGTTTCGGTTCGGATTTTCGGGTCGGGTCACTTTTGAACAGCTCTAGGGTCGGCCCATGCCCCATCTCATATTGAGGCCGTCTCGGCCAAGTTTTTGTGTTTTAATAACACCAAAACTTGGCTGAGACGGCCTCAAGGTGAGACGGCCCAGCCCAAGCCGCGCGCTATAGGGGAGAGTAAACTGCAATATGATCAGTTTCTATCTTAACACATTCATTTTCATGGTTAAAGTGTTCAGTTTTAAGACTAAATGACAATTGTCCATTTATATCAATCAGTTTTAAGACTAAATGGATCAATTGTCTAATAAAGTGTATCAGTTTCATTGATAATAGCCTCAATTTGATTCTTAACAGCGTCTGGTTTGATGGATATAGTGATGACAACATGCATGACGTTCCACACTTACATGAAGACAATGAAGAAGCAAGGAAAGTAGTAGAAACACTATATAAGGCAACAATTGATGAAGTTAACAAGATAACTGAAAAGAGTACTAATGAATTGAAGATGGGGTAGAAAATCAAACATATAATTTGATTCAATACCATTATTTGTGAAATGATATACAAATTGTATATCAATTTTTTTTAAGAGGACAATTGAGTATGTTAAGAGCACAATTGAATATTTTAAAATAGCAATTTAGTAAGTGAAGTGTATACTTTAAGAGGCGAAAATAAGCTGACTAAATTGAGGCTATTATCGATGAAGCTGATACACTTTATTGGACAATTGATCCATTTAGTCTTAAAACTGATTGATATAAATGGACAATTGTCATTTAGTCTGAAACATACTAGAAGCATAACTGATCATATTAGAAACTGAACACTTTAACCATGAAAATGAATGTGTTAAGATGGAAACTGATCATATTGCAGTTTACTCTCCCCTATAGTGCGCGGCTTGGGCTGGGCCGTCTCACCTTGAGACGGTCTCGGCCAAGACCGGCTGTTTTAATAAAGTCTGAAATTAAATTTTGGGCCCAAAAATTTGTAAGACCGGAGCCCATTACTTAGGCAAATGAAACGGCTCCCTTAAGCCCTTTCTTACTCATTTTTCTCTGGAATCTAAAACTTAGAAAGAAGAACCCTATTTTTTCCTTCCCATAATAACTTTGCTAGCTAAAAATCAAAGCTCCTTTAATGGCAATGGCATTTTCGATGGCCTCAACTATGCGTTTGGAATTCCACTTTCTCGGCGTTTTACCATCTGAATGGCGTTTACAACGGTAAGTTTTTTCGGTTTAAATAAATCAATTTTAATCTATTATAAATCTACTACTTTCGAAACAAAATATGGTTATTTGATTGTTGAATTTTGTATTTTTGTTCTTGAATCGTGACTTCGTCTAGTGTGTCAACTTGGTTTGGTCGAAGAGAGTAGTCAGTAGAGACGAAGAAGACCCTGCTTGAGATTTGAGATTTCAACAGTATGTTATTTGACAATTTGTTTGTAAATTGTAGAGTGGAAATGTGAATTGAGATTTAGTATAGTTTGTAATGGGAAGTGGGAAATGAGAATTAAGATTTAGTATTTTTGTTATTTATTTGTGTGTAAATTGTAGACGAAGAAGACTTTGGATGCAGGATGTTCTTGAGAATTGAGAAAGATATAGCCAAATATTTTTTTTTTTTTTTGTTTTTTGGGATGAAAATGGGATGAAAAAGAATTTTTGGAGAAGATTCGATGTTGATACTCTTATTAATGATTTTGCAACTCGAAAAGCCCGTTAAAACTCTTTTTTTTTTTTAATGATTTTTTGAGTTTTTTGTTTTTTGCATATAGTGAAATTGGACATGTAACTTGTCAAAAATATTTTGTTTTTTAATGAATAGTTTTTTTAACATTTATTATCGTTCTTAAAGGGCCCCCAAAATGTTAGAGACGGCCCTATATATATATATATATATATATATATATATATATATATATATATATATATATATATATATATATATATATATATATATATATATATATATATATATATATAGGGAGAAGTTCCAGTGAGAAACATCCTTATATGAGAACCGTGAGAACCATAATCTCAGCCGTTTGATTAGATTTAATGGCTGAGATTGACACGGGTATCATAAGGGGTATTTTCGTAAATTTGCGTTTTATTTCAAAACCCACTTCTCACTTAATTTGAAAACCGTCAGTGTATTTGCATTTCATTTATTACTATAAAGTAACATATTTACAAATATAGTAAACTAATATGATATTTTTATCTATAATTGATCATAGTAAACACATCAAATTGTGATACGACAAGGTAAAAGAAAGACAAGCAACAAGGAAGTTGCATCCACTTCTGTCATTCCTCCAAACATTACGTAAGTTACTTTTTGTTTGCTTTCATGTCTTACACTTTTTTGACATTTTATATGAATATAGTTTACCATAAAATTATAAACAAAAAAATAAATAACACTTTTTGTAGTCAGTAACACCTTTTACCCAGTAAGAAACACCTTTTATATTGTGAGTAACACCTTTCATTTAGTCACTAACACCTTCTATGTAGTCGGTAAAACAAAGTCACTACATATATATATAATAAATTATCATTCCTCCAACCATTAAGTAACATGTTTTACAATTAAATAACATGTTTTATGTGGTGAGTTACAACATTAAAGTAACATGTTTAAGGTATAAGTCAGTAACAACTTTTAACCAGTGAGCAACACTTTTTGTAAAAAAAAGTCAGTAACACCTTTTATGTCGTCGGTAACACTTTTTATGTAGTCAGTAACACCTTTTATACTTGAAGTAACATACATAAACTAATACATTTTGGAATTACTATCAAATTTCAGGGAAAGAGTTCAGTTCCATATGTTGTCTTCTCCGTCATCAATTGTTTTATTGTGCGATAACTTGAATGACAAACAAAAATCAGAAGTGAAGGACATTGGATTTGGCGGATTATTGCATTTGAATATCCGCAAATCCTATCATGGTATGGCCAAGTATTTCATTGATTAATATGACGTCACCACTTCTGTTTTTATTGTTACCGCCAATTGTAAATTTACCGTCTCCCAATATGACATTTGTGACATATTTGGGTTGCCTTTGACGGATAATTACATAGTTGAATTATTGAAGTCCCGTGAAAACAATTCCAATGATCAATTGATTGAGGAATGGAAGGAAAAACTGGATTGTATTGGTCAAAAAGAGATACCTGCCGAAAAATTATTTTCAAAAATGGTGGGAGTGTTAAAGGAGGGAGGGGATGATTTCAAGCGTTTCTTTGTAATGTATGCCATGATTACTTTCTTAGCACCTACATCTCATAAGACGGTGGATTACACTTTGGTCAAAGCCTTAGATGATGTTAATCAAATACGAAACCTTAATTGGAGTGGTTTAGTATTTGAAAGATTCAAAACTGGTTTAGAAATGTGTCAAACTAGGAAACTAAAATACATCCCTTCATGCTTAACCATTTTAGAGCTTTGTTTTTTTCATCGTTTTGGTGTTTAAATAAAGGTCCAACATTAAAGGTCCAACAAGTTCATTTAGGATGTGGAGGTCCAACAAGTTTTGGTGTTTAAACCTTCATGCTTAAAATACATCCCTTCATGCTTAAAATACATCCCTTCATGCTTAACCATTTTAGAGCTTTGTTTTTTTCATCGTTTTGGTGTTTAAACCTTAATTGGAGTGGTTTAGTATCTGAAAGAATTTAATCAACATCAAAGGTTCATCTTAAATAATTTTAACTTAAATAAAGGTCCAACAAGTTCATTTAGGATATGGAAAGAACAAGTTGGAAGTTATTGGAAAGTGTTGGCGATCTCGGTGATGTGCATTTAGGTCAAAGTTGGAAGTTATGTGGAAAGTGTTGGAAAGTTCATTTAGGTCAAAGTTGGAACTCAATTTCTTTTAAAACATTTGGATCGGCATAATACTGCGACAGTGTTGGCGAGCTCGATGATGTGCCAACATCTTCATTCGTATTTGCTTTGGCCTTCAGCTTTAGTAATCGACCCATATGATGTTGGGTGACAATTTCTATATTTCGCTTCATCTTTGTCACTTCCTCCATAAGTTCCTTAAGCAAGCGCAAATAAAAATTAATTTAAATAAAAGTGTTACTCTCAGAATAAAAAGTGTTACTCACAACATAAAAAGTGTTACTGACTTTGTTAAACATGTTATTCACTACATAAAATGTTACTACATAAAAAGTGTTACTTACTACATAAAAAGTGTTACTCACAACATAAAACGTGTTACTGACTTTGTTAAACATGTTACTCACTACATAAAAAGTATTACTGACTTTGTTAAAAATGTTACTCACTACATAAAAAGTGTTACTGACTTTGTTAAACATGTTACTACATAAAAAGTGTTACTGACTTTGTTAAATATGTTACTCACTACATAAAAAGTGTTACTGACTTTGTTAAACATGTTACTTTTTATGTAGTGAGTAACATGTTTAACAAAGTCAGTAACACTTTTTATGTAGTGAGTAACATGTTTAACAAAGTCAGTAACACTTTTTATGTTGTGAGTAACACTTTTTATGTAGTAAGTAACACTTTTATGTAGTGAATAACATGTTTAACAAAGTCAGTAACACTACTTTTTATGTTGTGAGTAACACTTTTATTCTGAGAGTAACACTTTTATTTAAATTAATTTTTATTTGCGCTTGTCTAAGGAACTTATGGAGGAAGTGACAAAGATAAAGTGAAACATAGAAATTGTCACCCAACACCATATGGGTCGATTACTAAAGCTGAAGGCCAAAGCAAATACGAATGAAGATGTTGGCACATCATCGAGCTCGCCAACACTGTCGCAGTTTTATGCCGATTCAAATGTTTTAAAAGAAATTGAGTTCCAACTTTGACCTAAATGAGCTTTCCAATACTTTCCACATAACTTCCAACTTTGACCTAAATGCACATCACCGAGCTCGCCAACACTTTCCAATAACTTCCAACTTATTCTTTCCACATCCTAAATGAACTTATTGGATCTTTATTTAAGTTCAAATTTTTTAAGATGAACCTTTGATGTTGATTGAATTCTTTCAAATACTAAATCACTCCAATTATGGTTTAAACACCAAAACGATGAAAAAAAAACAAAGCTCTAAAATGGTTAAGCATGAAGGGATGTATTTTAGTTTCCTAGTTTGACACCTTTCTAAACCAGTTTTGAATCTTTCAAATACTAAACCACTCCAATTAAGGTTTCGTATTTGATTAACATCATCTAAGGCTTTGACCAAAGTGTAATCCACCGTCTTATGAGATGTAGGTGCTAAGAAAGTAATCATGGCATACATTACAAAGAAACGCTTGAAATCATCCCCTCCCTCCTTTAACACTCCCACCATTTTTGAAAACAATTTTTCGGCAGATATCTCTTTTTGACCAATACAATCCAATTTTTCCTTCCATTCCTCAATCAATTGATCATTGGAATTGTTTTCACGGGACTTCAATAATTCAACTATGTAATTATCCGTCAAAGGCAACCCAAATATGTCACAAATGTCATATTGGGAGACGGTAAATTTACAATTGGCGTTAACAATAAAAATAGAAGTGGTGACGTCATATTGATCTATGAAATACTTGGCCATACCATGATAGGATTTACGGATATTCAAATGCAATAATCCGCCAAATCCAATGTCCTTCACTTCTGATTTTTTGTTTGTTATTCAAGTTATCGCACAATAAAACAATTGATGACGGAGAAGACAGCATATGGAACTGAACTCTTTCCCTGAAATTTGATAGTAATTCCAAAATGTATTAGTTTATGTATGTTACTTCAAGTATAAAAGGTGTTACTGACTACATAAAAAGTGTTACTGACGACATAAAAGGTGTTACTGACTTTTTTTTTTACAAAAAGTGTTGCTCACTAGTTAAAAGTTATTAGTGACTTATACCTTAAACATGTTACTTTAATGTTGTTACTCACCACATAAAACATGTTATTTAATTGTAAAACATGTTACTTAATGGTTGGAGGAATAATAATTTATTATATATATATGTAGTGACTTTGTTTTACCGACTACATAGAAGGTGTTAGTGACTAAATGAAAGGTGGTACTCACAATATAAAAGGTGTTTATTACTGGGTAAAAGGTGTTACTGACTACAAAAAGTGTTATTTATTTTTTTGTTTATAATTTTATGGTAAACTATATTCATATAAAATGTCAAAAAAGTGTAAGGCATGAAAGCAAACAAAAAGTAACTTACGTAATGTTACGAGGAATGACAGAAGTGGATGCAACTTCCTTGTTGCTTGTCTTTCTTTTACCTTGTCGTATCACAATTTGATGTTGTTTACTATGATCATTATAGATAAAAATATCATAGTATTAGATTACTATATTTGTAAATATGTTACTTTATAGTAATAAATATGTTACTATATATATATACAAAATTAAAATAATTTACATAATAATTGAAGGAAAGATAGAAAATAAAACATGTTTAAGGTAAAACATGTTACTTTGTGTAAAAAACGTGTTACTTAATGGTTGGAGGAATGATAATTTATTAATATATATATATATATATATATATATATATATATATATATATATATATATATATATATATATATATATATATATATATATATATATATATAAGGGAAGGGATCCAATGAGAAGGGTATTGAAAATGAGAAGGGTAAGAAGGATTCTACACCCTTGATTTTACTTACATAAAAAAATTCTATGGTCACGATTGAGCCAAAAACACATAATTGTAAAAGTAACTATGTTACACGAAAATGTAACTATGACATCAATTTTAAAATGTTCTTTTTTTTATAACATAGTATCCTTTTTTGTATACATAGTAACCAAAAAAAATAAACAAAAATTCTTTTCATCCTATATATATATATACATATATATATATATATATATATATATATATATATATATATATATATATATATATATATATATATATATATATATATATATATATATATATATATATTGACTTTGTTTTATTGACTGCATAGAAGATGTTAGTGACTAATATAAAGGTGTTACTGACAACATAAAAGGTGTTATTGACAACATAAAATGTAAAAAAGTGTAACGCGTGAAAGCAAATATAAAGTAACTTACGTAATGTTTGGAGGAATGACAGAAGTGGATGCAACTTCCTTGTTGCTTGTCTTTCTTTTACCTTGTCGTATAACAATTTGTTGTTGTTTACTATGATCAATTATAGATAAAAAAATATCATATTAGATTACTATATTTGTAAATATGTTACTTTATAGTAATAAATATGTTACTACATAGTAAAAATATGTTACTATATGCATATAGAAAATAAAAGTAACTTACTTAATGCTTGAAGGAAAGATAGAAGTGGTTGCAGGTGCATCTACACAATGAACAGATTAACAAAAAATTAGCTTAAATTTAAAATGTTACTTATTATCCTTCACTTGATCAAATATTGTATATTTATAATGTTACTTGTTGCAATAAGAATTTAATCAACATGAAAGCTAGTGTACCTTGAGTAAACAGATTAATATAAAGCTTAATCTAAATTTAAAATGTTATTTAACATCAAAAAGTTGTTACTCTACGTCATATAAGTGTTACCGTGATCAATATTGACCGCCCTCACTTCTTGTTCAGGTTGTTCAGAAGTTGGTTCTTGACATTGGTTGATTAAAGATTCACCTACACAAACGATTAGTGTAAATATATGGAATATAGAGTTACTTAACAATTTAAAAATGGGTTATGTGATGCAATATAAGTGTTACCTTGATCAATGGTATCAGCATTCACCTGCGTTAGCACGTCACTGATAATTTCATGCGGACCTTTTTGTTTAGAAAGGCTTTTTCCTTTCCTTTGATACACCTTGCAAGAGTTGCGAGTGACAACCATATTTCTAAAACAAAGACAACAATCTTTAAAATACATTTAAAAAACAATGAATATAAAAAGTTGTTACTCAAAACTGACTTTATGCCTTAAAGTTGTTGCTAACAACATAAAAAGTGTTACTCATAGCACAAAAAGTGTTACTGATTTTGTTAAACATGTTACTTATGTATAGAAACATGTTTAACATTTGTTACTCACAACATATGCCTTAAAGTGTTACTCACAAGTGTTACTCACAACATATGACTTCGTTAAAAAGTGTTACTCACAACATAAAAAGTGTTTACTCACAATTGAACAAATGATTCATTAACATGCAAGTAGCACTACTTATGTAGTAGCACTACGAAATCATTAATGTAGAAAAAAAATGTAGTAGCACTACGAAATCAGTTATGCAGTTTCAAAAGTAAAAAAATGAAATGCAATGAAATGATCATCAGTAAAAGATCAGCAACATAGAAAAAAATCACTACGAAAAATCAGTAAAAAAATCAGCAACAATTGTAAAAAAAATCCAGAAATGCAAATGAAATGAAATCCAGAAATAGACATGCAAATGCAAATGTGAATCAGACCACGAAAAAATCAGCAAATGCAAATGTAAATTGAAATGCAAATGTAAATTGTAAATCGTAAAAAATCAGCAACAATTGAAGGGAAATTCAACCACACCAATTGAAATGCAAATGTAAATTGTAAAAAATCAGCAACAATTGTAAAAAATGACTACGAAAATCAGTAAAAAAAATCAGTGAAACAAAATCAAAAGATGAATACCTGAAATAGAGCGAAGAAGATGAAATCCGCGTGAGAAGATGAACACCTTGAAGAAGATGAAGAGATCCCACGTGAGAAGATGGGAGGATCAAGAGACGGTTTTTTGAAACTAAGTGAGAAGATGAAGAGAACCCGCGTGAAATGAAATGCAAATACACTGACGGTTTTCAAATTAAGTGAGAAGTGGGTTTTAAAATAAAACGCAAATTTACGAAAATACCCCTTATGATACCTGCGTCAATCTCAGCCATTAAATCTAATCAAACGGCTGAGATTATGGTTCTCACGGTTCTCATATAAGGATGGTTCTCAATGGAACTTCTCCATATATATATATATATATATATATATATATATATATATATATATATATATATATATATATATATATATATATATATATATATATATATATATATATAGGGTGTACATATTTTTTGTGAATAAAAAAGTTCATATTATTTACAAAAATACCATCTGAATATGTACCCCTTTTAAGCAGTTATGTACCCTTTTTAACAAATGTCTAATTATTTACAAAACTGCCACCCAAATATGTACTCCATTTGAGCTATTATGTACCCATGTTTTCAGTTTTCACCATTTTAATTGGTTTTCACACGATTTTAATAGATTTAAATCAAAGAGAAATTATGTGGAATGTGGTTTTTAAGAATTGATAATAAATAAAGAGAGAAAATAAATTGTATAGATAGACTTAAAATATATGATTGAAACTAAAAGAAAGTAAAAATTATTATCCAAAAAAAAAGAGCTTATCTTGTATGAAACCGTCTCACTATGAGACGAGTCCATATATTAGCCGATTTTATTAATTGATTACTTTAAGATTGTAAATGATTGTTTTAAGGTTATAACTCAGAAGTAATAATTGAAAAACTACAAAAAATTAATCATTTAAAAATTATAAGTGATAAATCTAATGTTATTTTTTTGCGACAATCACTTGAATGTTATAAGTAATCACTTTAAGACAAAGGTTGGGTATTGAGTCAGCTCGAAAAAAGTAATCTCACCGTAAGACAATAGTTGGGTATTGAATCTTATTTAAAAGTTAGTGATAAAAAAGGTGAAATGGACCAAAATAACAAAAACTTGTAAGAGCTATCCTAATGGTGATGATTTTTTGTTTGAGTGAAATTCTTTTTTGGGTAAAAATATAGGATAAATGGACATTAATAATCCCAACTTTTCGTCGTCCGCTCAAAACAATCCCAACTTTCACTTATTTTCAAACAAACCCAACTTTGCCACTTATTTGCTCCGGGCATACCCTTTTCAAGGGTGACCTGCTGTAACAGGTAAAACCCTTAATAAAGGGTTTCTTCAACCTCTCTCTCTCCAAAACAACCCACCATTAATGACCATCTTCAACAATTGAATAATCTGAAACCCAATAACAATTTTTGGTTCCATCAACAATTGATTCAATGCAAAATTTGATTTATGGTACTAAAATTCCACAATTTTATTTCAATCAATCATTACTTTTAAACTCTCCACAACTAAATGCAGAACAAGGACGAATTACACCATCAGAATCTACAAACCTAAAGCTAAGAGGCAGGAAAGAGTAGCTGCAATCTGCAATTGCAATATTGAAAAGAGAAAAAGCGTACAGCCAAAATACCGGAATTTGAAACAGAAAACTCCCCCTCAATAAAATTTGAGAATTTGATATTGCAAGGTGCGTCATCCAATATTGAATAGTTCCCCAATTTTCCAATTCCATTTTTATACCGTCAAGTAAGCACCTTAAACAGCAGCCATGATTTTATATTTCATAATGACATTAACAGATGATCAACCAACATCTTCCACAGAAATAAAAATCAAAAAACTTACAGCAATAACATCTTTGATTGAATGTGAGGAATTAGTAATTGGTTGATAAAATAGGGGAATTAGAAAGAAATAGTACCAATTGCATGAAGACCCACCGAATTAATTGAGTAGAAATTAGAGTAAACAATACCTAATTTCTCTTCATCACCATTAACACTTAAAAATTGGGATTGAATGAAGATGGTCATTAATGTTGGGTTGTTTTGGAGAGAGAGAGGTTGAAGAAACCCTTTATTAAGGGTTTTACCTGTTACAGCAGGTCACCCTTGAAAAGGGTATGCCCGGAGCAAATAAGTGGCAAAGTTGGGTTTGTTTGAAAATAAGTGAAAGTTGGGATTGTTTTGAGCGGACGACGAAAAGTTGGGATTATTAATGTCCATTTATCCAAAAATATATCCTAATGGTGAAAGTTCATCAGAAACTAAAAAATTCTCAAATGTTTGTAAAAAAAAACTACTTGCATGGGAAATTTTTAGAAAACATCATGGTTCACTCAACCCATAAAAATTGACAAATGTCTAAACAATTTTTTTAAAAAAATAGGTTTTTTTATTTATATTTATACATATAAAAAATATATATATAAATATACTATAGGTAATAAAATTTTATGCTCTATTACTTCAAACAAAATAATATTTACTCCCTCCGTTCCTTTTTGTTTTTCCACCTTACTAAAACGGGCAGTTCCATAAGTTTTTCCACTTTAAAATCATTTCCATTTTTGGAAAGTTTTCATCTCACTTTTACCCCTTAAAACCCCACTTTCTTTACTTCACACTACTATTTAATTATTTTCTCTTTCATAATTCTAATACAATCATTGCATTACACTATTATTTAATTATTTTTTCTCTTATACTTCAAATAAAACCATTACTTCCTACTACTATATAATTAAAATAATATCCACTATCACCAAAGATTCCACTTTTCTTAATCTTGGTAAAAAACCCAAATAGGAACATCAAAAAGGAACGGAGGGAGTATACTATAGGGTTTTTTATGAATTACAGCCTCAAAGTTTTCTCGTTTTGTGAATTACAGCCGCAAAGTTTTTTTTTTTTTATGAATTACAACCACCAACTTTTGAAAATGACCACCATTACAGCCAAGTGACCGGTTGACACCGTTCACCAGCCTTTTTACCGTTGACTTCCATTATTCTGATTTTTCCTCTTTTTTTTTGAGTTTTTTTTTGTTTTTCCTTTTTTTGTTTTTCCTTTTTTTTCCCTTTTTTTTGTTTTTCCTTTTTTTTATTTAATTCATCATCCCCAAGCATCTTTTTCTCTCTTCCTCCTTCTTCTCCATCATCTTCATCCTCCATTAATCTTCAAAGACCCAATTTCTCTCCAAAGTCCAAACCCTAAATTTTTTTCCACCATTAATCTCTCTTCATCACTTTGTTTACTTTGTTCTCCTCAAAGACCCAAATTGTGGAAATATAAAACCCAAAAATTTTTTATCTGAAAATTTTGAGTTAAAATTGTCCTTTTTCTGAAATTTTCGAGTGCAACACAACTACATTGTTCAAGAAATCGAAAATGGTGCTGCAACATCGTCCTTTTTCTGAAAATGCAAATGAACTAATTGTTGTCTGGCTTTCGTAATTGCAAGATCTGTTTTGTTAAACTTATTCTTATGTTTACTTTATTCTTATGCAAATCTAGAAAATTAGAGATGATGATATGTAGATAAAAATTAGCCAGGAGCTTTGGTATATTAGAGATGACAATGTTGATTGGGTTATTGATGCATTTGTCATCCTAGTGTATCTCACTTCATCTTGCATATCAATATTATGTTGATTTCAATTTCTTGATTTCTTAATTTCTTGAATTTCATCTTATTCTTGAATTTCATGTCATTCTTGATTTTATATTTTCAATTTTTAATATTTACTTGTCTAAAGCTTGGGTTTTTTTTAAAAACCCCATTTGAATTCCTGTTTCCCACAACTATTGAAGCTGTCTTGAATCTGATCCTCCTTTCTCACTACAAAAATGTTGCATTTAAGCACACTTAAAAATGCATTTAGGCACACTTAAATATGATGCTGCACAACTTAGCCACGCTTAATTAAGCGTGGCCTCTGCTTGTGTTATTAAATTTTCAAGCACTTATTAAGCGTGGCTAAAAGTGCTAATAAGCGTGGCTAGTTGCTCCTTCAGCCACACTTATAGGTGTTGGGAACTTTCCTCACTTGACAAGTGTGGCTGAATGATTTCATGGGCTATTGTTTGCCTTTTTGTTAGCCACATAAATAAGAGTGACTAATGAACATAACTAATTTATTAACTAATTATGGCGGTAATAATAATAATAATAATAATAATAATTATTATTATTATTATTATTATTATTTTTTGGCAAACGATTTTCTATATAAATAAAATCATTTACAAAAGGTTGGGTTAGAAAACCTAGATATCCGGGGATCCCTACAACATAACATAGGTACATACAAAAAAACACCTACCTTAAAAAAAAAAAAAAAAAAAAAAAACCATACAAAAAAACTCCTAGACCAAGGCATATCTAACACAGAGGCAAAGGAGGGAGCTCCACCAGCATGTAGCATCAACAGCTAAAATAAGGAACGCTACAACAGCACCAGCAGCTCGACTTTCATAACTGGGCAGAAAACGATGCTGGCAGCACAAAATAACCCATCAGCAGCGGGCAACACCAGCAGGAATGGACTGGGCAGCAGCGGCACACGAAGCAGCCAGCAGCAACAGAGAATCAGCGTGCAATAGCGCTTGCAACAGGGGTGTAACAGTAGCAATTAGACAGAGCAGCAAACACACCCAACTTTGAAAACAAGACAGCTTCAAGACATAGGGTAGCAGTATTGATCAGTGGGCAGCAGCAGCAAGCAGCACACACATGTTTCGAAAACCAGGCAGCCTCACGACAGAAATGAAGCAGCAGCATCTGAGTGCACGAGGCAGCAGCACAGCATCTAAAGCTCCCAGCGATCACCAAAACAAATCAGCAGCTTCAATATTCCCCAGCAGCATCATCACAAACAACAGATGCACAAAGCTCCCAGCGACACAAGGCAGAAGCAACAGCCAGCAGCCCCATGTTGTTAAGCATCAGCAGGCAGCAGACCAATCGACAGCAGCCTCTGAAACTAAGCAAGCAAGGACGCACCAACTCAACAGCATATACAACAGCACTTAGCAAGCAAGGAGACAACAGCCTTAATGATCCACTCTGATGTGCAACAAATCCAGCAGAGAAAAAGAGGCCTAAACAACCAACACAAATTGTCAGCTAAACCAGTAGCTATACAGAGTTAAATAGCTATACAAAGCAACAAGTACAGCTGAATCAAAGTAACAAAAAACAGCAGCAGCTTGTATCCAAAACTCTTGGAACAGCAACGAAGCAAGTGAGCACCACATTATCATAGTATGAAAACATCCCAACTCAAACCCCAGTAACAACACTGTGGTAATCAAGTGATTGGAGACAAAGAGCAACCTCACTCCGAATAGCTACTCCACATAAATTGGGAGAGTGAGCAGCAGCAACTGAGGAGCAGCACTACCACTCAGCACAGCAACGGGTTTATCATATACAGAAGCACTCAATCCACAAGACCATTTGAGCAGCAAACTATCAGAAGTGTACATCAGATGCATTAGTTAGAATTTTAATTGATTTAGTAAAACATAAAATTTGAGGAGATAATTACTAAAAATGTAAAACCTAAACTATAACAAAATATAGAAACATAATCTACCCTTTTCAAAAAAATAGCAAATTTTTGTCAAATATTTATAACTTATACATAATAAAACATCCAAGCATTTCACAAACAAAGATAACCACCAATTCAACCTATTTTAACAACTTAAAATTGTAGATGATGGTCGACATGAATTAAAGATACAACATGATACAGCTGCGAAATTTTGCAACAATGATAATGTACGACATGAATTTCTACATAACAAGATGTTCGACATAACTTATGCATAACAACCTGAATTGGTACATAAGCTTAATCAGAATTCAGAACCATTTTACTTAATTAATTCATTCTTGATTACTCTGCCTTGCAAAATTTTGAGTACTAAAGCCAGACAGTAATCCAATTCAGTACAATAGCTTAATCAAGTAAAATGTCACAGATGAATCGGTGGCATACATAAGCTTAAATATTCAGTACATAAGCTTAATCAAGTACTAATGCCTAACAGTAATGCAATTTACTATATATTCAGTAATGCCGACATAATTTTCTTTGCCCACATTAGCTTAATTAATCAAGTAAAATGTTAGACATAGTCAATAACTTCAAAACATTGGGAATTTTCAAAAACTTTAAAATTTTCAAAATTAATTATTAATCACGAAAGGCTATGAGATTAAGTAAAATGTCAACATATCTTGAGAACTAATGTCAAAACCCAAAGCAAGTTAGTACTACATAAGCTTAACTAATCAAGTAAAATATCAGACATAATTAAGAACTTCAAAAACTTCAGAATTTCCTAAATCTTTAAAACATTCAAAATTAATAATTAATCAAGAAAGGTAATGAGATTCAGTAAAACGCCGAATTATCTTGAGTAATGCCGAAAACTAAAGTAACTTGGTACTAATGAGATTCAAGGGAAGAGATGGGAGAGCCATTAAAGCGCATCTTTAATAACTTAAAAAAATAACACTAATAATTCATAATTTGAGTAGTTACCTTAGAAGAAATGAATAAGCCATAGCCCATATGATTGTAGAAGAAGGAAAATTCAGAAATTAGGGTTAGGGCCGGTGGGAAGTTAACAGAGAAAGGGTATTTAGGATGTAGAAAATGAAAGGGTTCTGTACTAAGACTAAAGGCACGCGAATTCCGAGTATTTGCTTCAAATAAAATTTATTTTATTTTTTTAATTATTTGTATTTTGACACGCATACTAGTGTGGCTGATTTGACTAATTTTATATTTTTACTTGCGGTTCAGCCACGCTTATTAGTATTGCTGAAATGATTATAAGTTTTTTAATTGACAATTAGCCACGCTTATTAGTGTGGCTGAACTTATAACATTTAAAGATTATTTGATTGACTTGTAGCCACGCTTATGAGTGAAACTATTATTTTCACGTATAATAAGTGTGCCTAAAATGCAAGAAGTGAGTCTAATTGCAAAAGAATCTGCTACACTTAATTAAGAGTGACTAAATAAGTGTAGCTACATGCCACATTTTTTGTAGTGTCTTATTAAAGAAAAAGAAACACACCTACAAAATTATGGGTTTTATATATCCATAATTTGGGTCTTTGAGTATTGGGTGAATGGTTGTTAAAATCGCGATTCTAATATACGATTCTACGATTTTACGATCCAAAAACAAGCGAGCGATTTGAATCGCAGTTAGAATCTTAAAGTTGTAGAATCTTACGATTCTAGTTGGAATAAAATTTTTAGTGGTAGAATCATAACACGATTCTACGATTCTACGATTTAACGATCCGATTCTACTAATATAGTATGAATTATTTTAAATTTTTCTTATGTACCATATTTTACTAATCTCTTACACACATACACATAAATTTCAAATTTTCCATCATGAAAACTTTTTAAAAACATATTTTTTTAATCGGTATGTAGATTTAAACTAATTATTGAAAAGTTTTCGTTATATTCTTAAAAATAAAGTCAAAGAAACTTTAATTCATAAATTAAATACTTTTGTATAGGATAATAATGATAAGAAACTAGATATTTTATTATTTTTAAGTTTATTTGTAGAATCGTACGATTCTACGATTCGATTCTACCGATTCGATTCTACCTCTTCAAACGATTCTGAGTAGAATCACGATTTTAACAACTTTGAATTTGGGTCTTTAATTGGGTCTTTGAGGAGAACAAAGTAAGGAAAGTGATGAATAGAGATTAATAGTGGAAAGAAATTTAGGGTTTTGGACTTTGAAGAAATAGGGTCTTTGAAGATTAATGATGACTTTGAAGATTAATGGAGGATGAGGATGGAGATGATGAAAATGATAGAGAAGAAGGAGGAAGAGGATGAAAGAATTAAATGAAAAAAAGAAAAAGAAAAAGCAAAACTCAAAAAAAAGGAAAAAGAAAAAAAAAGGAAAAAAAAAAGGAAAAATCAGAAAAATAGAAAGTCAACGGTAAAAAGGCTGGTCAACGGTCTCAACCGGTCACTTGGCCGTAATGGTGGTCAATTTAAAAAGTTGGTGACTGTAATTCATAAAAAAACTTTGCGGCTGTAATTCATAAAACGAAAAAACTTTGAGACTGTAATTTATAAAAAACCCTATACTATAGGTAATAAAATTTTATGCTCTATTACTTCAAACAAAATAATACTCCCTCCGTTCCCACTGTTATTGTCCACATTTTTCTTTTTGGGTCATCCCATTTTAATTGTTCACTTTCTATTTTTGGCAAAAACTTTTTACCTAAATACCCCCAACTACCCCAAGTTATATTATTTAAAATACCCCACCTACCACCTTTTTCAATTATTATAATCACTTAAATACTTCACCTACCACCTTTTCAATTATTATAATCACTCAAAATACACTACCATTTTTTAAAATTTGCGTGTCAAATCCAAAGTGGACATTTAAAATGAATTGGAGGAGTATGTATTAATTTTTTTTTTTTTTTCTAATTCTACATTTTGTCCAAATTTCCATTTTGTTACCCACCTGATCAGTCACCAGTCACCACTCAGCACCACCTCCTCCAAATCTCCCTAAGCTGACGCATGACCGTTGAATCTTACGCTTTCAAGATTTGTTTTAAACTTTGAATTTCAATCCAGGAATGTGAATTCACTATACTGCTTGTAATTGCTCAATTTGGGAATTGGGATTGCATACTGCACTTGATAATTTCCCAACCTCAACATTTCATTCTCCGACGCTTTCAGAATTAGGGCATAGAAAAAAAAATGAGGGTTTTAAGGAAGCTGAAATTAGCTCAACAAGCTTTCGTCGCTGTGAAAAACAATTCTTCAAGTAATCGATGCGTGTGTTTTCGCTCCTTATTCACATCTTCATCGGCGTTGTCATCTGGGTTTCATGCTTCCGATTCGTGCTTGACTTCCAATTTTGTTTCTTCTAAGAATTCACCTCTTATAAATTTTAGTTACAAACCATGGGCGCCATTTCTAGGTTTTTTTTTTTTCTCTCTTTTACTGATTTTCTTACCGAAGATTAATTGCTGATACGTAAACTTTAGTTTTGAATTTAGATTGAGGATCAAAACTCTTTTTTTTTGAAAATTTAATTTGATGTTTTGATGGTTTGCTTGTTGCTATTACTTAAATTTTTTTTTTTATCAAGATTCTGGATGTTTTATTAATTCAATTAATGAACAGTGCAGAAGAGGACGATGTTTATTCAAACGCAGCCCACGCCCAACCCTGCATCCCTTATGTTCTATCCGGGCAAGCCAGTTATGGAAATTGGGAGTTCAGACTTTCCAAATGCTCGTACTGCCATGAAATCACCTCTAGCTAAATCTCTTTTTGGAATTGATGGTATGTTTGTTTTACAAGTATATAGGAGAAAGTCATGTTTTATAACTTCCCAACTTCTTTGGATCAAATTCTAGAGTAAAACATCATCCCGGATAGGGAATAAGATTGCTTCTCTGATTTCGTTGAGGTCGAAAGGTTTTTCCATCTAATGGGCAAGGAATGTTTGATTACTCACAGAAAAGCAAACTAATTAAGCTAAATTTTATGTAGTGGGATTCTCATGACTCTGTAACTAGTGTAATTTTACTTCACAAAGTTTAACACTCATGTCCTGTAGCTTGTTTGGTAGTAGGTATCAAATGATGGTAATGTTAAACAAAATTTTTAGTGTAACTTTGGGAAAAATCTCTTTACAAGTTTAGTGATTATACTTGTGCTACTTCAAACGTCTCATTTTCTCCACCAAATTCATTCAATGTATTACTAAACATTTCTATAATCACCATTTAATACCAGTACCCAAATAGGCAGTAAAAGTCATTCACCAAATGTGAAGCGCAATTTAAGCTTGACAATAAAGATAAAATCAGAGAAAGATGAGCTAGATTCATATCACATCTGTGAAGAGTTTGATCATCTGAGTATTTTCGATGATCATTTAATCTGTTATTTTTCAGAAATGCAACAAAAAATTGTTTTGGACTTGAAAGTATGAAAATGTTTTTTTAATTTTTGTTTTGGTTTCATAAGATTTTTTATTGCTTATTTGGTATACTTGGTTTTAATATCTAAAGTGGATTTTTCCCTTTCTCAAAGGGAATTTTTCTTTTGTGAGTATTTATTTTCCCTTGAAGACATAATTTCTTAAGTTTATGGCTGCCGCTGTAAGTATTTTTAGAGCCTATCAATTTTCTGCTGGCTATTTCCATAATTGACTGTTGGTGTCTAATGATAACAATTTCATATCATTTGCTCCATTTCAGAGCAGCCTTTTTTTTTTCCTGGGGTATTTGTCAGTGTAGATAAAGTGAATTTCATTGTAAGCAAAGCATAAAAAAAAAGAATGGGTTCATTCTGTGTGCCGTAGACTGTTGTGCTTGCCTTTTGCTGCTTAACATGCTACATGTGCTGAATTGGAGATTAGATTCAATAACTATATTGCTATTACTCTCCCTCTGTACAGGTGTTAAACGGGTCTTCTTTGGTTCTGATTTCGTAACCGTAACAAAGTCTGATGATGCATCATGGGATATTTTGAAACCAGAGATTTTTGCTGCAATTATGGATTTTTACACATCTGGTCAGCCATTGTTCCTGGATGAAAATGCTGCAGCTGCAAAGGACACTGCCATTCATGATGTATGCGCTTGGTTCTTCCATTTTCTGTTAGTTTGTGTCTTTGCGATAGATTCTCGATGGAGTTCTGTGCATAAGTCAAATGTTTTTCTGTATATATAAACTATGATTTAGACCAATATTGAACAGGTCAGAAGGGTATGTGATGATCTCTGACTGTAGTTTTCATCTTATAAGGCTGTTGACAGCAGATTATGATCTGGAGTGCCTGGATAACCTATCGCAATGCATTTTGGTTTATGCCATCATTAATCAAGCTATCAAACAGTGAATTTCGTGCTAATCTATATGGCTAACATTTTTTAAAATTCCTTTTAATACCATCTATAACTATGTTGGGAAATTTGTAATTGTATCCAATATCATTCTTTATGGACTGGAAAGAACACCAAAAACTCTTCTTAGGCTCAGATAGGAGAATAAATCCCATTGGATGATATGGTAGTTTCTGATTTATCAGTTTTAGAATCTTTGCTCATAGTTCTAAGTTATTTTGCAGGATGACTCAGAAACGGTTGCTATGATAAAAGAGTTATTGGAGACTCGCATACGGCCAGCGGTGCAGGATGATGGTGGCGATATTGTGTATAGAGGATTTGACCCGTATGTTTCTCTTTTGTGCTTATAATTGAGCATAATTTTCTTCTCTCAACTCTTAGTATTAATTAACTTTCATTTCATCTTCAGAGAAACTGGAATTGTGAAACTCAGGATGCAGGGAGCATGCAGTGGCTGTCCAAGTTCATCTGTGACTTTAAAATCTGGAATTGAGAACATGTTAATGCACTATGTGCCTGAGGTGAGCTCACAGTCCTATCCATGTTTATGCTCTTCATATTATAAAACTTAGAAACCGGCTTTCTCGTTGAAATAAATACAAACTCTGTTGTAGACCGGAAACTGCAGTATGTGTGCAGAAACTTTGCTTGAATTGTTTGATGGTAAATTTACAAAAACAACCTTTTTAAATTTTTTTTATTTATATTTTTTTGTATTCAACTATCACTAGATGGAATGTGGCAATGTGACTTGTTTTCCGGGCATTCCCTTTTAATTGAAGGTCATTTCCCGCAAAAATTTTAATAGAACTGTTTCTCATAAGTCATAACCAAAAATTGCATAATATAGATTCTCAGAAATTTCTTTGTTGATATTAGATGTGTGACGGATGAACATCCAAACTTTAACTTGTAACTTTTAACATAGACTGCTTGTATATCTTTCAAAATTCCAATGTTGGTAGGAAGTAAAGCTCCATTACTTAACTCTTCTTTGCACCTCTTTTTTTTTTCTAAACATGAGCATTTCTTAAATATGTTTAGCCTGAAGCAAAGTACTATGGTTATTTTTCAAGTTGGTCTTCTCACTCACAAAATGACAAGAGATTCATCTTCCGTAAGTTTTTTCAAGGGAGCTTCATTGATTTTATTGACCCAATAGTGGCAAAATCAAGCATTATCTCTGTCATCTTTCGGTTGAGAATGTTTTGCGAATTTAAAGCATCTAGCTACTTCGGTCGAAAATATATAAGAAGATAAAGAACTAAAACATGTTGAACATAGAATAGATTGCCGGTGATAGACGATCAATATTTGGATTGGTAACTGTTGGCAAAATGGTGGAGATTATTTACTTAGAGAGAATCCCATTCTTCTTCCATGCTTAACGATTGGCGGGCCATGGGTGTGTTTGAGATGTTTCCTTTCTATGTTTTCATCATCTATGGTGATAACATATGCTCCTACAAATCTCAATCTTTACATCTTTTTTTTACTTCTCTTATACACGTCATTTTCGATCAGCCTCTTTCTCTTCGTTCCTCAGAGTTTCAAGCTTCAACTAACTAATGTTTTTATTTCTTATTCTATCCTTTAAGCATGTTCACTCATAGATTTTAAGATGCGCATTTGAGTTACTCCCATCTTCCACTGCTGATCACTCTAAAAGTCCAACAATTTAACCCATATAGTATTGTTGGTCTAACGGTAGTGTGACAGAGGTTTCTCTTTTTAACCTTAATAGCACATTCGCTCTTGTAATATTTTGGTTCCAACTCTCTATGCTTAACATCTCAAACATTGTTTGTGTTGATTTGAAATATTGAGTCAAGTTATTCGAAACACTCACTAGGAATGAGGTCCTTAATATCTAACCTTGCTATGATCTTTTGTGCGTCAATACTATTGCTCCAACCATTTCCTTTCCCGTGTTGACATCTCTATAGATTACAAAAACACTCTCTAGTTTAGTCTCAAATGGAATGTCCGTAGCTTATGTTATTGTTCTAAAGAAAAGACAAGAAAAGAAAAGAACAAGAGTCAATAATGTAATAATGTTGTTTCCACCACTGTGACGGTAACATTCGAAGTGACTAGGAATGATGTGGTTGCCATATCGCCAATTTTTGGCAAAACCATAAGAGGTTCTTGAAACGCCCACAACATGGGTAATGAAAGTTGGTTGGTCTTAGTTAAAAGAACTGTTTACATACCCTGATAGTTATGCTGATGTACTTGTGGTAAAAAGAATTCTCTCGGGAAGCATTCTTGTATATTACTAGTAAGAAGCTGTCTTGTATTGCTGGTCCTTGCTTGTTATCACTGTTCTGCATTCCTGTTGCCTTGTAGAAATATCATATATATAAGATATCACAAAGTAGCGTCTGATAATATATATTCTGTCGTGTTTACAAGAAGGCAGTGGGTAAATATTGTTCTAACGAAGCCGTACTGCTATCTTGTTGGAATTGTCTGTCTCTTATTAAAAAATGTCAGCAGGTTTCTACATGTCAAGGTGTGATTATGATTTACATCTCAAGAATTAAAATGAGGAACCGGTTCCTCTGGAAAACACGGGAATTGTTTGTCTTTTCTTCTGTTGGGGTATGTCAGGGTGCATTGTACATTCAACTTAGCGTAAAATGTGTAGTGTTTTAAATTTAGTACACCCAAGTAGGTTGATAACTGAACATAGGGGTTCAATTGGAGAGCATTGTTAGAATGATTCAGTCGCAAATGTTCAAAGTTTTTGTAAGAGAACAATGGAGCACAGTGATCGAATTTCTGGACCGAGTTTGATAGAATGCATAAAGCAATTACCTTCAAGTGTTTGAATTGGATGGGAGCAATCGGCTCATCAATCTTTCCTTTTAACCTTTTGTTTTGATTACTTCAAGTAAATGTTAACTGTGCTGTATGTCCCGCCTTACTATTTGTTGAACAATGAATCTTTTTTAGGTTTGATGCTAAGATCAATATACTTGCAGGTCAAATCAGTGGAGCAAGAATTTGACTCTGAGGAAGCAGAGGCTGCTGCATTACAGTAGAGCTTTTTTGTGTGTTTGATGCAAAGAAAAGCTTAAATAACGATGTGGCGAGAGTTTTTAGATTAATTATTATTTTGAGGAGTCCTTTACTTGCTCCCTTTCCTCGAGTTTGCCCTTTTATTTTCTCAGCGTGAGCTTTTCGGTAAAGTATGGGGTGAACTCTAAGGAACAGAGCAAGTAAAGCAAGCGACTTTTTTTTTTCTTCCACACCCTCTCGGCTATGTAATGTTAAAGATTGTATAAATGTCAAGTGTTCTTAGGAAAAAATCAGATCTTGCCTCTGTCGAAGCAAGTACCTCATTCCGGAGGCACGACATGGGTTCAATTTTAACTGCCCTCCCATTCCCAGAGCCCGTACTCAAGCTATAGGTGTTCTTTTATTAGGTTGCTTTATTCTCTTCTTACTATGAATAATGACTAATGTAATAAGCTGTGTTGAAAACATTGTTTCCTTTCTACACATCACTAATAAATTGGGTACGGTCGACGAGATTCTGATTTGACACAATCAATTCTCTTTCTGATCTCATTAAATTTGTCTTATAGACATTTGATGAGAAAGTCAAAAGAAATATACAAAATAATATTACGTAGTAACGGGAAAATGTATGATGGATGAAAACATAAGTTAGATGAGTGGTTTAGGCATTTAAAAGAAAAATATGGGTTATGGCCGAAAATAATATGGGACATATTTGATGATCTGATATTTATTTGACTTAATGAACTTAAAAAATATATGTTTATAATTATGTAAAAATCAAAATAGATATAAAGTCAAATTTAAATTGATTATACTTGATTCGAAATCAATTTGATTTGAAAAACTTCTACCACGTGACGATACCATATAAGGCATTCTTATTTTTTGCATGGTGGTTGTAAAAAATCATGTACAAGCATATAATTCAACATCAGTAATCAATATTACTCATAAGAACTACTACGAGACAGAATATGAAACAAATATATATATACAGACTATGAATAGACGGAATATTATATGAAAAACTGACAATAAATAGACAAATTCTTGTAAGAGGCGGTCTATTCATAAGTTAAACAATCCAACAAATACAAATTATTAGCATGAGTTTTTTGGTTTCAGGTCGTCTTACCGAAAAATGATCTCTCCTATAAACAGTTCTAAGAAATAAGCATTGACCACCACTATGTGTCGTTAAGGGCAACAAAACTGTGGCATGATGGGCTTTTACTAACTGCCCTTGAAAATGGGAACCCCCTTGCACCAAGATTCACCCACGTCGAGTTTGATGTTTCCACCATTCGAAATACACATGTCGACATACGATCACGACAATTGCTATGGGAAACAAAGCAACTTTATCTCTAGTGCAATAGGAGATCCGAATGCAACGAAAAAGGTTCCAATGTCAACCTCGTTGACATGTCGTCGTCATCATCATCATACCCTGTATACCCCGCTCATAGACAAATTATGGTCAGGATCTGAGGAGGGAAGATAGACGACAACTCATACCCATATAGGAGAGTGCGGTAAGAGAGTCCACCCCTTGTAATTGTTATTTATGTTCTTAACAAACTTTGTAAGTGCTCTTCTTGAAGGAGCATTTGATATGTATATTCCAATGAGGGTAAAAGATCTTGATACTGAATCGAGGAACACATAGTCTCATACAATTCCACAGTAATTCCGAAAAAACCATGAAGTTAAACTTCATCCAAACGAGCTTGAACAATCATACCAATACCACACACACACACGACACAACCCCCACAAGTGAAATCAGCAAAGGAATTCAACGCCAATCCAACACGCCTTGTTAAACAGTGAGATTACGATTGTCCCTTGCGCGAATCAAAGTTTCGACCAGCAATTAGAGAAAGTTGGATAAAAATATATGGGGTTACGACATTTGACATATATCAATTGGGTTTTTCTCTTCGAACGTAGCAACCCGAAAACAAGGATCAAGATGACTGCCTACGGATTGGTACAGCTGCAGTTGCGAGATATGTGCGATACCTGGCCAATGTTCAAGAATTTAGGATAACAAATAAATTGTATTAATTCTCAGGAAATAGGAATAACATAAACAATCAGGATAGAATAAGGAATTGAACATATATAGAAGTATAAACTAAGATTAATTGCAAGCTCATCACAATAAACCACTATGCATCATTATTCAAACAATGTTGCATACAAAAGAAAAAAAAAAATCAAATGCCACGCCCAAAGAGCAAAATTACTTGATCAAATGATAGCATCGTTTCGTGATCTGTACAGGTATTTGAGCATACCGCGATCTAAATAGGTCGAGACGACTGTAAAACTATCCGCATTAGCAAAAGTCGATTCACAAGTGTTATCAAAACCAAATTACGTGAATGAGCATATAGATGAGTTTACTTCTCCAACTCATCCTCCTGCCATCGGCAGTGGTGTAATGAGCACACTTTCCACGACTCACTTGGGTAGCCAAAATGTAAATGAGGTTGACTCTATGCATCAGGAGGATGAAAATATTAATATTGATCCAGAATAGGATGATGAAACAAGAAAAGCTCTAGATGTCACAATACGAGATTATGCTTGAAATGTGAGCTAAGACCGATAAAGTTTGAAGTACCTATGTATTTAGGTTTACGGTTTGTGTTTGATGTGTTTTTAATGTACATATGAGCTTACTTTTATAGGAGTGATTACAATAAATGAGTAGTACGACCTTAATGCTAAAATTTAATCACAAGGAAACTGCTCCACGGCCCCTGATCACTGCTCCACATGGGTGCTCATTCGCACCTACTGACTTATGTTCTGTGGTCTGCTCGTTCGAGCATGCTGCAGCAGGGGTTTCTGTCAGCTTTTGAATTCCACGCTCGTTCAAGGCAAAGTGCTTTACTTGGATGCCTCGTTCACGACATCTTAAAACTACTTCTCTTTATTTCCCTCATTAAAACCATTCATCAAACATCATAATAACGATGTTTAAGTCACACTTTAATCTCTTCATAACTTCAAGAATTAAATTATGCACTTAAAACTTCAACACACACTTAATTCACCCATTTACGTAAACATTACTCCACTCATGAGATTCCATCTTTTGTACCCATTAATGCATAGACTTGAATGGGGCACTCAAGACACCAATAACTTCAACAATCTCCACCTTGACTTGAGTTCACCCAAGACAAAGCATTCATCAATCAACTTCATCTTAAAAGAATATAAACAAGCATAAAATAACATACACACCTCATTTGCCCCAAAAGGCATCACATCAAGTAAGGAGCTAGACCAACCAAGTCCACGCACAAATTGAACTTGGTTGTAGGCAATGGTTTCGTCATCATGTCGGCCGGGTTATCTTTAGTATCCACATCTTCTTTAAACACACTCTTTTGTGCTCAATTTCATCCCGGATGAAATTATACTTGATATCAATGTGTTTGGACCTTCTATGAAATGTATTCTGATTCCTAGCCAAATAAATTGCACTTTGACTACACAATGCACACTTACCGAACACACCTTGTTGCACATCTCACCAACTAGACCTTTGAGCCACTTTGCTTCTTTGAATGACTTGGCAACAACTATGTACTCCACTTCAGTTGTTGAAAGGGAAATCAGATCTTGAAATGAGAGAACTACATCAATCAGAGCTTAGGTACATACATTGCGTGGTATATGTAAATCACGATATTACGCATAACAAACCCAACATTTGCATAGTCGGCATCACACTACCATCCCACTGTCAAGATATTGGTACATTTTTTTAAACAATCAAAAATTGTAATACATACATGTGATTCTTTTAAATCTTTATTGTTCATATGTAGGCTGAGCGCATCAAATCGGTCCTTATACATTGCAGTGACACGATACACAATGCCTCTACATTGCCTGTTGATGTGGGGTATCTATTGTGTTCTAAGAGGGCTCCATCAACACGTCGTTGATTGAGGTCCTGAGTCAGACGGAATATTATTGCCTCATTCTGACTCCTCCCACTGCCATAGATGATGACATTTTTCACACTACAACTAAAAGTCCTGGTCACATAGGTAGTTCTTCGGGATGTTCTTCAAGAGAGGTTCATCTACCCGAAGTTGATCCTATGGATCTCTATCATCACGTCGAGTGCTATGTTGCCATTTGTTCCCCTAGGATCCTTGTCCACTACTCCACATCCAAAGCCTCCCCATTTGATCCTGTCATACCAACGTGCTAATAAACGACGAGTCCCAGCTCTAGATGTCATCACGAGGCTGATAATTCTACACCGACCTCCTCCACAGGTGCGCACAACAAACGAGGTCAAGGATTAGATTACCAAACTTAGGATGCCTATTGTATACATTGAAACTTTTGTATCAAATTGGATGATTGTTTTGTAATATATATGTGCGGCATTTTCATAATTAATGTGTATATTCCTCTTCTTTTTTCATCTGAAACAATGGTGAATGAGGTGTTTAACTACACGAGTTGGTAGTCGGTTGATTTGTTATGGAATACGGAGTATTTAATTATATTAAGTGAAATGCTACCTGGTAAGCACCAGGTATAGTGAAACGCCCCAAGTAGTGATTCTTGTTTGCCATTCTACCAAATAGTATTCTACTATTGCAAAATCATCTATAGTAACGTTATTAGGCAAAAAATGTTAATAAAACGTTAAGTATTGAAATTACGCTTTAGCCCTTGTTTAATTCTTAAAGAGGATGGTCCTTCTTCTTCATTTCACGCATCTTCCTTTTACTGCCATTGTTGTCAAGCTTGAAGTAGTATTAAAAATGTCTTCATCATCTATACACTCTAAAATTTCTTCAAGACCTCCAATTTTGGCGACAGACATGGACGTTAAGGAGATTCGCCTTGTTAGATGCCGGTGTGGGAATGTTCTTCAAGGACGGATTTTGAAAATTAGGGTTTCTGATTCAAGTGCTAACCCATTGAGAGTATACTACAAATGCAAAGCTTGTTCCTTTTTTAGCAGGGTGAAGGAAGAAGACTTGACCAGACATGGAAGACATATGCTTTGTGAAGCTTATGGAGGTGAAATGTCTACCCAAATGGAAACAGAGTTAATGGTTCAAAGGAAGCAAATCAAGCAACTGCAGAAGATGGTGAAGATTATGATTATTCTTGGTCTTTTAATTCTTGTAATTATCATTAAGAATTAAGATATTGATTAGGGTGTTTTTTATGTTCTATGTTGTTTATCTTTTTGTAATCATGTAAAGCTTATTCAGGAAGCTTCCTCTTGTAATATTATGTTGCAATGGATTTGAATGAAGCAGTTTTATGATTTTGAAAATAAGTTGCAAAAGCATTCATATCATATATATACAACCATAATAACATACTGTTTTCTTACATACAACCCCAAAAAACATGTCCTCCCTCAAAGCACACTTACTGTTTTGAACATCAACAACAAAAACATATTGTTTGACCCCAAAAACATACAACCATAATAATATCATACATATACAACTAAAACCAGCACTACATTGCTTAACCCCTAATAACAGGCTGAGATGAGAATGCTTTTGTGACAGGTCTAGTTCTTCTTATAGGGGTTGTGAAGATGGAGTGGGCACAACTGTCTTCTTCCTCTTTTCCTTTGCTGTCAATCCTCCCTTACAAGTTTTCATTTTATGCCCATACTCCTTGCACCTACTGCACTTCACTGTTGTAGACCTCTTCCCCTTCTGTCCTCATCAGCTGCCCTTCTCCTATTCCTAGCAGGTCTTCCAGTACTTCTCTACTTCAACCTCCATAACATAAACAACTATCATCTCATCCACAGGAAATTTTCCAAACATCTTAAACAAATCATCATCCCAATCAAGCCATTGCACCTCATTGTTATACATGTAATAAAACCTAGGTTGTAAAGGCATTTCCTTTCCAGCTTTGACACACTCTGCTTCTCAATCCAAAATGAGGTCTAAAAGTGTCTCCCTATCTATATCATACACAATCAAATCTTGTATAACTTCCTTCCATTGAAATCTAAGAACACGCTCATCCATTCTAAAACAAAAAATCAAATGACGAAAATAAAAAAAACCCTAATAGTATAGAAATAAACAGCAAATCAAAACCCAGCAACATGCATATAAAGATTTTAAGAACCCTAATTTCTGGAACAATATCTACCAACAAACGAAATTATGCAACAAAAAAAACGAAAATTAAAAACCCAAAACAAAGGAACAAAAAGAGAAGAGAAAACTTACCTGAAAATCGCCTCCAAACTTTAGAACAAACAAGATCACAACGAAGAAGTAAAGATCGAAACTTTGGGTTAGAATCGAAGAAGAAGATGAATGGGAAGTTAGAAAATTATGATGGGATGTTTGATGACAGGGAACAACATTCAAAATGAAGGCATAAATACGATTAAAGAGGAGGGAAGTTAAGAAATTAAACAAGGGTAATTCAGTAATTTCACATGTTAACGGATATTTAACGTTTTTTGCCTAATAACGTTACTGTAGATGTTTTTGCAATAATTGAGTGCTATTTGGTAGAATGGCAAACAAGAATCTTCTTGGGGCGTTTCACTATACCTGGTGCTTACCGGGTAGAATTTCCCTTATATTAATGTAGGTTGTGAAAAGCATTAATGAAAGTTCAATTTTACAAAAAGTAGGTTTAATATCATGCAAACCAAACCACTACTTAAGACAGTGACTTGGTTTTAACGAAAAGAATTAGCCTTGTAAAACCGCCATCTCAAATGGCAGTTTACCTGTAACACACCAAATGATATTGCACACTAAACCGACATCTCAGATGGTAGTTTTCTTGTAACACTAAAACAAAAGGAAATAATGCATACTAAACCACCATCTGAGAGCTGCTATGTTGACTTAAAAAAGAGGCATCATACGTGGATGGTACCATGAGAAATGAGTTTCCCGTGAATGGAAAGTGAGAATTAATCCCCTAATTAGCAATATTAAGGGAAAAAAAATTCAAAAGTACATAATGCAATTGTAATAGTTATAACTTATAAGCATATTATTGCATAATAATAGCACTTCAACACAAAAATAGAATTATAAACTCAAAACTCCCTTTAATGTGATTTTTTTTTCAAAAATTCACACCCCATAGGCCACAAATTGGCCTTTGTACTACGCTATAGCCGTTTTTCACAACACCAAGATTGTTTTCGCAAATGCCGCCGCGATTTATCTTCCATGCTTGTAGGTGCAATGAGGATAATGAGAACCTAAGTAGGAGTGAATGTTAGACCTCATGTTTGGATCTAGATTGATATAGATTTAAAAGATTTAATTGTACAATCATCTCAACAAGGCGCATCTTTATTTTAAGGAATCTCGGTTAAGTGTGCTTAATGTAGAGTAGCCTAAAGATGGTTAACTTCCTTGGAAATTTTTAAGAGGCGCAAAAGTAATGACAAAGTACGCCGAAAAAGGGCTTATTGTGGTTTACGGACAAGCTCCATCGGTAATGTCACTAGCCCGAACGAGGTCAAGGTGTTATAATTACATTGAGTAGTTTTATATGCAGGTTTTGATTTGACTACTTTGTGATCATTTTTTCAAAATGAAGACTTCAAGTGTGAACACCATTGTGGAGTGTCAAAGGGTTAAGAAAACCCCCTCGTACCGTTCTAATAAAAAATAAAATGGCTTAACATAACGAAAATTATTTTCTTAAGATCATTCTTCTCAGGTTCTTTTTCCAATAGCTTCCCTACATAATAAATTCTTTAGAAAGCGCTCACCTTTCTAAAAATCAATAATAATACCAAAATGCAACATTTCTATCAGACTAGTGGTTGTTGAGGGTTTTTTTTGGATTATAGAGTAGACTGACGAAAGGAGAGGGTTAGGCGAAATTCGATTTCATGACTTTGACTGAGAAAGATAATATTTGTTCCGACTGAAAGTAGACCCTATTCTTTAAGGCTCCCCTGCTAAAAGCATATTTCAAGTAGAATATTTGAAGCATAGCATGCCCCTTGGATTCAAAGTAACCATTTAGAATAGATTTTCTACTAAAGAGAAATATCTCAAGTTAATATGCATCTAATAGATAAAGTTTACTCTGCAAGAAATGTCTCGGTTCGCATTCTCAATGAAGCTACATTGGAATTTCATATTCAACCAGTAGCTGGAAAAACACATAACTCATCACACACGCTCTTAAATGAAAACCATTGCCCACTAACTGATTCATAAAGTGTGTAAAACTGCTACAAAAAAGCTGAAAGCCTGAAACTTTAGAATGATAATAGAAAATGTAAGGTCTATGTACAATTGTACATAAAAAAAAAATAAAAAAAACAAGCTAGTCATGGACCTAACGGTGACAACTAGAAAGGACAAAGAAGATGAGAAGGATTCGTGATTCTAGTTAACTTAAGTGGATAAGAAAAATAAGGATAAGTTACAAGCATAGAAGCCGAAACAATCAGAAGCTGAAAAGGAACTGTAGTACTTCTTGCTAACAAGGTAAGGCAGTCTCAGATGAGATCAATTTTACAGAAGAAATATGCTGTCTCCATCAGTAATAATCTCAGATGGGCTGCAACCAATTGTAGGGAACGTCTGCACAAGGGAAGTAGAAGATGTATCAGCTTCACGGTCATTCTATAAGGCAACAATCTTGCTAAAACCAAATCAGACAACAAACCAAAGCTAGGAATCAATTTAGAAAGTGAAGATGATTGAGATTGCTCTCAAAGAATTTGTATTTGGATAGGTGAGGGGTGAAACTCTGCTCACTTAAAGTGAAGCTAATAGACGTAGAGTAAACAGTTCCAACATTCAACAACCTTTATGGACATGGATACCAAGCCCTAACAGCTTTTACTGGTGGCTAAGAACAATTGCAATGTACTGCCAACTCACAAAGTAAACTACTTTCCGTGCCCCCTTGATTACATTAAAAGGGAGAAAGCCAAAAACTAATTAGTCTTGGCCTAATCGGATCAGCTAGTGCTATGGCTCACTCTTCCCTACAGAAGCATGATCTCTACTTCTTAAGTTAGAGCAATGTCATCTGGAAGAATGAATTAGAATACAAAATCAAGAAAAAATGTCATTGGTATTAATTAACTGACCTCAAGAACAAATTTATACCAATCAAAGGGAATGTCAAAACCAAGGTTACTGTAATTAACATTAACCTAACGCCTGATCTTCACATACATGAAACTTTCATAAACCAGACGGGAGCTTAAAGAGTTTCAGAAAACAATAATTGAATAAGATATCGATACCAAACTCCCATACTTGGCATCTGATATATATCAAATCAGCTAAAACCTTACTTCCCATACTGCATAAATAGAATCATTCCGTAGCAGAAAAGACACTTAACCAAATTTCTGCAAAATCCTGTTTTTCTTTGCTTCCCACATCTGGTGAAGCACCAAGCTACTAGCCAAGGTAGCTTAAACCAAACCAAATAACATGTCATCGCTCCAATGCCAAGTAGATTCTACTTTTAGTACGGTCAAAATGTACGCAGCCTAATTCCTGTAATAACAAAGGGGTTGTTTCTACTTGTCTCTAGATAAAACAAACCAAGTACCATTCCTAAAAAATTTCTAATACCTCCTGATCAAATAACCTTTCTAATCATCATATACAGTATAAACCTTCAAAGGCAAATCTTCAAGAAGGGTATTTTCAATTATAGTGGCTTGCATCAAATGTGTTTGATAAACAGCCTCCCCAAGTTCCTTATAGACCATTAATCAAACAATGGACATAAGCTTCCAGCTTGTTTATCACTTACATTCAAAGTGCATAGTGTCGCACACATCACATCACCATATCACGAGACTCACGACCGTATCGTAAAGGCTATTGAACTTAAGACAACTGAACAAAAGGGCACACAAACCACAAAAATATCTGCATTTACCACGAAAGCCAGTTCTTGACCGAGGCAAACACCACATTAATGCGTAAAGCCTTTATTTCTTCTTGCCTAGAAGGCATCAAAATAAGCTAGTAGATGCTAGTACTATCCTGTACACTCATCATGCACCAACTTTTCAATTTCATCCTTTTGTAGATGAGGAAATCTGTACGGGAGCACATTTACGTGGGTATTATTTCCTTGGGAATTAAGGAGGTCTAATCTCATTCTCAATCCCACCATCAATTCCCTATCATATTAAACAAACATAGGTTATAAAAATTTTTGGATATAAATTCCTAATCCCGTCCTCTATTCCCACATACCAAACACCCCCAAAGAAATTCCAACCAAAAATCACAAAAATAAAGATCTCCAAAACATTATCCAAAAACTAACTATTAAACTTTGACCAAAGCGATCTAGGAACTAGACTCTCTCCCAAACTACCATCTTACAAAAGAATCAATCCTGAAACATTCTTATATATCTCTTGATCCGATGAACAAAAGGATGACAAAATGCAACATGTCCAAAGATTACTAAGATGGCTCTTAGATTAAAAACCAAAAAATCTAAGTTGACAGAAGGCTTTAATTAATAAAGCTTCCATCCAAGCCTCTCCAATGATGCTAGACAATTTGCTCCAAATATCCCTAGCAAACTTTAAGTGCAAAATATCCTCAATCACTATCGAACCTCGTAGTTGTAACAACACTGTCATGCAATATGCTTCCGTTCAACTCGTTTTCGAGTATACAATGACATGCCAACCTATTGTGTGGGAAGAAATCCTAATCTTTTCAATCAATGCCCATGAAATAAAAGAACCAAGCGGTCCTTACTCCATAATAATCACCTCTTCTCCCTAAACAGTGCCTAACAGCTGCATGGTTCATAGCTCTGCAAAGCCTATCACATAATTGAATGAGATTTAGGTTGTGAAGAGTTATACCACAAGTTTTAAAGTCTCTGAAACATCACCTTCTCGCTAGTTCCTTTGTAAACCTCCTTGTCCCATAAGTCAACAACAAATTAAACCGTCAATGCGAGCAATAATACCCAATCAAACACTTCACATCACATCACTGAAGACAAAACCAATGTCCCCTCTTCTGCAGCAATGACTCTTTGTCATGAATGGGGTTTTCGGGTTAAGTAATTAATCAAGGGTAATATAGTAATTACCATTTAGTTGTTGGCTTGGAGAGCAAGCTACTTGAGGGAGGGGTTTTTAGTATAAATAAAGATGGAGGGAAAGGAGAATAGATATCCAGGAAATTAGTAAACACTTGGTAGTGAATATTATACTCATTTAGGAGATCGCAAGCTTCTCGAATTGCTTGTAACTATCATTACGTTTGTAATCGTTCTTGTTCACCTTCAATCTTTTGTTATACAATTACAATTACATAAACGTTCTTTGTTATTTCATAAACAATTACATTTGTTCTGCCAGACAATTTGTGCACTCTTACTTTTCTGTTTTCTGCCAATGCTAACACTTCTACATGGCTGAGCTAGTCCATGACACTCTTTTCTCACATTAGTTTCACCAAGCTAGTAATTCAAGGAACTACTCTCTAAGTTCTTTAAAGTGGTTCACATTTGCCATTTCGGATTGTTCCATTGTTGTTTCCATAAAAAATATTTCTATTTACATCACAAATTTTGGACATTTTTTAACCTTGTTCACCCTCATATATTTTTCACTATCTTCATTTTAACATTTTAATACTGTTTATGATCCCTACATTTTCTCACTAACTTCATTAAAACATTTCTTTAATAGTAGTGGTCCCCATATGATTTCCAGAAACATTATTTTAATATTGTTTAAATGCTTAAGATCCCCACTTTTCCTCTATCAAATTTATTATTCAATATAATAATACATTTATTATGTAATTTGATAGTAATGCTTTTGGAAAAATGGTGTCTTTAGTTTTAGTGTTTTCGGCAAAATTTGTAACGGTGGTGGGCCCTTGTTACTTGACTTTTACTTTATTTTCCACCTAACAGTCAATCAATAGATTGTCCCTTGCTATTTCCGCAACCATATTGTCAACCGTAACCAGCTTGAGCACTTGCTTACCCAATGTTTGAAATTTTGAATCACTCGGCTATTCATGCTACAAACTCGTCAACATCGTACAAAATTAGCGCAACATAAACATTTTCATCTCTTCTCAAGTTAGAGACCTTCGATGGTGCTCAGATTAGTACCATAATAAAGCACCATCCCCCGACCTCCATAGCCACAATACCCTCCATTAGGAGCTAAAGATGAAAATACAATTTAATCCTTAAATTCCAACCATGTAAAAGACTTTCATCTTCCAATAGTACAAAAACAAAGTCACATCACATGGCATTGACTTTAATGGTTTTCCAAAACATCGAACCACATTTTAGAATTGTAAAAAAAAATGCATTTTGGGAGTTTTAAGGGACACTTCATGGTTTCACCACATATTAAGCGCTACGTAACGGAATCAATTCCATTCGCTCGAATATGTCACCTCAATATTGTTATCGCACTTTTGCGTTATGCATCTTCCTATACCTTTGATTACTTCCACATTAGGATCTAGTACCTTTTTATTGAGACATCGTGGTTATAACGTATAAACATGCATCTGAATCCTTATTCTCAATACAATGGCCCCATACTAGGTAACAATGATTCCATATGGCTCTTATTCATAGTCTATACTATTCTCCAATTTCGCAAGCTTATAGAGTTGAAATTCGAGACGAAGCCGAATTTAATCCAATATATCTTGATGGTTGGCAAGAGTTGAAAATCCACTGAGACAAAACAAATGTAGAACATCACATGACCATCCACTTCAAAAAGATCTACCCAAGTATCATTACTAACATAAATTGGTTTAGGTATCCATCCTTTAGCTCAAATCTAGCTCTAATTACGTGCGGTGTCAATGTCACTACAAGCAAAATCCATGTTTCACTCTGTGAGCCATGGGGCTCTTCCACTTGCAATGAACCCACTCACGAAAAAAAGAGAGTTATCATGGGTTTAGGAGGCAAGTACTCTCCCAAGAAAGAAGGAATACAACACAAAAAAGTGGTAAAAAATTGTGGATGAACTCCAATTCTCTCACATTGGCATCCTATTTATTTCATCATTTTCACTCGTCGCTTCTTTGCTCTACTAACAAGATCTTTTAGTTGATTCCTAAGTTACCTTTGTCTGAATAATTAAATTTCATAACTAAAGAGACATGAGTATGGGGCTAATTTCTCCTTGCCTTTCTTCTTGGTTAGCGGAGCAAAACGGCTGCTGAGAAATCACCTTTACTTTAGATTATAGAAAAAGTTAATGGAAATAACATCAATTGTTATAGGAAAATGGAAAACATAATATTTTCCCACTCTTCTATCTCTCTATGGCTTGAACACATCTTATTCCTTCTTTTCTCAATCCTAATATCTATGGAATCTTTATTATTATAATTACCAAACTACCTCGAGAATCATTCCTTTTTCGACAACCCCATACCACTAACTTCCTAAGCGTTCAAAATAATAACTAGCTATACCTCCCACAAGGGAACTTCTTATCGATCGTGTAATCTCCTAAGGTGCTATGAGTGGCATGCAAAAAAATGATCAAGCATATAAGAAAAAACACTAAAAAAAAAAAAAAAAAAAAAACCAAAGTGATTGTTGTAGGTAGCTAGTGTCAAGGGAACTAGGAGCATAAGGAGAAGAGAGCAATGGTGGTGTAAAAACGAGCGGTCAATGGTTGATGTCATGTCACCAGTCAAAAAGGAATGATGTTTGTCTGTTTGGTTTTCAAATGTCTTCCTAAGATGGTTTGCAAAATAGTCATGGAATGTTAGAAAATTATAGAAGGATTAACATAAATTTCCGTATTTCAAAAATCAAGAATATTCTCCCTATGAAATCTAGATACAGGAGAACATGTCCATATAGCTACTAAGTTTTAAGCTACAAAAATCATTGGGATCTTTTTATTTAACGACCCCTAAACAATAAAATAGATACACTTATCACCAAAACGTTTCCTTCATGTTCCCCATCTTCTACTATTCTTTTTAGTGGTTATCCACTTTATGATGCATATATGTAAAGTAATGTTGAATTATGAATTATTCGCTCTGTTTCATCTAATTTGAACAAAAATTCCTATTCAGGATTATCACACTTATTTTGCACCCTTTCTAATTTCAATAATAGTCTTCACAATCCTCTATTAATCACACCACAAATTCATTCTCATTTTCAATCACATCCACTTACTTCGTTACCCCACATGTTATTATTTATTTACCCACCAACTACACCTCTATGAAAATGATGCAAAATCAAATGGGACAAACGGAAGTAACAATTAATTTACGAGATCCGAATAAATATTTTCTATAATCCAAGAAAAAACAAAAGAATCTTTTTGTATCCACTTAGTATAATTCGGATCAGTCGCAGAAGGAGGATCAGCAGTGATATGATTGAGCCTTCCTCTTCCAAATGGCCAAATACATCAATTTTGACCATTTCATATAATTTTGGTTGTCAAGTTTTTCGGTAAGTATCACATTTTGGCTTGAGGACTCAATGGAATTTTGATTTGGTTTGTTTAATCGTTGTAAGATTTGTAACAATTGATCCATTGGATTAAATTGTTGGTTTTCTTGATTTTCTACATAACTACTATGATCTGAGAGTTTAAATTTGTATGATCAACTTTGAACCATAAGGCTTTGATACCATGTTAAATTAGACTGGACTTATTGTCAATGCCAGCACATCATGGGGGAAACACGAGGTGCACACACTTCATAAGTCAAGGAGATATATATTATCCCAAAACCATATAGCAATGGGAAGAAGGGGTCCAATAACTTATAAAGTGTGCACATTTAGTTTGTCGATGTGGGATAAACCATCCCAACAATGACAAAAGACCTCATTATGGAAATAACAATAGCAATGGTGGGAACAATGATAAAAAGGCCATAACAATAGAGACGAACAAAACCAAGACTGAACAGATGGAAACTAACAGAGAAATGGTAACCAACAGAAATGGATTTGAAGAAATGTGAGAAGAATCACTTGGGCTATACGTGTCAAGGCAAGCCAATAAAATGCTATGCATGTGCCATGTGGTGAACGATGAACCTGGACATAAAGTTAATTATTGTCCTAAGAGGCAAGTTGGAAATCAAAAAGGGCAGATTGGACAAAATTAAGGATATAAAAAACAATGGGGTTGGTTCCAAGAGCCAAAGCTTCAACAGTCGTTTGAACACTCAAGCAGGAAATGCTCCACCAAATGGTCGTTTCGAAGATAAAAGAAAATGATGGAAGAGCTTAGTTTTAAAAAGCGTGAGGCGCACCGAGGTGCTAAAGGCCCTTAGAGCCTAGGCGCAAAGCGAAGGGCGAAGGCGCGAGCTTTTTATATGTGAGGAGCACTTTTTCGCTAAAGCTTAAAATTCAATTTTTATACATATATAATACTTTTTTTTTATCTAAACATATATAATACTTTAAACAACATGACATTCATATTTTAGTATCAACAAACTTAAAAACATTTATTATTCTTGGGTCAAACACCACTTTAGCACAAAACTATTATAATGAGAATACGAAGAATTCCCAAAGTTATATTCTTGTGTACACGCTTTTTGTTTTTCTTAAAGAAGGAACGATTTTTTGAACTTCACATTCAAGTAAATTTGAGTTTTGAGTTTTACTTCATTTTCGAACTAGCAAGGATAAGTTAATAACCCCACCCAACAAGAAGGCGCATCGGGCGCACGAGGCGTGAAGCGTATCTAGGCGCCCAGCGGCTCAAGGCGCACGCCTCTTGTAGTTGGCTGTGTCTCACCCAACCGAGGCGTTTTCAGCTGAGCCAGAGCTCGAGGCGCACAAGGCACAAAGCGAGGCCCGCTTTTTAAAACTAAGTGGAGGAGAGAGAAATAATGGAGAGGATTATGGTAAGGGTGGGGGGGGGGGGTAGAGAGGGAGGTGAGAAGGTTGTGAAGAGATGTGGTTTGGAATGTGGGTTAGTTGTGAGTGAGTTGGGTTAAGATCAAAGATAAAAGAAAAGGTCATGGTATTTTGGGCACAAGTCACCGAAATTTGGTGATTTGAGGGGTCGATTTTTGTAGACTTGGAGGATGTAGTTAGCAAAAAGAAACTTCGCGGTTGTAGTTTTTAAAATGACTAAACTTGAAGGTTGTAGTTGGCAAAATATTTTTTAATGAAAGCTTCTCAATTTAAGTTTGATTACTTGTACCATAAATGATCAATTATTTCATTTAACTTTAATTTCAAGTAAAAAATGATTTCTTAAGGGGGTGCGTGTGTAGCACGCGCCCCACCAACTAGTTAGATTACAGTTACAAAGATACTTAAAAGTTATTGAAACATTTTCAGCAATTTTGAACAACAAACTACTGATAGACCATTTCAGAAAGCTGAAAACAAGCCATTCTAAACAAGGCTACAACGGACAGCCGACAGGTTCACAACCCATGTATATAGATCATTCCTAAAGTAGTTTCTTCCATTTTCTTCACAAAACTGAGCAACTGACTATCCATTTCTGCCATTCAAGGATGCCTTAATATATGCAGTCATGTAGACCTAATGTCATTTTATATAACATACACACTGTAATAACAGAAATTTACAGCATTTCAACAGTGCTCCAGCCCGCAGTATCATAATACCACATTGAACAATAGATAATTCATCTTATTGTTAATATTCCCATTCCAATCTTACCGGCTTAATGCCTAACATCTATTCCAAAATGCAAAGGAAATCCCCACACATAGACCAAGTAATACCTAACTACTCAAGATACCAAGACTTCAGTCACCTAGGCATTAGCAAAATCTTTGGAGTCTTGCAGTTCCAAGCAATATCAAAAAAAAATGGGAATGTCTATGTGTTCTCTTCATTGAAGATTTCAATGAAAAAAGTCGTGAAATCTGTTAAATATATTTTAAAATCAACATAATAAATTTAGAAGTTCAACAGAATCAATCAAATAACAAAATTTCAAAAACACAAGCACATCAACGTTGCGTGTCCCCCCTCCCCCCCTCTTTCTCCACCCAACTCAGTTTTTCGCCCTAACATTTAGAACTTCATATAAGAACTACAATTTAAAGAGGTTGCAAGATTTATTTTCTCGGTTCTACAAGAGAAAATTATAAAAAACCACCTTATATATACACTCTTTTTCAAAAAACTACCTTATATAAAAATTTTTGCAAAAAACTACCTTATGTAATACAATCTTTGCAAAAGACTACCTACTACTCAATTTCGTTAGTTGACCGGCATAATTAACGGTCGACTTCCACATGCTTGTCACGTGCGCAATTAGAAACTCACCTTCTCCTTCATTGAAATGTTGAGTAACGGGAATAGAACACCAAAAAATCCCAATTAATTATACCGGTCAACTAATGAAATTGAGTAATAGGTAGTCTTTTGAAAAGAATTGTATTACATAAGGTAGTTTTTTGCAAAATTTTTTATATAAGGTAGTTTTTTAAAAAGGAGGGTATAGATAAGGTGGTTTTTTATAATTTTTTCTAAAAACAATGGGGAAAAAGGAAACCCATCCAGAGAAATTCCAGTAACAAAAAGCATTAAGGCGAAGAAAGAAATAGTGTATGTGCATTCACTTACAGCTCTTACTCCCCCTTCCAATCAATTAGCTCACTGCGATTAACATGCAGCTTAGCAGCCTGCTCTTCAGCTTCAATATCATTTACTACTCCTCGACATCTTTTGGCACCACAACTACATGAAAGTTCTACATCTATGGAAAAGAACCTGTACCATGACAAGTCAGGCTTACCAACTGCTAAATCAAGGAGATAATATCCAAAAAAAAAAAAAAAAAAAAAAAAACAGGCTTACAAGTCAGACCTGTAATCATAGGTCAGTTCTTCCCATTGTTTGATATCTCTTTTGGCAAATATTATAATGTGTTCATCACCACAAACAGTTATAACTCTTGAATAACAATTTGGCTGCACAAGAAAAGTAAACATCAATCTCAAACAGTCTTGGAAAGGCCTGATTCCAAATTCCAAACAAAAAGGTAATAAATAATTTTAACATGCTGTCACAAGAAGACAAATCTAACCTTTACAAAGTCCAAACCTAAAAGCAAACTAAAAGTGAATAAATGTTATATACCTCCTCTTCCCACACCGTATCAATCATGTTTCTTTTACTATATATCAGAATCAAGCCTAGACTAAGCAAGTTGAGATGGCAAAAAAACATGATGGAAAGCCAAGTGTATACTTATTTTCTGTCAGATCAATTTTAGACATAACAGAACAATCACCAAAACTTTTGTTTATAGTTTGGCAGATACATCCAGCAGAAACAGGCGAACAAATTTATCAACTCATCAGTGATGCAGCAATAATATGAGAAACAAATTAGTTGCAATTAATTCCTAAAAACCTTCTACAAGTGGTGTTTCTGAAGGTAACACCGAAATTTATAAGTATACACATTGGAAAGGATAGCAGTAATAAGAAAAAACCCTAAGGGCAAACAGTTATACAGCATGGGAGAGAAGCAGAAACAGAATAATTACTTCACATGAATGGTTAATCAAATGAGCAATACTTCCTGCCCGAGTAGCATCAATGACACGCTCATCATCTATCCGGAACATATAGGTTCCAGCACCCTGCAATAGACATCAAACAAATTAACTAATCTAGCAATACGTACTCCTCTCACACCACCAAGAATTACAGAAGTTACATGTGAGGATGCATACAGCAACTAAAAATTTGTCTATATACACTCAAAGTCTAGGAAAATTAATGCCAAGACATTATTTTAAATGATGCAAACTTAGAAATATAATTGAGAAAGATACAATCACTCAAAATCAATGACAAATGAACATGTATTCCATGATGCAGTTAACATAATAACCAACTAGCTTCAAAGATAATTGGAATAGCATGAACAACTCAAATTCACTTTAAATGAAATTAAAGCAAATAAAAAAAATTTAAAAAAAAAAAAAAAAAAAAAAAAAAAAAAAAAACTTTCTATTTCACTTACCACTAATGAATTATATATAAGATGTTCTCTTCGATCAGCCACGGGCTGTCTTACAAGTTCGCCGGTATATTCTATAACCTGAATCAACAAACAAAGTAAGTATATTCTCTTGCAATACGCTTACAATTGTAAAAATAACAGAAAAAAGAAAAATGCTTACCATGTCTCCAGCTTTATGTGGCCGTTTAGCAAAGATTCCAAATCCATGTATTTTAGATTTCCCTGTTGAATTAACAAAATAAACAAATGGCATTTAAAAAAATAAAATTCAAGCTCAAGATCATTCCAAATGTCAATTTAGAACATAGTAGTTAATAATAAGGACGCATCGACCACGTAGTAAAGGTTTTCAAAACAAACAAACTGATATTTCTCATGTTGTAAAGGTGTAAAAAACATATTTTGCTATGTATAAAGAGATATCTTATGATTCGACCGACATATAGGTGTTACAATAACCGTATCACTCCCATTACCGCATCAAGAAGAAGAAGAAGAAGAAGAAGAAGAAGAAGAAGAAGGATCTAGCAATAGCAACACAAAAAGCACAGCTGAGATATCCCTTATTCTCTAATTCTGTTATAACATATTTTAGTTTGTTGCTTCCTCCTGTGCCACGTCATCAGTAGTGATTCCCTCCCTTTTTTTTGTTTTTTTTCATCGTGTGATAAGTAACCCATTCTTTCTTCTTAATGAAGGGCATAGCACTATATCGATTTATTGTTCATGGTTGTTTGTTGGCAATTGGCATAAATGGATCATGACGAGACCCATACACAATCTAACCAAATCATGCATTGCAAAGACCCCCACCCGTAAAACAATTTTAAACTCTATCAAATGAAAACAGTATCATATGGCAGTTAACTCTTCACATAATTGGCTTTTTGGGACAAAATATTTCTATAATTCAAAAGAAACTGCATTGGCAGCATGACTTACCAAATGCTAATCTCCTTCTAAAGGTATTCCTCATGTATCTATATTTATCAGCCATTGAATGTATGCTTGGCAAAGCTTCCTGGTTTATCGATCCATTTTGAATCCCAGAATAGAGCTTAGAACCATTACATGTATTGTCCTCCACTGATTTGCGAACCACAGAATCGTGTGGGTAGAACCCACCAAGCAAGTGTGGCCTATTCTCCAAAAATAAACGTTTAGCCAATGATGCGGCAAGGACTTCTGGCTCTTTACGTCCTCTTCTAGCAGAATAATCATAAGGCTCTGTTCATAGTTTCAAAAGTAAAAATAATTACAACCTAGTCAAGCAATTAAATGCGTGAAATAAACACTAAACTTGTTAAAATAAAAAATGATCCCCAAACCAGTAAAGTAGATACCAAAATATACGGAGTAATAAACCAAATATCAAAGCACATTTCAAGAAAATAATTCAAAAATATTGTAAAACCTACCGCAGCGTGCACATCCAGAATCATTATTTGGGGGCGTGTAGCTCAAATCCTCACAAAAACTGTTTTCATTTTTCTCATCCACAATTGGACGATCATTAGATGGCTGCTTATGTCTTTTGCAGAAAGAGAGTAAACGAATACACTGATCCTCCTCGTCTTCATCTACAGGAATGAGATGAAGCTTGTCTTCATCTTCAAGCTACAGAAGCATAAGATACCCAAAAAAACAATAAATGAAAAACAAGAGTTACATTCTCCTTTATTAATTGGTGATGGAGACATGAGCTACATTGCCCTTTATTTCTTGGTGATAGTGAGCTTCATTTTGTGACAGAATACAAAAAACAAACAATCACAGAATACGCTACCTATGACTGCTTCACAAAGCAACCACAAATTTTAAGAAAACAGATGTACCTCAACACAAAGACCAGCCACACGCGCACAAAGCGGATGATATGCAACATAACAATTGTTGTTAGAGCACTGCAATCAAATAGCAAAAAAAATTCAATTTACATTCCATTTACACATTAGTAATCAGGACAAAAAGAGACAAACACGATTTGACAAAGCATAGCTCATTGCTTGTAAATTTTAAAATTCTGTTGGTTCCTGATTTAAAAGGGATATAGAAAAATTTGAATAGAAAAGACAAGGGTACAGAAACTAAGAGAAGTCTACTTCAAAATACTCAACCAGTCACAAATACCCAGTTAAGGTTGTCAAAGAGTGACACTCACAAAAGCCCAACATCACATGAAGAAAAAAGTCAGACTGAATGTCAGATGTAAAGTTCAGCTGGGCAATTGCTTGAAAAAACCTATCAATCCTTTACAAATACATGCCATAAACTAGCTAAAAATGCTCCCTATAGTAGTATACTAGTATTCCTTTTATTAGTTCCAAAAATTACCACTTCCTTACAATACATTAAGTGACAGAGTGACCCAGCAATAACCTCTGACTAAGAGCTTAATAGGAGTTCTTCAGCCATAATCAAGACCAAACCAGTCTCATCACATGATCACATATTCACATTGCTTATGTGACCAATTTTCTATGATAGTTATAACTTATAAGTAGAAAAAAATGTACTTGTCATTTTCTTTCTTAAATTAGAAAAGAAATCCAATGAGCAAGAATCAAAAATTTTGCACCAAATAAAAAATCCTCATAATTTTGAATAGGCGATAGATATGAGAATCCAAACTTTACCTGGATGCATGCTCCATACGGAATACCACAGATACTACATAAGAGCTTCCACCGAAGCTAGATGAAACGAAGTTCAAAAAAAGTTAGCAACAGAAGAGCAATACATCCATCCATAGAATATGACATTATTAATAAAAGACAAGTGCAAACAAACACAAATACCTTATTAATCCTGTTAACACCGTCAATAGGCTCCATCTTTTTGATATCAACTAAGCACGTTTCTGCTAGATGATTACAACGGTCAAAAAGGAAAATAATAAAACAAAGATGCAACCAAACAAAGTTGACAAACAAACCAGGAATCCAGATAGCGCAAGCTAGATGAGCCCAGTGACCATCAGTTGTGGGCTTCATTGCTCCACCTATAGGATTATCAGGTACATGATTAATATGTTGTAATAAAAATATCACTTAATAATCATCAATGCAGATAATAAGTACCTAAAACAGGGCAAAGACGACAAGGCGGAGTAAATTCAGGTGCACCAACTCGACAAAGATTACACAACCAAAGGCCACCATCAACTGACTCCTCCCCATAGCACCTAGCATGAACCTGTAGAAGAAGCAGTCTATATCATAAATCATAAAATCTATAAAAGTAGACATCCCTCAAGGAAACAAGAAATGTAAATGCCAAAAAGAGAGGTTTCCAACAGGATACGCCGGGAATGAAGGCAATGGATATCAGGGAGTAAATCATAGAAATTACTTTGGTAGAAATAAATGGAGAGGATTCATATCCTAAACATAATAAGTACCTTCCCTATGAAAAATTGAATATAGTGAGTCAGCCTCCCTCCCTCCCCAAACTTTAAAAAAGCAAAGATCTCTCTACACCCTATCACACCTTCATCATCTCCTCTATGCTCCCATCGTTGATCAACATTGATCACTGCCACAACAAAATCGTATCTCCACCTCTCTTTTCTCTCTCCCTCCCTCGACTAAAGAGAAAAATATATTTGGAGCAATTCCAATGAACTAAACAAAAAACAAGATTCATTTTTCCATTCAAGATACTCTCCTACTTTGTCTAGCTCAAGCCAAACAGCAGAAAATTCAATTATTTCAACAAAAAGGAAAGAGTCTTAGATTTATGAAGATCTTTATGAATTTAGGTCCTCTAATATGCAGTGATTGACAAATACATACTATTTCTTGTAAAAAAACTTCAGTCACAATTTACTTTTCAAACAAGGATCTCCGACACTTTGAATCTGATGTTTACAGCACTTACATTTCACTAATTTTCATGTTCAATTATTGTAAAGCTCAAGTATCAGGTAACTTGCATCAAGTTGCAAAGATCTAACTTAATGAAGGTAGGCAAAGCTCCATGCCTCCATTAAGCTTTGCTGATTTATATCCAAAACGTGGCGGCAAACTGGGATAGATAGCAGTCTTAGATGGTGAATTGTGGTAATATAGGAGGTAATCACTATGACAAGCAGTGGTAGTAGAGAAAAAACAGATGGGGTAGGACATAGTGGACCTTGCAATCAACAAAGTTATCCTTGACATTAACCAAACCTTAGCAGAATAAGTTAAACTTAACCTTGTAATTTTAAAACAATGCTACTCCATACATTAATCTTCTTAGAACCTTTCAAGTATTAATTTATCAGTCTACCTTCTTTTTATCAGGGTCAAGCAGACCATCTTAAGAATAACCGAAACGCAAAAAACAGTGACACTAACATAGTAATCATATCAGGCAGAAGCCCCCAAAGGATTCTACCTTCTCGTTTTATTCCAGAGCTATAAAAACCTTCTATAAAACAACAAAAAATGGTAGGCATATCAAAAATTGAAAAATCCAAGGACAAGCAATAATGTAGCAGGCGCTCACCATCATTCTGCATTTATCACACTGCAGGAATAGGTTGTTCTCGTATTCCTACAAAGAGCATAACTGAAGATTATCATATTGAAGAACACAACTATAGTCCAAAAGAGTATATTATGACAAATGAATAAAATAAATTTCAAAACAAATCAGGCATCTATGTTACTCGCAGTATTCATTTTTGCTAAGGTATCTGTGCCACACTCAAATATTAGTCGGACACTAGGACTATTTATTTTGAACAATAATTTCAAAAAACTAGCCAAGACTGACACTTGAACCCATACTCATGTCGAATGAGTTCCCAACATGAGTAAAATAGCCATGTGTTACATGGAAGACAATATATATAAGATTACTAAGTTCTTATTAAAGAGAAAAGTGTTATGTGAACACGCATACTAAGAAAAGAGACCAATGTTAAAGATTGCATATAAATTTCACAAAAAAAATAAATAAAAGGAAAGAATGGGATTTGTCACCTCATCCATATGGCAAACATTGCATCTGTCAAGATCTCTCCAATTTATTTTAATAGGCAAAGAACCATTAGGCAGTTTTTGTAATCCTTCAAACAATGATTTGTTTGAAGAGGGTTTAAACCGCCCTCTTGAATTTGGCACATCCTGTCAAAACAATAAAATTATCACTATTCATTCATGAGATCATGTCCAAAATGAAACAAAGGCAAAGAAATAAAACATTTATTTGCAAAGTCACTAAACAATATCCTAGATAGAACTTTAATCTAAGCAATGAAATATTCTTTTTTTGTACAAATTCTGCAGAGATCTATTTCAGCAACTATGCAAAAAGGTTCATCGTAAAAATTTTACTTTTTAAATCTCTGCAAGTACGAGTTTAAGATTAGAACTCAGCCAAAAAACAAACACATTAAATAACCCATTTATTTGCTCAAAAATTAATAAAAGAGGATCAGTTATTACATCATCCTTCTTTGAAGCTTCATCCAAATCAACAATTTGAACATCCTTGGATTCACACCGCATGTTTTCCATGCTTCTAGGAAGTTTTTGCTCATTCAAGTACCTAACACAAGCAAAAGTTTCCAAACATAGTATGATTACTACAAGTTTATTAAACTGCAATCAGAAGGCCACAAAAGGCAATCAAAAAATGATAGCATATAAGAAGAAAGTTGTAATATGATGCAATGCAAAGGGAGGAGAACATAGTAATTTGAATGACATGAAGTTCTAAACAATATTTTGTGAAGCACAAACCAACTTAATTCAGCTTAACACACAAGCGTTTAGCTATCATTTTGGATTTACCATGCAAGAGAATTCTCAATATAGAGCATAGGGAACACAAAACTTGCTTCAAAATGCAAGCATACAAACATCAACTAACACCACAAGATTTGCATTTAGTCGGTATCCAAAATGCTATATAAACAAGAAACACAACCGAGACACATATCACAAGTCTATTTCATAATTCATAGCACCTAATGCCCGTGTAATATGGTATCTATAAGATCCAACTAAAACTATATAAAAGTTATAGCCAACAGAGAAAAAAAAACAAGATGAACCTAAGAAGATCCATATGAACATAACAAGCAAAACATGTTATCTATATAGATATCATCTAGATGCTTGCCATTAAAACTTGGAAGAACCAAACCTAATGGTCAAAAGCTAGAAAAAATCATTCTATTAGCCTAATGCTATTAGGTGGCTCTCCACTAGAGTAGGGTTTGGACAATTTGATTGTTACTGGTAACAAAAAAAACATGTTTACAAGTGAACCTTGGTAGATAACATCATCCGCTTCACATCAATAAAAAGAACACATAAATTAATGTGTCATTTTATTATGGTCTATTATGGTCAAAATTAGGCAACGAGAAGATTTTATGAAGAGCGAAAATCATGGAAATGTTATTGATACCTTTGCAAAAAATATCCATTTCTGGCAAGACATAGTAAACAAAATAAGTGTTTCTTTTTCATAACTATATAAAACACCTCTCAAACCCAAAATAAGGATATCCCCTTAATAGAGAAGGCAATGAAGAGCAGAAGGTGCTCAATCACAAAATAAGTAAATGGGCTATACAAGTCTCGATTTATCTAGTCAATCTAACACAAACTAGTATTCTTTCATCAGTCCTTTCAAAGTCAAACTGACAAATTCAAACAGTAGATACCATAACAACTGATATATGTGGATCCCCATATAACTAAAGATAAATAAATGTAAAATAATGTATCTCACCAATAAATTCTCGTCTCAGACAATTCTTCAAGACTCAATAAATGGTAAACAAAAGCAAATGTCGAAGATCCACAAAATATCGAAAAAGAAGAATGTTATCAGAAAAAGGTTGCCCCCTCCCATGCAAAAAATGGTTAACCAACAAAGCACAGACAATGGAGTGAACACCCGCACATTTTCAAATGCCTAAAACAAGAGAGGTTCCAACTAAACGCAAAAATCACAAAAAGCTTATTTAAAAATCACAAGAATCTAAGAGGACACAAGGTAGCATGCAGTGCAAAAAAATACGGTTTCAATCGTGATTGTGGTAATAGTCACAATAACACAGTGATGGAATGTCGTTGTCGTACTCATACTTACGTGTAACATAGCCACCTTCCTTGATTCGAGAACGTCCATCCCCAATCAGCACGAAATGCAACCCATATCGCTCAAGGTGATGTCCCGGTTTAGAAGACTTCTTTCAAAAGGTATTTTGGTCTTCATTTATAAAAAAAAAAAAAAGAAGGTCGGCAAAACATGATGAAACCTAGAAATCTAAAAAATTCCACTTGAAAATAATTTCTTAAAGCAAAATAATCATTTTAATTTAGTTTTGTTTTCAAATATATATTATATACATAATTTATCTCATACCCAATCGTTTTCGAGTCAATCTAGGTCGGGTTCCGTGTTCTTGTTCCCATTCCCCGCTCCCCGTTCCCCGTTCCAAACCGAATGTCGTTTCAGTTAACAAAGATCTCGCTCCTAATAACCTTGCTCGTACCTCCAAATATTGTTCATGATTAGGAGATAAAATAAAACATAAACCCATAGAGACAAATAACTTAATTATTTTTTGCAACCTAATGAGATCACAAAAGAAGAAAAAGAAATTAACAAATCAAGGAAAAAACAACATAGAACCTAAATATAAAAAAGAGCTTTTTCTCCATGGTCTAAACTTTTCCATTGACCCTAAATCCAAAGAGAATTCTATTCAAACAAACAAAATAGATACAGAATACAAAGGTAGCCCCATCAAAACTGAGCATGTAAGTAAACTAATATGTCTCAAACATAGACTCCAAAGATACTTAATAAAACCCAAGTCCCAAGAGAAGAAAGTGTTGCACAATAAACTCGCTCACTAATTCAAATGTGTCTAGTTTCCCTAAATATGTCATTAAAAAATCTAATCAACTCACTATTTAGGGCACATTCATACAGAAATGTACACATCGATATTTCAAAGAGCCAAATGAAGTTATGTTGGCAAAATGTAGACAGATAAGATACAAGAATGAAAATGTCCCTTTAGGAAAAACAGCGACTATAATAAGCTTTTGAAGAAATATCATCACCTACTATAAAAGGGTTTTCTCTGTTATGGGGGCACTTACGTTTTTGCTTCTTTTAGGCCCCGAAGAAAACGTGAAGATTTGCACTTTAAGTGGAAACAAGAAAGAAGTCCTTTCACAAACGATACTAATTGTTTCACCTGTACCCTGAATATAAGAGGAAAAAAACTATCAGAAACAGTATATGCAACTCAATAATAAGAAGAACATTGTACACACTATAGTTACATCACAAGAGCAAACGCACAAGCCAACCTTGCAAAATCATGAGTTCCAAAGAATTGCACAGGAACTGATCTTCGTCCTGAGCATTTATTTAATCCTTTGCGGTCACTTACGAGTGATTCATCCAAAATGACAGCTGGCCACATAGCATGACCTTATAAATACAATAAATTAGCACAGATAGTTAGTTACAAAGAGAAAATCAATGGGAGAGCATACTATTACGATGTACATATATATACAGCAATTGTCCACTACTGTATGCATAACGCATGTAAGATGAAGAGGCTTGTGTTCATAAAACCTTGTGGCAGACTATAAATATTACACCATAGGGCTTCCACTTTCCATTATAATAGATTCTAAATAAAGCACTGCTATTCAAATGGAAGCACTCTTCTTAAACTTCAATACAAATTGTAATTTTTTCCACAAGCACTTCCACCACCTGAAAATTAAGGTGCTATTTATACCTTTGTGGATTGTCCTAGTTAAGTTGCAACATTTCATTTTGTTGTAAATTTTTACTAGCCAACTCTAATAATCTAGCCTGAGTTATTCCATCCAACCCTCCTTCTATACATTAAAGTGACCAATAATTTCATGAGATTACACCATCCAGCCCTAATTCCAAGCTTATTATCAACATTACACCATCCAGCCCTAATTCCAAGCTTATTACAAAAAGAAATTAATCAAAACCCTGAGAGAGTATTATTTTTCAGTCTTTTCCAAAGCAAAAGAAGTAACATCAATTGTTACACATTTCGCAAGAAAATAGCAAAATCAAATTCAGTGACCCACTTGTAGATATAGTTATTAGTATAAATCTACTTTCTGAAGAGACCTCAGTGTATTACTCACCTGTAAGTTTTGCCCAAATGATATCCCCAGGCTCATGCTCACGACTCTCATCCACACTAGCGGCTAGCCCAATCAACTGACTGTAATCAGGATCGTCATCATCCATGCATTCTTTCCCTTTGAGGCCTAGTTTCAGCATTTCTTCTCCTGATATACAAAATCTAATTTGTTCTTGCGATAAAATCAACTCTTCTGCATCACCATCTTCATACTTTACCTGCATTTTATGTGATATCACATTCAACTCTAACTGATATAAAAGTATGCCCTCCTCACCAAAGTAAAAACATATGTGAAAAGATCATACATTGTGCTTTTTAGAATCTGAATCATAGCCAGATATTGAACCTTTGTACCAAACATCATCCAATGGCCAGTAAACCTGCAATTAGCTAAATACTATCATTGTTATCATTTCCTATTATACCTCAACACTTGTCAAATCATAGGAAAACAAAGACTGACAAAATTCTTGCCTGGCATTTTAATCCAATAAATTTGATAGGATCAACACCTTCAAAAAATAACCTGGGGCATCATAAGACACTAAGTAAAAACCCTCAAAAGCATCAAGATGTAGCATACGCAATTTGTCAGAAAAAGAATGCATACAAGAACCATTTATCCGCCTGCCAATCATCTTGAGCCTTGCGCTTAACAGAAGAATTCTGCTTCTTTTTCTTCACAGATGATTTAGTAGCAGTCTTCTGATTATAATGAAATCGAGATTCGCGCAATCGAGGTCCATTTAGCCTACACAAAACACTGGAATCAACCCCTAAACTAAGAAGCTCAAATTTTGAAATCCTCCTTCTTTTATTGGGAGAAGCCAGAGAAGCATCCCCAACAAAACCCTCCTCCTCAACAGGCTCCTCTTTAACTAAAATCGGTTTCTCCTGGGCGTTCAAATTGACAGCATGTTTATTCTTGCGACGGCGAGAGTAAACCCGAATGACTTGAGGCGAATCGGATAAAGGCTTCACATTGCATTGTGGTTCTACATCAACCTTATTCTCCACCTCCTCCTTTTTAATTCGGAGATGATGGTTATGATCATCAAAAGAAGTCTCCATTAGGGTTAGTTTGCGAGCTCGAACCTTCTTAGAAACAACATTAGAAGAACCACTAGCACTAACGCAAGGAGAAGTAGCGGAATAAACATGGTGAAGAGGAAGAAACCTAATTGGAGTACCAGCGTAATGACTATCGATATCGTCAGCGGAAACCAATTTGTGCGAATCTGGAATTTGTTGATGGTGGTTGTGTTGCTCATGGCAATTTTCCTCCTCCATTAAGGTTTGAGAAGCAGAAAACGCCATTGAAGAGATTGAATCAATCAATGGTAGAGATTTTTGATTTGAAAGTAAGAAAAAAGATGAAATTTTTAGGGTTTTGAGAATGGAGAAAAATGGGGATTGATGATTTTCGTTTCGAGAAATTGAGATTTAAGGCAGAATTCTGTTTCCCGCCGTTGGAAGTACACACACTCTCTCTCTCTCTCTACCTAAGCAGGGGTGAACGAAGAGAAGAGCTTTAAGTGAAAAGAGAGTTTTTTTTTTTTTTTCGTTTTTATATTTATATTAGATTTTGGTTTGGTTATTTTTTTAGTTTGATTTTTATATCCGAGAGATTTGGCGGATCCACACATTAGTTTGTTGAACTTTTTTATAAGTTTTTTTTTAAGTATTTGCGGTTAATTTGGTGAGTGGTAATAAATTGAGCTAATGAGAATGAAAAATTAATGTGGTTTTAGTTGAAAAATCTCATGATTACCTTGATGGTCATGCTTGACAACCATTAAACATCGCATTCTGTTCATAAAATTCATTCCAATGCATTACCATTGGGAAAGGTGGTATTAGGTGGTAATGGAAATTTGTGAACAAAAATTTTTTTTTGTGATTAAAGTTTCATTATCATTGGAATGACATAAAAGTTTTGATGAAATTTTACTCTATAATTCATTCCTATTACCACCATTTAGTACCGCTAACCAACGGGTCGTTGGAGAAATAAGAGTTCCCCAAATTATTTGGAAAAATAAGTTTTTGGTTAGTTCGTTGTTACTAATAGTTAACTGATGCTTTAATGGGTTGGGGGCTGGGTTTAAGACGGGTTTTAATTTTTGATTTGTTCGCTATTAGTAACAGTGAACAAAGATGTTTAGGTTTTTTGGTGTAGGTCATTTTTTTTTGCGTTTTTACTTACATGTAATGTATAATTAACTTAAGAAATATTGTGTACTTTTAGTTTATGGGCTTTTTATTTTAATGTCGTCTCACTATGAGACGGGTTGTTTAAAATTAAAAATCCAAGACACTTAGGCATGAGGGATTTGGGGGAGGGAATGAGATTTTTTTTGTTGAGACTTTAAATGTCTTTGTTTGTTAGGAGGGATTGGGAATTTGAGGAGGTTGGGGAATGGGAATATTGTATAGTAAAATTTAGGGGTGTTCATTACCGGGTGCCCGGCTAAACGGGTACCCGAAAAGCCGGGTACCCGATTAGCCGGGTACCTTTTTTTGCGGCCCGTGTCCCGGCCCATTTAATGCGGGTACCCGGATAAAACGGGTCGGGACAGCGGGTACCCGGTTATTATTTTTGATTATTTCTAGATTTAATTATAATTTTTAAGAACGAATCCCGGACAAATTTTAGGCTATATTTAGGCAGAATTTTTCTAATTCGTGTTCATCAAAGCTTGAATTTTAAATTTTAAAATTATTAAGCTCATTTTCAAAACTCAAAAGCAATATATAATGTCGATATCAAAGGCGCGAATAAACTATATAGTCTACCATAAAACTTAAAACACTAAATTACTAATAGTCCACCATAAAAGATTAAAGTCCCAAACAAACAAAGCAAAGTTTTTAATAAAAGTCCAAACAAAACAAAACAAAGTCTTCAATAACATAAAATTAAATAACAGTCCAAAGTCTTCACTAAAACTAAATCTTCCATTCCTGCAAAATAATAAACATCACAAAAATGTAAGGATCAATATATACAAAAAATCAACAAAATCAACCAAATCAAGTCTACAAAATCAACAAAAATTAAAAGAAACAAATTAACAAAATCAAGCCTACAAAGTCTACAAACTAAGTCTACAAAATCAACAAAAATTTACAAAATCAACCAAAACAAATTAACAAAAACAGAAATCAACCAACATAACAAAAACGAAAAAAAAATACAAAATCAACCAAAAAAAATTAACAAAAACAGAAATCAACCAACATAAACAAAAACGAAAAAAAAAAAAAAAAATAACAAAATCAAACAAAACAAAATCAAAAAAACAGAAATCAACCAAGTCTACAAATCGAAATCGAAAAAAAAATAAACAAAAACGAAAAAAAAACTTAATAAAATCAATATAAATCGACAAAATCGACTATTCCAGCAGAAAAACAAAAAAAATAAACGAAAACTAAAACTAAACTAATAGAAATCGACTATTCCAGTAGAAAAACGAAAAAAAATAAACATACCTTGAACACTGAAGATGAATTAGTTAAAACCTTTCATACAAAACAAAACAAAACATAAATCAGAACCAAAAAAATTTAACCTAAAAACTCAGAACCTAAAACATAAATCAAGTAGAGAATATACCTTAAACTTTGAAGAGGATTAAAATTTAGTAAACCCTAAAAGAAAGAAGAGAAGTGAGAGAGGAAGAGATGAGAATGAGAGACGGCGGGGGTAATGGCCCTAATGGGTATGTCTGGGATATTGTTTTTGACCCGCCATTTATGAGGCCGGTCGGGCGGGTCGAGTAATTTTGAACACCCTTCGTAAAATCCCATGAAAATGTAAAAAACAAAGTGATGTGTAACGTTCGTTGGGATTTTCTTAAGAGTTGTCGAGTTGTTTAGCTATGCTTGTCTTCTCTTGAATGACTAATTTGTTCTTTGTCGGCCAGCTAAATAATCATCCAAATGCTTTTTCACTAATTAAACATGGGGAAGAGCATTATCAGAAGATGTCAGCAACTATGAATCATCTTTGAATTCTGGTAATTTGCATAACATATCTGCATTTATCCATAATGCGTAAATAAACATCCAAATATTTTTGCTTGACATTACCCCCGAAAATATTTGAATGTAGTGGGGCTTGACATTTCTTTTGCTAATTTTTATGCTTTGCTTGCGTGGAATTAAGTGTTGAATAGCCTTCTGCTACCTGGTTGCTGTCATGAACAAACGTGCAGTTGTAGGTTATAACTAGGGGTGTTCAATGGGCCGGATAAGGGCCGGGCCGGGCTTTGAAAGCCCGGTCCGGCCCATTTTTACTACTAAAAATATTTTTAATCCCCATTTTTCAATTTATAACAATTAAATTATCATTTATAATAAAAAAATTAATAAAATATTAATAATTTCATTGACATTGTCATTTATAATATTTAAATTATACATTAATTATGTTATTTTCAAAGGCCCGTTTTCGGCCCTTATTAAGCCCTTTTATAGCCCGCTTCATTTTACATAAAGTAAAGCCCGTTTTCGGCCCGGCCTATTTTCGGCCCGACCCTTACAAAGCCCTTCTAAAAATGGGCCGGATAAGGACTCAAAATAGGGGCCCGACCCATTGAACACCCCTAGTTATAACTAACGCTATGGCTCAACGTAAACTGGTGTTTTGATTGTTGTTATTGTCTTGCATTCTGCCCAGCAACAGCAAAAGAATTCTGCTGTCAAGTCTTTGCAACATCATTCTAACAGAAGCTGTTGATTCTTGTTTATGTGTAGCTAGTTGATCCGAACAACACTTTTGCTGCCTGAATATCGCTGTTGGCTTGCATTCTGCACAGCAATTGCAGTTTGAGCTTTAGAAGTTACGATTTTTACTCTTTTTGATTGTATATCATGATTGGCATTCTTAACTTAAATGTTGAACATCATGAAATTCTTAGTTTCTTCAATCAATTTAGTGCTCATGTTCTTTTAATGTTGTAGATAATGATTTTCATTTTTAGTGTTTGAGAAATATGTAATCTTTCATGAATTTCATAATCTACTAAAATCCTCTAACAAGTGAAGTTTTTCATTTTACTCATGTAAGGATTTTAGTTGATTATATTTTCAATTGATCAAATGCAAAACAAAAAAGTAATCTATTCTTACAAAAAAAATACTACACTTAGACGTTTTTTTACAAAAACATAATGGAGTAGGATTTATTTCAGCAAGAACCATTTCAATTTTCATTCTTATGAGACAACATATTAGGCATTTAAACAATTTCCTGAGTTGAAAGAAATTTTTTTAAAGTATTCATTCATTCTACTGTAATGGTTTAATAGCACAAATTGAATACGGCAAATATGATTTTCTTTATGAGATGGACTTATAATGAAATTGTTAATGGATCTGAACATTTTTTTTATTTTCTGGACATTTTTCAATTTTGCCCTTAAATGTATCAATTTTCAATTTTGATACTTAAAATCAAAATTGAAAAATGCCCAAAATTGAAGGTTCCATTTTTAGTGTTCCTTTTAAATATGGATTATGACCTAACTTAGAGGAATTTATTTTTAGGAAAAAGTGTCAAAAAATACCTAATAAATTTTTTTTTTCAAAAAAGTACCTAATAAAAAAAAATTTTCCAAAAAATACCTAATAAAAATTTATTTTTTCAAAAGAGTGCCAACTAATGGCTGAGGTTAACTTTTCCATCATCTTTTTTTTGCCCATTTTTAAAAAGTATCTAATAAAAAATTTCTTTTCAAAGAAGTACCTAATAAAAAATTTCTTTTTAAAAAAGTATCAAGAACACAACATAATATATAACTTTTAGAACATCATCCATAAAAAAGTTCACAAACCATTACTTGCTCTAGGTTTTTGTTAGATGATGTTCTTATGTTGTGTTTGTATTGGATGATGTTCTTAGAGTTATATATTATGTTGTGTTTATATTGGATAATTATGTTGTGTTCTTGGTACTTTTTTAAGAAGAAATTTTTTATTAGGTACTTTTTTGAAAAAAAATATTTATTAGGTACTTTTTTGAAAAGAAAATTTTTATTAGGTACTTTTTAAAAATTTTAAAAATGAGCAAAAAAAGATAACGGAAAAGTTAACCCCAACCGTTAGTTGGTACTCTTTTGAAAAAATAAATTTTTGTTAGTTATTTTTTGAAAAAAAAATTATTAGGTACTTTTTTTTGAAAAAAAAATTTATTAGATACTTTTTGACACTTTTCCATTATTTTTATTAGAATAGATGTAGATAGATAGATATAGAGGTGATATTTTCTAACTTAATTTTTTTTGGGTCCAAACATACATTTGTTCCATTGTAATGCAATAATGGATACTAAAATGATTTTTCTTTCAAATACGGACTATGATCCAAGTTAAAACGAGTTTATGTTTATTACTAAAGATAGATATAAATGTGTTATTTGTATGGATGTACATATTGTAGTGTTGTTTATTGGGGAACAAATATTGCTACAATTATGTTACTATTGTGATTAATTCTTGAGTTGGTTTTAGTGGTAATTCCAACTCTCGTCAAGCATTGCTATTCTCTCGATGGCATAGCTCGACTTGACAAATCGACAACATCCCAACATTAGCCTCGACCATAAAGTTGCCCAACGAATGTCCTCAACATAGAAGTGTATAAAGCCTTCAATGGTTTTCATGCCCTAATTCGGTCGTGCTTTTTATGACTACCTGTGTATTTTAATCATTGCATCTTTTATACCTTTGTAACACATTAACATTCTAATATTTGTATTCATATTATTGTTAATAGTAGTTTTTAAAATAACTTAAGAAAATTCGATAGTATAATTTGGGGGACCGCGTCAAATCAATGCTGCATTAACTGCACATCGACACTCCAACATACACATACATTCCTTCATTGTTCACTTTTTTCCAACCCAATGAAATTCTAAAATTTTCATTCGTATTATTGTTAATAAAAATGATCATTTACCAACAACAGCCTTAAAGTTTACTCAATTTCAAATAAACAACCTCAAACTTCGTTTTTTACCAACAACAACCTTCAACTTAGGAAACACGACATCGATACAGCCACTTCACCGGATGACCTGCTAATTGACCATTGACCATGCTCAATGACCTTTGACTTTCCCTTAATTTCACTAATTAAACCTAATTATCCAATTATCCCTAATTAAACCCTTCTTCCCCAACCTTTCTCTAACCCACCTCAATCACCTCCATTGTCCTCCTTCACCAACACCATCACCACCACCATTAAAAATCCAAATATAGAAATCAATGGATAATTTGCAAACTATCAACAATTTGAATAAATAAATCCAGGATTACAAACTAGTCAACACTCCAAAAAGTTAATATTCAATCAAATGAAATCAAATTTAATCCTAAGCAAAGAAATAAAAAAATCCAAAATAAATCAAAAGGAGAAAAAAAAGGGTTGATTTAAATCAATCAAATAAAACCCAAAGAACTTTATTGAGAAATCCAGGAACAAAAACCCAATCAAACCCAAAATAAAACCCAAAATAAAAAACCAAATAAAAATTCAGAAACTTTATTGAAAAAAAAAGGATTGATTTTAATCAATCAAATAAAACCCAAAATAAAAAACCCAAAATAGATCCAGGATTATTTCAATTATAATATGATTTTAATCAATCAAATAAACCAAAAGAAAAAAAACCCAGTTGAAAAATCACTCAAAGATTGAAACTTTATTGAATGTATACTCTGATTTTTCTATAATGTTATCTGAAGAAGAAGAAGAAAAACCCAGATCAATAAAAGAGAAAAAAATAATTATTATGAAAGATTGGAGGAGAATAAGGAACAAAGATGAATATATGAATTGATGATGTAAAAAATGAGTAAAAACAAAGGAGAAATAGAAGAAGAGAAAAATGAGGAGTTTGAGAGAGAAATAGTGAAAGACGAAGGGGATATATGTTTGTATTGAAAATAACAACTCATTTACAAACACCACAATATCATCTTCCAGTTCCACCATAAAACAAGGGGAAATTTGGGGAAACATTGATAACCAAGATTAGTGAACACTATAAGAAGAGGCTTTTAATTGAATTGCATTAAAGGAGAGGTTTTAATGGTGGTGGTGTTGATGAAGGGGGAAAATGGAGGTGATTGAGGTGGGTTAGAGAAAGGTTGGAGAAAGGTTGGAGAAGAATAGTCTAATTAGGGATAATTGGGTAATTAGGTCTAATTAGTGAAATTAAGGAAAAATCAAATGTCATTGAGCATGGTCAACGGCCAATTAGCAGGTCATTTGGTGAAGTGGCTGTATCGATGTCGTGTTTCCTAAGTTGAAGGTTGTTGTTGGTAAAAAACGAAGTTTGAGGCTGTTTATTTAAAATTGAGCAAACTTTAAGGCTGTTGTTGGTAAATGATCCTAATAAAAATGAATAAAATATCATTTTGACATTTAATAGTATATCTTGGGTGCGGCCCCACAACTAGTATATATATATATATATATATATATATATATATATATATATATATATATATATATATATATATATATATATATATATATATATATATATATATATATATATATTTTTTTGTCAAATATATATATATATATATATATATATATATATATATATATATATATATATATATATATATATATATATATATATATATATATATATATATAATATTTACACACACACACATAATAGTAACACAGCTCGTAACATGGGTTATGCTGAAGTGCGCCAACCCACATGGTAAGCTCGCGAGTCATTCTCATGGAATGGATCTATTGTGTCTACATATTCAACTCATTTTCTGTGACCCCTATATAACTCATATTTTTATTTCGTGTCATGTATTCATGTTTGATCTTGAAAAGGTCGGGCCTTGCCTTGTTATGGCGGTTGCGGCCGGGGGCGTGGACGCGTGGGTGACTCCAATATATGTTTGTGTGGCGTGGTATAAGACGCTAGTTAGTCGGGTGTTCAAAAATGTACCCCATCTAATATCAACCCGATTTTGAAACTGAACCTGAATTGACCTCTCTTTAAAAAATATATAATAATTTTAAAAACAATGTAAATAGAAGACTCAATTTTAAATAGACCTGAAATTAGCGATGGTCATGGGGCGGGTCCAACCAGACCCTTTAATTTGTATAGATTCGGACTCGGATTCCGACTCTAAGGGTCCAAAATTTTCAAACTCAGACCCAGACCCTTCGTATCTAAAAGGTTTAGGATCCTTAATGGGTCTCAAAAAATAAGACTCGGACTCATTAAAAAAGGGCTGGTCCAAGGCGGGTCTAACAGGGTCCTAAACCCATAACCATCTATGCCTGAAATTGACTCGATAACCTCGAATAACCATCCCTACCTGTAATTGACTCGATAACCCCGAATAAACCCGCCCTTACCCTTATAAATAAGGGTCCACCAAGAAAGTGAAGAAAAAAAAAAGAAAATAGTCCATAATTTCAATTTTGCCTTTAGTTTTAGTGGTGGAAATCTAAAGCAAGTAAAAGCATGAATATAAGCCCCGGAAGCCGCTTAGCAATAGCATTGATTCAAAGATCAAAAAGTGCAACGTCTTATTCAATTTTGTGTAGTCAATTTCTAAAGAATTATTCTTTATTATTATTATTAAATTAAATTAAATTAATAATTTTTATTTCTGTGACCTTCCATTCCCAAGACCAAGAGGGGATTTTGATGATTTACACCAGGAAACATTGAAGGAAGGCACGTAATTCAATACCCATTTTGTGTTTGTGTATTCAGTCAGCATTTTCACTGGTGGGCTTTGCTACCATCTTCTTCCATTACCCATTTTCCATTATTATTCTTCATGGACCATTCATTCCTGTGATCTTCCCTCAAAGTTCCTACCTTTTTTCTTTATAAAACCAAAATTTCATCCTTCTTACTTTCTTTGATTCTTAACCCACTTGAATTATTCATTCTTCACCCTCTGTTTTTCCTCCAAACATTCCCTTATTCTACACCAAGGTTTGCACTTTTTCCATTTTTGATTAAATTCTCACAATTTCTTCTATCTCTATATGTTTGCTTCATTTTTTTGACTTTGCATGTCAATTTATGTTTTTGTTCTGACCCATTTTTACATTTTTTTTTCCCATTTTTATGTTTTTTTGTGTGTATTTTTCAATTTTTGATGTTCCAATTAATGTTTTATGTGTGATTAAACAATGTGTTTGAGGTGGGTGTGGGTCTTTTTTCTAAAAATAGTTCTACTACTCAAAAAAATGTAATAAAATTGGTATTTTATAGAAGTAAGCTGAAAATTGAAAAGCTTTATTTCTTTTTTGGTTGTGTGTTGTGTCTCATACCCTTTACTCTATTTTTAATATATTTTGATTTGACTAAACTGTTTTTTATTGTAGATTATTTGTTAAATAGAAATTCAACATATCATAAACAGTATGATAGGATTGATTTCATGCTTGATTCAGCCATGTTAGGATTTTCACATCAAACTTAAAAGCAAAATGCTGAAGGCTTAGGAGAGTTTTGTAGAAATAATGGGTTTTAGTTCTTTTTTTCCTGACCATAGTTTTTTATGAGCGGAATTCACCGGGTATGATGATGATGAGTTCCTATTTTTCCTGGAGTTATCCTAATTGTTGAATTTGAGTTACATTATGTGGGTGTTTTGTTTGTAGGGAGTAAAGTAGGATAGCATGGCAGTAAGTGTAGCAGCAGGAAATAGTCATTTGGTGTTTGAGAAACCCCACTTTGATGGAAATGGACGCAACCAATCTTGGAGGATTTCTGGAGTCACTTTCTGTGGAACCACAAGAGAACAGCTTTCATGGTACTTAACTCTATTCCTTTTTTGCCCCATCTCTTATTGGTATATGTAATGATTTTCTTGCTTCTTTGAAGATTAAAAATGTTAAAATTTGCTTGTTTGATGTGATATTAGGTATTAGAATAGTGAATATTCTTACTTTTGCTTGAGATTTTCAGTCCTTTCATGATAGGAGAAGGAAAATTCATTTGGACGACGGCTAGGACTGATTTATGGTTTATCTAGCCGTCCCAATCTTCTGGGATTAAGGCTTTGTCGTTTAAAATGATAAAACAGTTAAAACTTGTGTTTGAATTTTAGAGATTGCATATTGTTTATGGACATTGTAATCTAGATAGGCTACTCCAGATGACCTTAATATAGAACCTTATAGTTGTTGATAAATCTTTTATGGCATTATTTGTTTTTTTGTATTTTCTTGGGGTTACTATATGAATGTGCTGTAAGATTGGCTATTGCCGCCCCGGTGTCACTTTGAAGAACTAGAAAAGCATCTGAATTGTTCTATTTGCTTTTAATACTTGATATCTTTAGGTCTTGTTCACTCTCTGGGTCGAGATTGCATCATCATCATCATCATCGAAATGTTGAGGTTCAAAATCAGAGGAAAACATTAAGAGCAGTAACTACATCATTTATGAAAGATAGGAACACAATGTGCTTTGATTTTGCAGTTATTGGAAGTGGGATTGCTGGCCTTCGTTATGCTCTCGAAGTTGCGAAGCATGGAACAGTTGCTGTGATAACCAAGGCTGAACCTCATGAGAGCAACACAAACTATGCACAAGGTGGTGTTAGTGCCGTACTGTCCCCTTCTGACTCCGTTGAAAGTCACGTGCAAGACACTATTATTGCCGGAGCTTACTTATGCGATGAGGAGACTGTCAAGGTATGCTCTATTGCCATACTGCCTATCTATTAATTTTTACTTGTAGGAGCTTATCTTTGTTATGTGGATACTGTAATTTGAGTGGCATAGTATCTTCATCATTTTGTTTTGAAGTCAAGCAGTCGAAAACTTCTTCATGAATTACTTTAGCAATGAGATTGGTGTTGTGTTGAGGGGCACTAAGATACAATCCTTGGTTGTTTGTCATTTTCATTTAAGTTCGCTTGATAGAAAATCATAATCAAGAGAAGAATATCAGCTGATAGAATTATGAATGTTACTAAATTGCCTGATTCGTTGTTTGTCAAAATTCCCGTTAACTTTACAACCCGTTTGGTAATCGGTGCTAAATGGTGAGAATGGTAATGGGAAAATTAGTGTAGTTTTGGTAGGAATATTTTCTTGACAAACTTAATGGCCATGCTTATTCTTCTTTGACAATCTTATTTTCTTCACAAAGTTCATTCCATTGAGTTACAATTTGAACATGTGGTATTAGGTGGTAATGGAAAATTATGAATTTTTATGATCAAACTTTAATTAACATGGGAACGAAATGATACATGTCGTGAAAATTTACATTACAAATCATTCTAATTACCATTAACCAAACGGGCCGTTTACTCTCCTTAGGAAATTCAATTTAGATTTCAAACTGTTTTAGGAGTTTGATGCTTTGAATTTTAGAGCTGTGCAGTTTCTGTTTATAGAGTCCTTCAAGTTTGGACTTTGGTTTATGTTAAAGAATCGCATGAAAATCGCTCAAGTTTGGTGTGTGATGTGTCCACCTACCTTATCGACTAATCTGGTTTTTGTTGTTCTAGCTAATCTGGTTGCTATTTTTTCTTCATTGTGTACTACTTGTGCATATCCTTTTGCAATTCTTCAAGTTTGGTGTGTGATGTTTGAGTGTATAAAACCACCTATACTATGCTCTCTCCCGCCCCTCATGAATCTAAGATACACAACAGTTCGAATGTTTGATTGTATAAAAAAGAGTGTCGTGTTCGGTGTTCCCCTTCTTTATGAACCAAAAAGAAACTTTGTTAATGCAAAGCATTTAGAAAAAAAGCATTAAATTTTATTACAATTTACACTAGGAGATATAGAAAAGGATGTTGCCGTGTTGGTGTTCCCGTTCCTTATGGACTAAAAAGAAAGTTTGTTAACGCCAAGCAGTAGTTAGAAAAGTAAGCCTCAAATTTCAATATTCCACCATTTACACTAAGATTTAGAAAAGGATGGTGTTGTTTCCCTTCCTTGTGAACTTTGAAGAATGTTTGTTTACGCTAAACAGCATTAAATGTTGGATGAAAATTTGAGCATAAGCGACTCCTGCTAGATCTAATCATCTAACAATATTATGAAGTAATGTTTCAAGGATATGGCAGTATTTTTTACTTCATGTTTTTATGTTTGGTTGCGATAGACAGTGAATTTTCAGTAGAATAACGCCTTTTATAACTGTATTCATTGGATTGCCGTCACAAGTCAGTTGCTATTAACTAAGATGAGTAGATTTGTTTGTACTTGAAGATTAGATGGAGCGGAATAAAGTTTGATCTTTGTTAGAGACTATTCCCTACGTTGGTTTGTTTTGATTCATGTAGTTCATAACGTTGCAATCAAAGCTTTGGCATATTTGGCGTTGTTGAGCTTCTGCTGAACTTGTTTGGTTTTCTCAGGTGGTATGCACCGAAGGGCCAGAGAGAGTTTTGGAACTAATTGCAATGGGCGCATCCTTTGATCATGGTGATGATGGTAATTTGCACCTCGCAAGGGAGGGTGGCCATTCCCATCACAGAATTGTTCATGCAGCCGATATGACAGGAAGGGAGATTGAGAGGGCCCTATTAGAAGCTGTTATCCGGGACCCAAATATTTTCTTGTTTGAACACCATTTTGCTATCGATCTTCTTACCTCTCAGGTCAGCTTCTGCACGTATTTTTTTCTTGTGCTGCTTTTCTTTCACACGAGATGGTTCAAGCATCACAAATAATGGTTGTTTTTTCAGGATGGTTCTGACACTATTTGCCATGGTGTTGACACTCTAAATACCGAAACGTTGGAGGTAACTAGACCAAACTATTAAACCACTTCTAGTATTTAATGTGGAATAGTTCAACCTTGTTAACTGTTTTCCCGGTTGATAACAGGTGGTGCGATTTCTGTCCAAAGTAACTTTACTAGCATCTGGTGGGGCTGGTCATGTCTATCCAACCACAACTAATCCGACGGTTAGTTGCTTTTCAGTTATTTCCCATGAAAAGTGGCCTGATTAGATTCATTGTTTTAGGAACTTATTTTTCACAATTTGCTTTTAAAACTGGTATCAATCTGCAATCTCGACTCTCACTGGACGTAATCTCCGGGTATCGTCTGTCGTCATCTAACCCTTCCCAGACCCTGATTATAACTGAAAATTTGAACAAAATAAGCTTTTTTTTTTCCAAAAAAATTCCCAAAATAAGTTTGGGAATATTTTATTTTCCAAAGTAAGTGCCTTCCAGTTCAAGCCTGTGGTATGGTAATGTTCGCTAGTTGCTAACAGCGGGCGATTACCAAAACTAAGTCAAATAAGTTAGCCCAGGATTCGCCCGTTTAACAGGGGCGATTGTTGGGCTGGCTTTTCGACTCATTTTAAATAATTGCCTTATTGGGAGGTGCTTATTTTGGTAAATAAAAGTTTCCCAAGCTCACTGAGAATATTTTTACTAAAAAAGCATATTTTGTTCAATTTTTCATTATAACTTCTATGCACGTGGTATATTGGGTATGATGCTGATAATCTGATAAAGAGGTGAAAATAAGTGTAGGTAGCAACTGGAGATGGAGTTGCTATGGCTCATCGAGCTCAAGCTGTGATTGCTAACATGGAGTAAGAAATCCCTTTGTTGCTTCTGTTTTTGGACATAGATTGTATCGGCTGATCGTATATCTGACTTGTTCTTTGACCTTTTGTTTTCAAGGTTTGTTCAATTCCACCCAACAGCCTTAGCAGATAAGGGCCTTCCCTTAACACCAACAAAGGCACGAGAAAATGCGTTTCTGATAACAGAAGCAGTGAGGGGAGACGGTGGCCTCCTCTATAACTTAGACATGGAAAGATTCATGCCGCTGTACGACGAAAGAGCAGAGCTTGCACCCAGAGACGTGGTGGCAAGAAGTATAGACGATCAACTGAAAAAGAGGAAGGAAAAATACGTTCTTCTTGATATTAGTCATAAGCCGCGAGAAGAAATCCTTTCTCATTTCCCGAACATAGCAGCTGAATGTCTCAAGTTTGGGCTTGACATAACCCAACAGCCCATTCCTGTGGTTCCCGCAGCTCATTACATGTGCGGGGGTGTTCGAGCAGGGCTCCAAGGGGAAACGAACGTCAAAGGCCTCTATGTTGCAGGAGAAGTTGCTTGCACTGGTTTGCATGGAGCCAATAGGCTTGCAAGTAATTCATTACTTGAAGCCTTGGTTTTTGCACGAAGAGCCGTACAGCCTTCCATAGACCACATGTGTAATTCTACGCTGAATTTGAGTGCTTCCGATTGGTGGGAACAGCCGATGGGTCCCACATCACTTGGCGATGAAGTACTCGCAAAACACGTAGCAAAGACGAGGGAGATAAGGAAAGAATTGCAAGCCATCATGTGGAAATATGTCGGTATAGTAAGGTCCACGGCTAGGCTAACGACTGCAGAACAGAAGATTGCCAAGTTGGAGGCTAAGTGGGAGGAGTATTTGTTTCAACATGGATGGAAGCCTACGATGGTCGGGATTGAAGCTTGCGAAATGAGGAATCTCTTTTGTTGTGCTAAGTTGGTTGTTAGCAGTGCGTTATCAAGAACCGAGAGTCGAGGCCTTCACTACACCGTTGATTTCCCGCACCTAGAAGAAAGCAAAAGGCTCCCTACTATCATATGGCCGAGCTCGCATGTCAACAGTACATGGAGCTCCAGGCAGCTTCATCAGCAGTCCATGTACAACTACCTATAGTCTACACTAGAAAGTTGTATGTCCATGTCCCATTTTTTTATCGTTTTAGAAATCGACATTCGCCCCTATGCAATGCCTTGTTCATCCAAGAACATATATCCGGTTGGGGGGTTTTCGATCTTTTTTATCATGGGTATCTCGTTTTTATGATCCTTTTTATAATCGCAAATGTATTACATATGGTTTTGTAAATAATTCTTCATTATGATACACAAGGGATTTGATGAGAATTGAGACATTAAAGACCTGTTTGGATGGAAGAAAATGGAGAGAAACGAACGGGAGAATTTGGAGGGATGAAAGATTCTTCGTTTGGAGATGAGGGATTAGATGAATAATTTTTAGGGATATTCTACTTGGTAAGCACCAGGTATAACGAAATTCACAAACTAGCTATTCTTGTTTGCAATTCTACCAAATAGCACTCAACTTATGCAAAATCATCTGCCGTAGCGTTATTAGCCTAAAAACGTTAGATTTTCCGTTAAGTGGTGAATTTACATAATTGCCCTTGTTTTATTTCTTAAATAGGGTCTTCTTCCTCCTTGAAGCTCCTCTTACCTTACTTGCGCCATTGATGCAACTTCCCAATCTCAGATGGGATACTCCCTGTAAACGTTAGAATCCGTCAATTGCAAGATTAAAACTGGACCCAGTTCATAATTATCCAATTACAACTACCCAAATCACTTTAACAAACACAAATTGAAATATACCCACTTTGACTGCTATTCTCCATGAAGTGTTTTATAATCCATATCTTTGTTCTAGGTTTGTGTTAATTAAAAGGACTTTTGGTAGTGTATCTTTCGTTTTGAGATTTCCTAAATTGTTCATACTTTTTAATATCTTGAGAGCAAAGCATTGTGAAAGCCTGAAATAATAATGGTGAACTGAAATTTGTGCTGGTCTTCGCCATTAATGGGCATCTCTTCCAGTGACATGGCATCGCTATTTTCACTTTGGATTCTCTTTGAAGCTTATTTGTTTTGGAGTAATTTTCATGGATCTTGACACTCACTCCTGCCCCATGAAGCTTATATTGGATTCTTAATCTAGACGTCACTTGTGATTATTACTTTAGGCTTTTTTTCTTGCTTTGTAGAGTATATGAGACTTCTTGTGGGTGGTATAAGGAAATGATATCATATGAAGTTGAACTAAAAGTAATAATTTTCTTGTTTGTTTCTCTATCTTGTCTTACTTTTGACTTCCCCCCATCACATTGAATTATAAACTACCATATTTGGTTTACTGCGCTAGTGAGAGGAATGGCTGCACAAATTATAACATAGGAACAACCTGGCTCGCACTAGTTGTGCAATTCTGTAAGTTGAAGAAATCTACTAAAGATATTGGTATTTGCTCAACTGCTACATAAATTTCAATATGGAAGCACGAGTAGCTCCCGATTTCAGCTAGTTGTGCTTGGGTTTGTCTTTGTCACACATCTGTATACCTGTGTAACTTAATAGATCTCCAAACATGATTGTTGTTTGATGCAATTTTTCCTTCTAGTCACGGCAATACAAACATGAAACATTTAACACAAGTTTTATAGTATATAGTACATCCATAGGTGAAGGCTTACCTTAAATAATAGAACAACCATATTTGAAGGAGAAACTAATTGACATGGAGATTTATGTCTTTGGAACTTGGTAAGTTAATCTTAGCAATGCACGTACAGGGACAGGTGTTAGGATCTGTGACATGTAATATATATTGGATGATCAAATTTTGATGAGCTCACCATGGAAAAAAACCGCGGCCGCGGATGCGTAATGCGCTTGCAGAAAAATCATGGCCGATGAGGCCTGAAAAATCACCTAAGGGAAGCTTTGAACTTGTAATTGCATTTTTGTTGGTACTATTATTGTGCAATAATATGCCCATAGCTATTATAATTGTACTATGTGAGGTATTTTTAGTGTATAATTAAGTATCAATGAAATTTTAACGGGAAAACAAGTAAGGTTGTCATTTTGTAGTATCATTGTAATGGAATAACAGGCGCTACACATTACCTAGTGATCAACGCAGCGTTTTGACTGTGAAAATTCATGCACTGTTTTACCGGAGATTTAATGTTGCGGAAACCTTTAAATAGGTTACATAACTAGCATTATGTACGTAGCTCTGGGAGTTTTTATTCCATGGAACTCACTCATTATGGTTGGATTTACTCTCGGATGTGGTATTAACTTTTGCATTGGTGCTTTACGTTCTAGGGAAATCATCACACCAGGATATGAATATTTTGATTTGGTGGTTCATTATTGGTGTTTACTTGATGTACTATTAGTTGACTAGTAATGGGATGATAGATTTTTGAAGCATGTGATTTTCCAAAAATCGTGAGGCCTATGATATTAGTGTGCTGAGGTGATGTGGTAGTAGTGTGCTTCCCAAGCTGAATATCTCATGCAGCATTTCCAGTATTTTTAGAGGTAGTATTTATCTCAGTTTACTTGTTGTGGTAGTAGATGTGTCGGATATAATTATGTTTCTGGCTTGAGCTCATAAAAACCTGTGATTTACTGCAAATTTTTTTTTGATGGATTCAGACTTGATGGCATGCATCAAATATAGCAAATTTCATTGAAGGTTAAAATTGATGTTTGTTTTACATTCTCTGGTGGTAAAATGTGCAGGGTCAGTACAAGTCTACTCTGGTTTGTCCAGTTTGCAACAAGATTTCAATTACATTTGATCCATTTATGTACTTGAGTTTGCACTTGCCTACAATTGTCAATAGAACAATGACGGTTACTGTGCTCTATGGTACTGGAAATGGACTTCCAATACCATATACTGTAGCGGTTTCTAAACATGGATGCTGTAGAGATCTGATCCAAGCATTGGGAAAATCTGAGATTGGGAAGTTGCATCAATGGCGCAAGTAAGGTAAGAGGGAGCTTCAAGAAGGAAGAAGACCCTATTTAAGAAATAAAACAAGGTCAATTACGTAAATTCACCACTTAACGGAAAATCTAACGTTTTTAGGCTAATAACGCTACGGCAGATGATTTTGCATAAGTTGAGTGCTATTTGGTAGAATTGCAAACAAGAATAGCTAGTTTGTGAATTTCGTTATACCTGGTGCTTACCAGGTAGAATATCCCTAATTTTTATTAATGTCTTAATATCTACAATGTCGGAAAGACTTGGAGGAAACTCTCATCTCACTTCATTTTCCTTTCTTTTTCTCTTTCCTTTCTTAAACAAACAACGACCGCTGTTTTTCTCCGTTTCTCTTCCCTTCTTTCCTCTACCTTTTCCTTTTCTTCCTTTTCTCATTATAACTGTTATCCAAACATAGTATAAAGTAAATAGACGGACATGTCAATTAAGAGGTATCATGCATGGCGTGTATGCTGTGGACCCTTGATGAATACATATTTACATTATCGGGTACTCTCTTGAGAGACCGTCTTTTCTAAAGACGGCTCTTAAAAGCCCAACCCACTTTCCTTTTTTAGTAAATATAGTTATTTTTTCTAAATTTAAATATTGGGTTGGCCAAATCTTGAGACGTCTTTTGTAAAGACGGTCTCAAGTAAAAATTTGTGTTACACTAATAATCTATCGTTTCTTTGTGGAAATCAATACTCCTAATTAAATGCTCCCTCCTATTCAAGTTATTAGTCTCATTTATTTTTTATTACTATTCGCTTATTATTTTCAATCTGTATTTTATTCTTGATCAATAAGTTAAAACATAGTCATGTGGAATTTTATCACTTTTAATTTGTATTTTTTTCTTAATAAATAAGTTAAAACATAGTCATGTGGGATCTTGTTTGATTATTTACATTAACTTTATATAATTTTTAGTTAAGAAAAATTAGAGATATTAAAGGTTAAAATGTTATTTCAGCAAGTGTGAAAAAATTAAATGGAACTAGTAGCTTGAATAAGAGGGAGGGTGTACTTTCCATTTCATGGCTTGTCTGAATACATGACACTTCAAGGAAAAGAAAGACAGGAATTTAAAAGGATTTAATTTTCTTTGTTTGAATATCTAATTTAAAGGAATTTCTCTCAAAAATTCATATCCAAACAATAGTGTTAAACTTGTTTTATCAACCAATTTTATGGTAGATATCTTAAGCTTTCTTGATGGTTCACCTTCTAATAATTTTTGAAATGAATTCTATTAAGGGTCGTATTATATAAAATTATCTCACCATGAGATGAATATATATATTTAATTTATTTTTCTAATTAATTACTTTAAAATTATAAATAATATTTTAATACAATAAATATATATGGATCAGCCTAATAAATAATCACTAAAGTTACCACCTTTGATAATGATGTTTATCAATTCAACAAGAAAAAAACCATCACCCATCATCATCTCCATACATTCTTCATTGATTTAATCCTACACTATTGACATTTACATCATCAATGTGAACCGTCATCTTCAACGATCAACATCATCATGTTCACCCATCATCTCCATATCTTCACCTACATCAAAATTATCTTTATGATTAGAGGTGTTCAACAGATCGGGTCGGAACAAAATTAAAATGGGCCGGGCCGGAACGGGTGATGTCAAATGTTAAATGGATCGGGGCAAAATTAAAATGGACCGGGCCGGAACGGGTAATGTCAAACTTTAAACGGGTCAGGGCGGGTCAAGCCCATTTAAATCCGACCCGATTTAACCCTTTAAATGACATATTTATAGTCCGTTGGATCAATCCACTTATGTATATAATAATCTCATTCAAAAATAAAAACACAAAAATTCTTACATGAGACTGTCTATTGTAAAGACGGCTCTCAAAAGTCCAGTCAAATTCTAAATATATATGTTACAACTCTAAATATAGATTTGGGCTGGACTTTTGAAAATCGTCTTTATCAAAAAGTTGGTAATTTTTTTTTCTGCAATTAATACTTATAATTATCCGGCACGACCCGACCCGACCATTTACACCATTATTGACCCGACCCGCTAATGACCCGTTAAAATGTGACGCAACCCTTGACCAATTGGGTCGACCCGCCACATTGAACACCTCTAATTATAATCACCCATCATCTTCCATCTACATAACAATTATCGTCGTAATCTTCATTACAAATTGCATCACTATTATTGTCATGGTAATATTTATTTATGTTATTTAATTAATTTATTATCATTAATGACCTTCCTACCCTCTTTATCATTTATTGACTTTGACTTCCTGATTTCTTAAACTACCTTGCTTGGTCTCCAAGTAAATAACTGTCAGCATTCTAAAAATAGCCACCACCTTCCCATGATCTCCCATTATCCTATTACCCCACTATCTCCTAAAAATACTCATTCTTCAAGTATAAAAAGGAGAATTTCTAATTTATTTATCATCTAACCTAATCCTCTCAGACTACTTGATTGCACTACATTCATACCCAAATCAAGTGATCTCCCTATTCACCTGAAACCATTATTCTCCATAACCCTTATAATCCCGAATCTTTACTTTTCAGTTGTCAATCATATTATTATCTCTGTTTTCTGACTTGAGCGTCGGAGTGCCCTTCCGGGAGATCACATCCCGGGTTAGGCTAACTTGTGTGCAGGTAAAAGCTACAGACGAAACCGCACAACATCTACAACAAGGCGATTCAGCTCTTCCATTACTACCTCTTCAGTTGAATTCAAGTAGTAACATCAATTCAAGTTTCTTCGCAGAAACAGTTTGGCGCCGTCTGTGGGGACTCGATCAAAAGGTCATGGCTCCCAAGAAGAACACTACTTAAACCGCTACCGTGCAAAGTACTGACACAGACACCTCAGCAGGTCAGGCCAACCAGGCCGTGACCCGTCGTGATCTGGACTTACTTGCACAAAACCTTACCGCAGCATTCTCTGAACAGCTGCGTGCTATTGTCACTCAGAACCCAGTTCCGCAAGAAACCATGGATGAGATGGCAAATCAAATAAGGAACTTGCAAGAGCGAGTTATAATCCGCAACCACGACCTAACTCTCAAGTATCTCGGAGTGAAGATACTGCCGCATCTCGCTCCAGCAGAAGGAACAAAAGGAGGAGGGAAATGTCGAAAACCCACGACAGTCGCTCACGACGGGACTCCCGAGAAGAGAAATCCAAAACCGCTTCTCCTGATGCCCGTTCCTTTCTCCAGGAGAAGCGACAAAGAATGTCAAACTCGGTTCAGAGCCTAATCGATAGAAAGCGAGAGGAAAGAAAAATGTCTCATACAGGCTCAAGTCATCATCACACCCCGATTGGGAAACAACCGGAGGAATCCCGTCAGGTTCCCGCGGAAGCTTCTATTCAGATCAACTCTCCTTTAGCCGCGGAAGTACTGGCCACCCCTAATCCGGCGAAAATTAAAGTTCCAAACATGGCGACATTTGACGGCACAAAATGTCCCGAAGAACATATCATGGCTTACAAGAATCTTATGCTGCTCTATACCGCGGAGTCAGCTCTGCTATGTAAGTTCTTCCCCATCACTCTCTCAGGAGTTGCGCTGACGTGGTACACCTCACTTCCTCCCGGAAGTATCCGTACCTTCGCCCAACTTGAAGACAAATTTTTATGCCACTTCGTGGCATCTCGGAGGCAAGAGAAATCCAATTTCCATCTGCTCAGCATAACACAACAGGAAGGGGAATCTATAGCTTCCTATTTGAAGAAATTCCATGAAGCGGTATTGGAGGTCACCGAGTTAGAAGAATCGGTAGCCTTGAATGCCTTGATCAACGGGATGAAAGCCCAGAAGTTGAAATTTCAGTTGGTAGAGAGCCAAGTGAAAACCTATGCCGAGGCAATGAAACAATGCCAAAGCTATGTCACGGCATCCGAAATTTGTCAGGCCCATGACCCCAAGAAACGAAGGTCTGATCGAAGGGACCATCTACCACCTCGTCCTCCTCAAAGGGGCCGAGAAGAATACGTCCCCAGGGATAGAAATCACATGCCGCGGCAAGCGGAACGTACCGGGCCATCAAACATGGGGCCTCCCCGATCCAGGCAGGTATATGCCACGGAAGAAGGCTCCAGATCCCGCAACCTATTAGACCGCGGCAATGATCCACTCTTCAACATAAACCGTCGGGATATTTTCTATGCCATACGGGATGAATTACCAGCACCGGCTCCAACCACTACACCGTCAAGCCGCCGCAATTTCAACCTGTGGTGTGACTACCATAAAGAACATGGTCACACCTTAGCACAATGCCGCGAATTAAAGCGGATATTATATCAATTGGCTGACGAGGGGAAGCTGGAAAGATTTGTAGTCAAGGACTACAAAAAAGATACAGAAAGACGCAACTGGCGTCCAAGGAGGGGTTCCCCTAGGCAAGAAGAAGCACGGAGGGAAAGTTCCAACACCCAAGGAGCTATTCACCTCATATGTGGAGGATATTCCGAAGAATATCCAACTGTCCGTGCTGCGAAGGATAGCGTCCACACTTTGCTGAAGGGACCACCCAAAATTTCATCGCCAGGTCCCCTTATGAAGTTCGATGCCGCGACATCTCAACATCTTCAACAGCCTCATTCCGATCCCTTAGTTGTTTCACTTAAGATCGGGCAAATGAAGGTCAAAAGGGTCCTGGTAGACACGGGCAGTACCGCGGATCTCATTACAATGGAATGCCTCCGCCAGATGAAATTCGAAGAAAGACATTTGCAGCCGCTGGACAAACCGCTGAGGAAACCAAGTCCAACCTCTTGGCACCATAATCCTCCCAGTTCGCGTAGGGGAGAAAGATAGCTGCAGATCCATGCCCATCCGATTCACGGTGGTCGACTTAAAGTTCCCCTACAATGCTATAATGGGGCTCCCTCTCATCAACAAGCTGAAAGCCGCGATTCTCCCGCATCAGCTGCTTCTTCAGTTTGAGACGGACGACGGTCAAGTAGGTGTGCTAAAAGGGGATCAAATCACGGCTCGCAAATGCCTCATCAATACGCTCAAACAAGAGCCAATCGCTGCCATCCCTTCAAAAAGGGAGAGACCTGAATCTTCCTCCATCATGACCGTTTATACGGAGGATACCAACGCCCCCTCCAAGCCACGACCATCGGAGCAGCACGAAGAGGTCGATGTATTTGGAGGGAAGAAGATTAAGATCGGTAAAAATCTTCCCGAAGCCGAGAGACGCGACGTCTTAGCTACCATTGCTGAGTTCCGCGATATCTTCGCTTATTCGGTTGAAGAGATGCCGGGAATCCCAACCGATGTCATGTGTCACAAACTTGACATCAAAGAGGGATATAAGCCGGTGAAGCAGAAGCTGCGTCACCAAGGAAAAGAGAGAATAGAAGCCGCGAAAGAGGAGGTGGCTAAACTACTCAAGGCTGGGTTCATCCGGGAATGCAAATACTCGGATTGGTTATCCAATGTTGTCCTCGTCAAAAAGCCGAATGGGAAATGGCGTATGTGCGTGGACTTCACCGATCTCAACAAAGCTTGTCCAAAAGACGACTATCCCCTGCCTAAAATAGATCGTTTAGTGGACTCTACGGCCGGCCACGCCTTATTGAGCTTCATGGACGCCAACGCGGGATATCATCAAATCCCTCTAGCACGTGAAGATCAACCTCATACGGCTTTCATCACCAATGCCGGGGTATATTGCTATAAAGTGATGCCCTTTGGCTTAAAAAATGCGGGAGCAACCTATCAAAGAATGGTGAACAAAGTTTTCGAAGACCAGATAGGCCGCAATCTGGAAGTGTACGTGGATGATATGATTGCAAAAAGCAAACAAGCAAAAGATCATGCCACGGATCTAAGAGAAACATTCCTTACTCTACGCAAACATCAGATGAGGCTTAACCCGGAAAAATGTGTGTTCGGGGTCACGGGAGGCAAATGTCTTGGCTTCCTTGTAGACGAGAGGGGAATTGAGGCTAACCCCGACAAAATCAAGGCCATAATAGATATGAAGTCTCCAACCTCGGTCAAGGAAGTGCAAAGGTTGACCGGGTGTATCGCGGCATTAAGCAGATTCATGTCTAAATCAGCAGACAAGTGCTCCCTCTTCTTCAAAACGCTGAAACAGACGCGGTTTGAGTGGACAGAAGAAGCCGAGGACTCCTTCAATCAAATCAAGGAATACTTGGCCTCCCTTCCTAAATTAGTTTCGCCCCTTGACGGAGAGACTTTGGTACTATATGTGGCCGTCTCCGAATATTCTCTCTCGGGGGTACTGATCGCGGAAAGGGAAAAAATCCAGCTCCCCGTCTATTATGTAAGTCATGCGTATCGCGGCTCGGAGAAAAATTATTCGGAATCAGAAAAGGTCTTATATGCTGTTGTGATGGCAAGTCGAAAATTGAAACCCTACTTCCAATCACATCAAGTTATTGTCAGATCTAATCAACCCCTGAAGAAGATCTTAGAAGGAAGAAATCAATCCAGCCGTATCACTGATTGGGCAAATCAACTGGCCGATTTTGGAATAGAATTTGAGCCGCGAACAGCCATTAAAGCCCAAGCCTTGGCTGACTTTATCGCTGAAACTACCATTCCTACTGCTCCGGATCCCAACAAAGAATGGAAGTTGTACGTGGATGGCTCTTCTACCAAAGTTGCAAGTGGGGCAGGACTCCTTATTATCTCCTCTGCTGGAGCCCGCATGGAGAGAGCTGTCCGCTTTGAATTCGCGGCTTCAAACAATGAAGCCGAATACGAAGCGCTCCTACTGGGGCTAAAAATATGCTACGAAGCCAGGGCTAAGGTTTTGTCTACTTACTCAGACTCCCAGCTTATTGTGGGACAAGTAAATGGTGAATTTGAAGCTAAGGATGAAAGTATGAAAATGTACTTGCTCCAAGTTAAAGATTTCATCACGAAGTTCGAAAAATTTACCTTGTCTCATATCCCTCGGTCCGAGAATGCTCAGGCTGACTCCCTCACAAGACTCGCCAGTTCGGCTGAAACAACCGCGGCTAGAGATATTGTGTGGGAAGTATTGCCTAATCCCAGCATCAACCTTATGGTGTATCCGGTGGACAGATCTGAGTCTTGGATGGATCCTTACATCCAATACTTGCAGCACAACATTATACCTGAAGACCCTACCGAAGCTGCAGTAATAAAGAAGAAGGCGAAATGGTTTGAGGTATACGAAGGCACCTTGTATAAAAAGTCTTATACCCAACCACTGTTGAAGTGTGTAACCCCGGAGGAAGGGAACTATATAATCCGCGAGATTCATGAAGGAGGCTGCGGTATTCATCAGGGAACACGGACAGTTATAAACAAAATTCTAAGAAGCGGTTACTTCTGGCCATCCTTGAGGCAAGACGCGGAGGATGTAATCAAACGGTGCGAAAAATGCCAATACTTCTCCAAGATAGATAGGAAGCCCTCCAACTATCTATCTAGTATCCAAGCTGCTCTACCCTTTGACAAATGGGGGATGGACCTCCTCGGACCATTCCCTCCTGCCAAAGGACAGAAAAAGTTTGTTATTGTGGCTATCGACTATTTCACAAAATATGTTGAAGCCGAGGCTTTAAGCACTATCTCAGATAAACAGGTGTGCCAATTCATATGGCGAAATATCATTACAAGATACGACATACCAAGAGTTATTATCACGGACAATGGAAGGCAATTCATCAGTAAGCACACCGTGGAATACTGCACTAAGTTCGACATTCAAATTCGCTTTAGTTCCGTCTCCAGACCTCAGACTAACGGCCAAGTCGAGTCCGCGAATAAGGAAATCCTGAATGGCATCAAAAAGAAGATAGAGGGAGCCAAAGGTACTTGGGATGAGGAGTTACCAGGAGTATTATGGGCCAGTCGTACAACTGTTAAAGAAGCAACCGGTCACACTCCGTTCTCTCTAGTATACGGGTCAGAAGCCGTATTACCCGTTGAAATAGGTATGCCTTCAACACGAATCACATTCTACAATTATGATGACAACGTTGAGGCAAGGAGAGTGAATCTTGATTTACTTCCCGAGACAAGGGGAAACGCATTGTTAAGGTCTGTAGCCCAAAAGCAACGCATGACGCGGCTTTTCAATCGTCATGTTAAGACAAGGGCATTAAAGGAAGGTGACTTTGTGCTCCGCAAAGTTGAAGCTACGGGCAAAATCGTAGAAAAAGGTAAACTTGGGGCTAACTGGGATGGTCCATTCAAAATCATTCGTACCGTCGTACCAGGCACATTCGAGCTAGAAGACATGAAAGGGAAAAAGCTCCAACGACCGTGGAATGGAGATCACTTGAAAAAGTTCTTCATTTAAGTCAATATGCAAGGGGCTATATACTATCTATCCGCGACATCATTTAATATTCATTATGTTCCAAATAATCTAGACATTCCGAATGTCTCAATTCTCAACAGTTTGTATTCTCTAAACATTTATCTATGTCATTTTGGTTATTAATCACAAATATCTATTCTAAGTCATTGAGCTTACAATTTCCAAGACATCAGACGTACTTGATGTTACGACATGTTTACCAGACGTACATGGTAAAATAGATCATTTTGCACATTGCCTTAAATTCAACACTTAATTAAGGCTTATCCGTAAAGTCGATGAGTCAGACCCTAAGAAAGGGGTCCCTAATCAAAATAATTCTAAGTATTTTTCACCAGAAATAGTTGGTCGTCATATCGATAAGTCGGATCCGGTGATAAAGGATATCATTATCGAAAATAATCAAAGTATGGAAAAATTATTCTGAATGTCGTCAACTCGATAAGTCGGACCCCAACTTGGGAGTTCCTTAAAATTTTTTCTAAGTATTGGAAATAATTTTCCAAGTATCGAAATCGTCAACAGACCGTCATATCGATAAGTCGGACTAGGTAATGAGGCTCCTTAATCAAATATCTTCCAAGTTAAAAAAGGTATGACTAGAGAGTCGTCATATCGATAAGTCGGACTCGTTGGGAGAAACCCATATTTTAAAATTTTTTCTAAGTATGGGGCTTAGCAAAACCCAGCAATAAGCAGCTGTCGCGGAATCAATAGTCAATCAATCACAAACACAATAAACACAAGCGACATATATATCATCAAAATTATATACTGCAAAATTATTTACAAACGCAAATGTCAATTGCCGCGACATATGCGGACTTTAGAAGGATTGTTGGATGCCGCGACAGGTGCGGACTTACAAGAAATTGTTTGGTCAAAATAATTACAAAAGTCATTAATGTTTCAAAAAATACATCAAATCCCCTCCATAAATTCATCTACATTAGCCTCAGCAACGGCTTCATCAGGATGACTCTCTTGCGCCTCAGGATTGAAGTCAATAAATTCTTCAATATCAAAAGGTTCAGCTTCAATCTCTGATAAATCCTTCCGCAGCTGCTGAAGGCTCTTCCCCTCAGATATGAGCAGATCAGACAATTGCAAGCTCAAATCCTCTATCTTCGACACAGCAAGGTTCTGCGGTATCTCGGGCATAGGAGAAGGGGTGAGTGTCAATTTCTCAAGGTCTAGGCATAAAGCCTCCTTTTCAGCGTCTTCGCTCACTTTCCTTACCCAATCCTCTTGCTCTTTGGCGTCCCATTCTGGATCAATGAGAACCGCGGAATCCTTCTCCAATTCTTCAGCCAGATTAGCCAAAGCATCATCTTTTTTCTCCGTGGCTTTGGACTTGAGCTCTTCAAAGTTTAAGCCCATTTCTTCCGCTGCTAACCTGAATTGTTCAAAACTTATCAAGGCACTGGCATCCATCATCTCTTTAGTCAGCCCATCTAGAAAGGTCGCAGCTTCAGGATCATCAGATGTGAGCCAGTCGCGAGCATTCTTAGCTCTCCTCTCCGAGCGAAGTTTGTGCACCTTCGCCACCTCCAACAGTCTGTTGAATTTGTCAACATCTTCTTCAACTTGCTTCTTCAGAAATTGGGTCTGACAATCAAACTTGTTGTAGGCTTCAACAAGATCCCCTATTCCGTGGCCCACGGTTGCAAAGAGGTTGGTGGCTTTATCCAGGTTAGCAATAGAGCTCTCCAACTGTTGTAGCGCAGTTGCCCTCCATTGATCCATCTTCTGCAACCGGGACTTCAGTTCATCGCATTTCGCGACTTTCTCCTTTAGGCCCGGAAGTTCGCCTAACTCTTCCTTCAATCTTTGAAGCTCCTCATTCTGTTCGTCACAACGAGCAGTCAGATCCTCCAAAACCTCTCTATCAACCGCGGCTTGGTGGAATGTATTCAACTCATAAGATAAACGTAAAAACACCTGTTGAAGGAAATATGTTAGTAATACTCAAAGGGGGATAAACTTAAGCACAAATCAATTTTGTTTACCTCAGCGGCAGAAGTTTGTAGTTGTCGGACTCTGTCCGAGGGTGGCATTTCATCCAGCTTGCCTACATCTACCTGGCTAACCAGTTGAGCAGAGGCTCTATTGAACCTGGTTACCATAGCCTTGTGGCTAAGCTCGTCAAATGGTGTCGTGGGGTTAAAAGGCACCATGTCCCGCCTACTGTAAGATATCTCTTTCACTGGCTCCTCCGCGAGCTCCGTTTCGTCAACGGGCTCTGTTTCGTCCACCTTTTCCTTGCCTTTGCCTGAGACGTATTTTTTCTTAGGGGCAGATGGTTCCCCTTCAGTGGGTTTAATCTTGAGAGGCCTCGCGGTTGGTATGGCTACCGCGGCTACCTCCTTAGCAGTGCTTTCATTCGAGGAATCCCTTTTCCTCTTCTTCTTCTTTTCAGTTTTATCGGCCTTCTCCGCGGCCTTTGTTCCCTTAACAGAAGGGTAAACCCTTTTTTCTTCATCCGGGATGTGGAATTTCTTCCTATCCTCCAGCAGTTTTCGTGCCTCAGCCTCTGAAGGCACGTCATCCAACCCCTTAGTGGTTGATATCGCGTCCTGTGAAAATACATTGGGTTAGTAATGTGAAGAAGTTGAAAGTTATCAAAAAGTCAGAAGTTACCTTAGGGGTATCAGGCAGTGGCCTGTCTGCCGGCCTTTGAGCAGGCCCATTAGCAAACCGCATCATAGAGAATTTCCCCATTAGATCCGGATGTTTTTTCTTCAAATTTTCTTTCGCGACTCCTGCAATGATTGTTGAGTGGTCAGAATAACAAGTATACAAACTTAAACAAATTTTAGAAAAAGCATTCTTACTCCTATCAATGGACAGGCTGATCTGAAACATTGAAAGCAAATCCTCGTTTGCTAGTTCGATTGGGGATGGAATCCAATTGAGTTGTACATTGAATGGCTTCTTGTCCAACTTAACGTCCATCTTGGCGTACTCAATGATTACGGTGTCTAATTCGGAACACCGCGGCACGCCATTATTGAAAGCTAAAATTTGTGGGTTAATCTCAAACTTAGTCTTAATATTCCATTCCTTGGAATAATAAAGGTACGCAAACTTGGTCCTATAATTTCTTTGGTTGTCAGGTAAGCCGTGGACTATCTTCAGTCCGCGACGATGGGTGAAACTTATCCATCCACAACCATGCTGTTGGGAATTACACAACCTAGCCCTGAATATATGTCTGAAGGCTGTAAGAGTAGGGGGAACTCCTAAAACTTTGCATAGAATTAAAAAAGCAACTATGCAACCCCAAGCGTTTGGGTACAACTCTGGTACCGAGACATCTAACAATTCTAGCACCTCTCTACAAAATGGGTGCAAGGGAAATCTAAGTCCTAATTCAAAAGCTGGTAAGTATACCGCTATACAATGGGGTGGGGGAAACCTAGCAGTATCATAGTTTCCCGGCACCAATAAATTATAGTCATCAGGGATACCGAATTTGTGCATTATGTCTTCCCTGCGCTTCTCCAGGTTTTCCTTTGTTGTCACATCAACAAAATAGTTCAAAGGGCCCCCATTTGGGATGTAGAATGGTGGTGGGGGACGCACCGCGCTTTCCCTGCTAGTGGACTCGCTTGATCCCTCCATTTTCCCGGTATCTACAAGCAATAACCCCTCTAAATCAGGATTTATTCTTGGTAAGTAGTTGGGCAAAAAAGCTACACTCACTTCCCATGGCGCGACTTGTGGTTTATCCGCGACATATATAGGGGAAACAGAGGACTCCCCAGTCTTTATTGATTCAAAGTGAGGGGTAATCTTTATTTCGCTACTTTCATCCGAGTCTTTTTGAGGAACTTCAGTAGTTATTACTTGGTCACAAGGGGCTAAAGGGGGAAATCTTTGGTCCAAAGTGTTAATATCATTGTTAGTCGCGGATTTATTGTCAGCCATAATCAAAATAAATTAGCAGTTGATATTTGTCAAAGATTAAAGTTAAGTTCATATATATATTCAAGTCCTTATGAACAAATGCAAGTTATGATGAACAACATATGAACAGTTTGAAGATATTCAAGTAATTTCAAGATCAAGTTTGAATACCTTTGAAGATCTTGAAGATTTTTGTCAGAAGTTTGAAGATTTATGTCAGAACTTTGAAGATCTGACAAGAAATTTGAAGATCTTTGATGAATTTACTTGGAAATTTGAAGAAGTTTGAGGAATTCTCAGAGTCTCTCTCTCTACTTTCTCTCACTAAGAAATAAGTTAAGAAAATGCAAATGAAGTGTGGTGAGAGAAATTCTTCTAAGTCTTGCTATTTATGGAAACATTTATTGCTCAACTACCTCATTAGGAAGGGTATTTTCATAATGTTCAATTAGTTGGAAGTCAGTTAACGCATGCCGCGACATCTTTCTTTCTAAAGGTGTCGTGAAGTCGATAAGTCGGACTCCTTTGTAGGGACAGAAAATGGAAATTTTGTCTAAGTATGGAGACAATGGTAAGATCAGGTTGTATTATTGATAATACGGACTCCTAGGGTTATCTCTTTTGGGAATTTTGTCTAAGTACTTGGAGGTGTCCGTAAAGTCGATAAGTCGGACTCTCTAATTGAGGTCCTTTTCCAAAAATATTCTAAGGATGGATGATGTTTCCGTAAAGTCGATAATACGGACCCTCTAACATATTGGAAAAATGCTAAAATATTCTAAGTACCCAAAAGAAGTTTTCATTTTTGAGTCCGACTCATCTATGTGACGACACCTGCCGTGATATCGATCATTCGGACTGCTGTAAAGGGAATGGGCGATAAGAATTTGTCTAAGTATTGTAAGAAGTATTTTCAGTTGCCCTTGTCATGGCATGTCGCGACATTCTAATGATGGGATAATTCTTAGAGGAATTCATAACCTTGTCGTAGGGTCGATGAGTCGGACTCCCTTTGGTGCCCCAATTTTAAAAATTTTGGTTAAGTTATGATCAATCATGTTATTATACCGCGGTATATTGAGGATAAAAGACAATTTCATACCGCGTCATCATTAGTAAAGCTTCATCTGTGAAATGGATAAAAAGGATCTTCATGAACTTGGGCTAAGTTCATATGTGTCGTGATATCGATAAGACGGACTCCCATGTGGGGTGTCCTGGGTAAAAATTATTCTAAGTTAAAAAGTCTTCTGACCTTACTTACCAAGCCGTGGAATGTCAAGAGAACTGCAGTGGTACAGTATGTTCCGCGGCATCGTGATGTGGATGGAGCCTGTCTTTTGTTGTAACATATTTAAGGAAATGATTAATCCTTATCTGGTCGTGAAGTCGATGAGTCGGACTCCCCACTAGGGGGTCTCCTATGAAAAATTTTCTAAGTATTTTTGGCATATCTTCCGCGACAAGAGCGTAGGGTCTGTAACCTCCACATATGTCGCGACTTCACCCAGTAAATGGGTGAAATTCCGTGAACTAGATAATACGGACTCTGAGGAAGATATCTTTTGTGCAAAAATGGTCTAAGTGAAAAATTGTTTGTATGAAGGCCATTTATGTCGCGACATTGATAACTCGGATTCCTTGGTAGGGAGTCTGGGAAAATATTGGCTAAGTAATAAGTAATTTGCCCTTCCGCGGATATGGCTTTATGATTTCTAACTATGGAGTATTTCTATAAAAATCCGCGGCACATGTATCTTGAATAGTAAAAATGTATATGTATGGTAGCCGCCAAGTCGATCATACGGACTCCCCTTATGGCTAGAAAAACAGAAATTTTTCTAAGTATGGAAATATTGAATAACCTTGGTGCTAAGCCGCGGAAGGGTTGATCAACAGAGGTCGCGATATCGATAAATCGGATTCTATACATATGAATTCAGGTCATTGTGTTCCTTTAAGGTTGGTTTTTTGGCATTATGTCGCGGCATGTCGAGATTTTCCTAAGTGTTGGTTTTGAACAAAAGCCGCGGTATGTTAGTCCGGATGTCGCGGCATGATTGAATGCTTGGGGCTTCTCTTTTTAATCTACAGTTCCGCACAAAGCAATATATTTCGCGTTATCGGGGCTCTACATTTTCCTTTGTGCGTGGGGCTAAATGTCATGGTAATATTTATTTATGTTATTTAATTAATTTATTATCATTAATGACCTTCCTACCCTCTTTATTATTTATTGACTTTGACTTCCTGATTTCTTAAACTACCTTGCTTGGTCTCCAAGTAAATAACTGTCAGCATTCTAAAAATAGCCACCACCTTCCCATGATCTCCCATTATCCTATTACCCCACTATCTCCTAAAAATACTCATTCTTCAAGTATAAAAAGGAGAATTTCTGATTTATTTATCATCTAACCTAATCCTCTCAGACTACTTGATTGCACTACATTCATACCCAAATCAAGTGATCTCCCTATTCACCTGAAACCATTATTCTCCATAACCCTTATAATCCCGAATCTTTACTTTTCAGTTGTCAATCATATTATTATCTCTGTTTTCTGACTTGAGCGTCGGAGTGCCCTTCCGGGAGATCACATCCCGGGTTAGGCTAACTTGTGTGCAGGTAAAAGCTACAGACGAAACCGCACAACATCTACAATAAGGCGATTCAGCTCTTCCATTACTACCTCTTCAGTTGAATTCAAGTAGTAACATCAATTCAAGTTTCTTCGCAGAAACAATTATCATTATCATCATGTAAATGTTGTTGATTTCACAACAATTATTTAATGCTTAGATACTACTCCCTTTGATTCACTTGTCTTGTCCAATTTTCTTATTTGGCAAATTCATATCAATTGTCTCATTTCCTTTTTTGTCTATCTTTTTTTACCTAAATACCCCCACTTTTCCAATTCTCAATACTATCACCTTTATAATTAATTTAATCAAATTAAAACCCCACTTTTCCAATTTCCAATACCCAACTATCACCTTTACAATTAATTTAATCAATTAAAATACCCCACCATTCCACTCTTAAAAACCGTGCCCAACCAAATGGGACAACACAAGTGAATTGGAGGGAGTATATTGTTAGTTGCCTGCAGCACAAAGCTTCCTTTTATATATAGAAATCACCATTTCCTTTATTTTGGACTGTTCATTATGGTTATCGGATTGGTTTTGGACACATATCATTCAATTCAGTAATATTTCTATGGGTTACTTTTCATATATATGTCGTGGCGGGTCATACTTGGGTTGGATTAGTTAGTTATGGTCCAATTGACGATCAGTTATTCAAGTTTGCACTGGTTAGGTGTCGACAGAACTTCGAATCGAGTGTTAATTGGTCTCGAGATGTCAATTAATAATTGGTTCAATTTTATAGAGAATAAATTAGATTCGGTCATTATTTCGAGTAAGCTAGGGGTTACTATCGTTCGAGTAAATATTAGATTAAATTGCTAGTTGTTTTTTAATTAATGATTGATAGTTACATCGCAAATCAATTGGTGATTATTACTTTGTTATTTTTACTTGTTTGGCTGTAAATCAAAATTTAAGTTCTATCAATTTTCATCTAATTTGATTAGAAATTGTTTAATAAACATTGACCATTGAATATTAACTCTATATATGAAACTGTGTATATAAAATTTAGGAAAATTTACCCAGTATAATCTAGCCTTTTACTGATTTTCCTAAAATAATCCTAACTTTTGATTAACCATGAATAATTTCAACGAGTGCTTGCTAATAATGCACCAATGTAACTTGTTACCTATACAACAAGTCATTTTGCATAAAAAAGTAAATACAAAATTAAATTATATATAGATATAAAAATTTTAAAAAACTAAAAAAAAAAAAATTAGATAAGTTATTTTTCACTTTTAACTTTTAGTTTTTAATATTTTTGATTTTTTATTATTATTTTTTTATAGCAATTAACCTGCAAAAATTAATAGTGTTCTTGGTAAGTGATTCTAAAATTGAAATTATTCACGGTTAATCAAAAGTTGAAATTATTGTAGGAAAATCATTAAAGATGAAATTATTCTAAGTAATTTTTCCTAAATTTTTTCTAGGTAGAAAAAACATCAACCCAGTGGTTCCTTCGCGCGTTGAAGGTTTCCTTTACCTGTTTCAACTTTAAGCGACGACTAGGGCTTTACTCTCTCTGTCCCATTTAATTTGCAATATAATCTATTTTGGTTCGTCCTATTTAATTTACATCATTTTTATTTTTGTACTATGGTCCACCACTTTTTAATGTCATCCATACATTTTAACCCTCTTTTAATTTCAATCACACAATTCATTCTCCATCTTATCTATTTTTTTCTTAAAAAACACCAACTTTCTCTATGCTTAAAATTATATGGAACGGAGAGAGTATGAATCAATTTGTATCACTATACAATATCCATGAATTATACACAAATTTATTTATATTCAATTTTTGAGTTCTCCATTGGATAGCAAGATAACTCAAAATAAAAGTGTTGATGAAACATATAAATTTGTGCACTTCAACACATTACTAAGAGATTAGGGTTTTTGTAATGTGGTTATTGGATTATAATTAATGCTAATTTAATAGATCTTGTTAATTTATTGACGAAGTTGTTTATAATGTTGCAATATTAGAAATTAATTTTCAAACATTCATCAATTGATACTTAAATTAGTTATAAATTTGCTGAAATTATTCGACAAAATTAATATTTTTTTGATAGACTAAAATTAATCATAAATTTTCTGGAGTTTCAACATGTTTCAATTAAAAATCGGTTTAAATTTACAGCAATTCGTTCAAAAATGTGATTGAGTTTAAAACAGTTCTATCAAAATCGGTTCGAGTTAAGCCGATTTTAGCAAAATTGATTTTGATTTTGTGCATAATTTGATTGGATATTACTTGGTTCGATAACTATTAGGTTCGGGTAATCTTGGTCAATGGATATATATTAGTTATAAAATCGGTTGCAGATCGTGTTAGTTTTCCTTTTTCGATTATCAACCGTGTCAATGTGCAACTTCAATTCGGGCAATGTCGGTTCGTTAAACCTAAAAAAACATTTTCGGATAAGGTAATTTTCGGTTTCGATTTGGATTGAGTCACATTTGAACAACTCTAATTATGTGATTTTGTTTTGTATATTCTGTTAAAAAAGTGTAACTTTAATGAGATAGGCTTAGGAAAGTGAAGCCTACGTGAAATTCAATCTCAAGATCTTATTTGAAAAAAATAATATTTATTTTAATTTTGACTATAAATTTTATTTTTTTTTTAAATATGACTATAAAAAATTAAAAACGCTTTCAAAAGGATAAAAGTTTACAAGTAACAAGGGTAAGAAGACACAAACCAAAATCCGTAATATAAGTAATAACCCAATATTTAAATTTTATAAAATCGCTTTCAGTAAAGGAATACCAAAGTATAAAGGAAAATTTACTTTTAAACATACAAACTTTGACCCATTTTCTTTTAAACATACAAACTTTCGTTTATTATTTAAACATACCAACTTTGGGGGGTATATTCCCAAAAAGTTATGAATGACTTGTAACCGGATGAACCGGTTACTTCTTCACCATCTTCATCTTCTCCATCTTCATCTTCACCATCTTCATCTTCACCATCTTCATCTTCACCATCTTCATCTTCATCTTCACCATTTCATCTTCACCATCTTCATCTTCTCATCTTCACCATCTTCATCTTCTCATCTTCACCATCTTCATCTTCACCATTATCAACCCACAAAAAAAAAAAAAAAATCTGATTCTTCAATTGATTTTAAAATATACCGGTTGTTCTTCAATTAATTTATTGTGGGTTAAAAATCACTTTTTTAACCCACAAAAAATCTGGTTCTTCATCTTCACCAATTGATTTTTCAATTATGAAACCCACATTATGAAACCGGTATTAACCCACAAAAAATCAATTTTTTAAAATCAATTATGAAACCGGTATTAAAAATCACTTTTTTAACCCACAAAAAATCTGGTTCTTCAATTGATTTTAGAAATTGATAACTAAAATATGAAAAATCATTTTAGAAATTGATAACTAAATTGCTAAGTTGCTGAAAATCCTTTGATTAATTCAAACCCAAAAATAAATTGAACCCTAATTCAACTCAAATGAAGAACAAATCAACAAATTGAAGAACAAGTAATTCCATTCTTTATCTTCAACCCTAATTCAACCCAAATGAAGAACAAATCAACAAATTTTTAGAGATTTAAAATGGGTAATTGCTCAAATTTGTACTAATCTCGAATAGAGATATTTTTTTTTATAAGATCCAGCAACCATCCCACTAAAATCAACCCAAATTGAAAACAAATCTGAAATTTTAAAAAATCTGGAATTTGTATCAATTTTTAGAGATTTGAAATTATCATTTACCATTTGAGAAGAAGCCATTGAAGAACATTGATGCCTCTTGAAGAAGAATGTTGTGTGAGTTAGAGCTTCTCAAGCTTGAAGAAGAAGAAGTCATTGAAGCCATTGAAGAAGAAGCTTGAAGAAGAAGCTTCTCAACATTTGAGAGGGTAACCGGTTAAAAAGGGTTAAAAATGGGTCAAAAAACCGGCTATAACTTTTTGGGAATATACCCCCCAAAGTTGGTATGTTTAAATAATAAACGAAAGTTTGTATGTTTAAAAGAAAATGGGTCAAAGTTTGTATATTTAAAAGTAAATTTTCCAAGTATAAAACATTGAATATTACTAGTAAAATTTTTTAAAAAAAAGGAAAATAAAACCTCTTGATGCCTATTTTATTCAAGAAAGCTAAGAAAACAGAGGTAAATCCTCTATGTTAGTGCAAGTGCCAAATTACCTGTGTGATGGTAGTGAGTAGTGACTTAATTACGCAAAAAAAGACACATCAGGTTGAGAGCAACATTAAGGGTGCAATAAAAGGCAATTAAATATATAATTAATTGCTAATTTATTGGAGAGTTAATGTGTCACTTAATGGTGTAGTGAAGCAGCAATTAATCTAGAAATAATGGTAGGTATTATTTCTATATTTATTGCTAAGTTTATTGTGATGTTAAATATGCATTAAGAGAAAGCTTAAATGTCATATTTACTTGTATGGTGTTATGGTGCTTTGATGGTGATTGAATGTGTCGTTCTAGAATGATGTATTATTCTCTATAAATAGGATACATTATAGAACAAAACTCACCACAACACACATAAACATATATCGAGAGGGCTATACATTGTAAGAAACTTGAGAGCGTTCTTCTATGTATTAGTATTGTGAGATCTCAATTGTGCGATGTATGACTTGAGAGGTTGTTCTCAAGTATGAGAGTTTATTCATTATTATATTATTGAATCCGTTAATGAAAACAAACATTTATTGGGGGAGGTATCCAAGATACCTCATTAAACTTGGTGTGTTGTCTGATTGTCTCTTTTGTTACATTCCGTTTTTCATCATTTTCTACATTTGTTCTTTTACCATTGTTGGAGTCCAAGCACCCCTCTTTCACTATATTCCTAATACAATGACAATTCTAATATGAAATGTAAAAGGATAAAGTTGTGAGTAAATCTTTGTGAATGTAGACTTTCAATCTAGAACAATGCTCTTCAAAGGAAAGCTTGCATTGAGAAACAAATTGAAACCCATTATTAAATGAAAATTTTTGTAACATCCCAATTTTTTGTCTTCTCATTTTGATTCATCATTTAAATGTTTTAATGTATTTTAAGTCCTTGTTTTAACCTTTAAATTTTACCTTGCCTTAATGTTAAGTTAGTTGAGTTTAACCACTAACCCCATTAACCCACCTTAATGCACACTTAAACCTTTATTTTACTTCATGAGATGAACAACCACATCATTTTGTTGCACTCTAGCTCCCTATCGAGTTCTCTCTTTATGCACTTTTGTCCATATTTGCACACCCATCTTATTTTTCCCATATCTTCGTTTCTCATCGGAATTGAACGTCGATCTAGCTCATGCGCCACTGCAAGTCTGCGATTTAGGTCTCAATCAGACGCGTCTGTTATTCTCTTCTCCCTCTTGAATTCGTAATCAAGCATTAACCTCTAGCCTACCGTTCAATCAGATACAGGCGTGATCTTCTCCCTTTCTTCTCCATTATCCTCCTTCTTAGATGACAAATTAATGGTCCTAAATACATGATAGTTGATAGATTCTTGGTACTATGATCCACATTGATTATACAGAATCCAACCAGAAAAACTCAGTTAAACCAAGGCACGGATATCCGTATAGGTATCAAAGATGGAAAGTTTTGAGAATCAAGAATGCATTTATTCTTCAATAATCACAAAATGATGATACATTTATATAAGACGCAACTCGAAGGGTGGGGGAATGATGTGTTAGAATAATCAGAGCGTAATCGGGCAGGTATAACAATTAACAAATTACAACAAAACTATTATGGTATTTAGCAACACAAGCCTAACCCTTGGCTTTGCTGAATAATAATCGGCAACTCGAACTTGAAGACTTGAAGGTGTAAGCTCAACTACTAGTCATCATCTTTGAATTCCCTGATGACCAAAAAACAAACATAAGCACTTCACATTTTGAAAAATACGTTACTATACTTTAATATCCTCATCATTATCATCCCAATGAGTCCCGCCCAAAGGCAGGGCCTGGAGAGGGTAGAAAATAAAGCAGACCAATACCTTTACTATACTTTACTATACTTAGATATATGGCCATCAAATTCATACTTCTTAAACAATTCAATAGTAGAGAATTTTAAAAATCATTCGTACCTTCGATCTAGATACCTAGGTTGAATTCCAGAGCCTTGACAGGTAGTGCATGTTAAGGAACCAAGGCCATCGCAGTTGATGCATTTAGAAACTTCCTTCTCATCTCCGCCAAGTTCTACTGTCACATTACCCGTTCCCAAGCAAAACCTACATTTTTCTGAGGACACAAACTATCTTTAATTCTCTCCATGTATATGATCACATTCTTAAATGAGCACCATTAGTAATAAGGTGTGTGCACTGATTTTCGACTATGCATCCTTAGTTCCTATTTTACCACGTTTGCAGGGTCACAAATCACAAGTCACACGCACAACCAAGAACGAATATCAGCCTATAACGTGAAGAGTTAATTAAAGTGTAATTCATAATGACATAAGAACCGTGATAGAGCTGGATAAAAGAAAAAAATTGATGATATTGATACTGTTCTTTGTTAGTATGTGAAGCAAAAAGGCAGCATTCCGTTGCAAGTTACCTCTAATATTTCTTTGCTCATACACCTACAGATTTTTCTCACACCTTTACCTTTTCTTTTAATTTCGCGTCCATTTTTGCATCTTATTTCTGTGATCTACGATGTATGCCTGACAAAAAATGATCTATTTTGTTTTCCAATCCATAAGTGAAAGAGCCAGATCAACAGGATTGTAGTGTACTTCTAGTTCTACATTATAGATGATATGCAGGTCTTCGAAAGGCACAAAATAAAAAGAAGTTAGCTAATGTCGAAACGAATTTTTCAAAACTTGCTGTTCATACGCATTCTTCTAACGTCTTACTAATTAGAGAGCTCGTTTCCTTAGTGATTAAGAACATAATCGGCCACCTCAACAACCTAAGTAATATATTTTCCTCAAAAAACGTACGATACGTATATAGGTCAAACTAAGTAATACCATGCAAGATCTTGCGCATTTCATCGTTGTGAATTATACACTTTCATCCAAGGAAGATGAAAAATGGAGATAGAAGGAGAAACTTACGAGCCCCTGATCCGTTGCAGGGAAAGCAAGGTTGTGTGTTGTCTCGTTTTGCCTACAAAAGCATGCAAATTCAAACTCATACCACCTCTATTATGTCAAATATATTCTAAATCTCTATCTTGTGTATTGGATATCAATTTGAAAAAAATAAAGGTATCTCAATTCTCATGCTCATCTATCACAATTTGTTTACAAGAAACTTTCCAATATACCTATCATATTGCCTAATAATTTCAGAACATTATTAGTGGCAGATTGAGCATCTAAACATAAGTTTCTACTACTATTAGAAAATGTCTCAATTAAATTATACTACATATGAGCATAAAATATTTTCCAAAATAATGTTAAAAAGGTCTAAATTTTCAAAATACCGCAGGAACAAATTTGTTTACCACACACACTTAAGATCGGGTTTGACTTAGCTTACTCATTAGTTGTTCTAAATGCAAAATCCCTAATCCCTATGATAGTAGTCATTTTGTTTTATTAGAACTTGGTTTTTATTCATCAACATGCAACTGCTTGTGACTATTGCCATTACTCATTAGTGGTTTTAGATATAGAGAACCGCGAATGACAATGGCAGATCATGGAATGATTGCAGACAAAAACAGATAAAATGCTATTATTATTATCGGTTCTAAACAATAACTATTAAATTGCTAATAATAACAGCAATTGTATCTAGATTTGCTATCACAAGTAGAGGTTTTCCTGATAAAAGTTTGTCCCCCCTAGAATTTATAAAATATGTGCATACTTCAATTTTGATCAATCAATGTAAGACAAATTGCTGTGATACCATATTAGAATTTTCAGAAAATGAATTTGAACAATTCAAACAAGGAGAAGAGATAGGTTCGCTACAAAAAATAATTGTAATCGTAGGATTTATTCCTCAACTTTATCAAGTGTCATATGCTCTGAGTATGTACAGCATTTCTATTGCAAAAGGTAATTGGAGTCTTAATATTAAATTACGAAGTATATGTTAAGTATTTAAAATACAAAGTTGTTAGGGTGATTGGGGTCTCAATTTTTGCTCCGCCAATAGTGGAGACTTTAACAAAATCATCCCTAACAGTTTCTTAAAAAGAAAAATATCAATTTGTGATCGAGCAACATCAATTATATGATAAGTTTGAAAAGTTGGACAAGAAATTATCTGCATTGCTCTCTATATGTGAATAAATTAAATGAAACAGAAAATGGCAGTACAAAAATGTACAAGTTCCAATTAGGATTAAAGAAAACAAATGAAGATAATGTAATTTAATTAGAAATATAATGGATGAATGGAACTAAATGTTTGAGTTCATGGAATAAGTATAATAACTCTATATAAAAATTCTACCATTAAAAAACAACAATACCAAAACCTTAATACCAATAACTCGTAGCAGAAATTAATATATGATTAAAAAAGTTAATTAAGAAAGACTTACAGCATTATCAATTTGATTTTCATAAAAAATAGGAATGCCAATTCCAATGGCAACACTGACAACTCCAACTGAAATCGCTACTATCTGTAAAACATAAAAATGAACAATTACTTGTACAATTCTGATTCACATTCTGATTATGTTTAACATTCACCACAATAATTAATAGAGAAACTACGTACAGTGCTTTGATCAAAATCCGCAGCTTGAATTGAAGGATAAGTGGAGGAAGAGCGACGATTTCTCGGCAGTTTACAGGTAGGCGAGAAAGAAGAAGAAGTAAAAGCGGAAAGCTTACGAGTGGAATTCAGAAATGGAGATTGAAGTCCAGGAAGTGCTGTTGTTGTCACCATTTCTTGTTCTTCACAGGGTTCTTCCTGGCCAAAGGCGAAGGATGAGAGGGAGAGAAGAGCCGATTAAACTAATGGGGTCATTTTCTTAATTCTTTTCTTTTTTATTTTTTCTGTGGTGCTTCTTTGTTCCAATTTGGGTTTGTTACACACAATTATTTTGTACATCTATCCGATTGTACTTCTTCCGTTCCATAATACTTGCTACTGAACAAGACAGATTGTGTGGAAAAAATGTCACTCTCAGTAGCAAGTATTATGAAACGGAGGAAGTATAAAAATATAGGTGACCGTCTTTTGTGAAAACGACTTTAAAAAATCCAGCCCAAATTTATATTTTGAGTTGTAAGTTTTGTAACAATATATACTAGCACAATACCCGTGCAATGCACGAGATTTTTTAAACTTTTATATATATATATATATATATATATATATATATATATATATATATATATATATATATATATATATATATATATATATATATATATATATATATATATATATATATATATATATATATATATATTAATTTAATTATTTTGATAATTTTTTCTCAGCATATTATTAATTATTTTGATTAAAAAGATATTTTATAATTATATTAAAAAGATTACATATTCGATCAAGATAGATAATTTAATATTAATCCCACATAAATCATATGTTTAAATGATGAAAATAAGTAATATGAGGGAAAGGTAAGAATGTTTTATAATTATCAAACTAAAGCTAAAAATTATCATCGAAGACTCTACAGTACCTGATAATTGAGCAAATGATGATGATTACTATGCTTATTGTTTGCCTTTAGTCTTACTCTATGCTCAAATTTCATTCCATCTAAGTAACATAAAATGAAGAGTTTTATTCTATTTATTGCACGAATCACATAATTCTCCATATTTCTAAACTTATTTTATTGGAGAAATGACAAACAAATGATTCATGAAGTAACAAACTGACAAATGACAAAATTGCAATTGATTCGTAAGATGATGACATTTGGCATAATGAATTCATGAAGCGACAAATGGCAAAGATGTTTCTCAATTAGTATATTGTATGATTTAGAATTGGACTGGGCTTTTGAGAGTCATATTTACAAAAGACGTTCTCAAGTAAGAATTTGTGATAAAAATAAGGACGATTGCACAAATATGCGAGAGTTATAGAGGGATGGTCATTAAGGAGCATTAATTTGATTTTGAGTTTGGGAGATTATTTATTGGCTAATTTATGTCGTAAGAAGAAACGATGGATAAATATACGAATAGAAGGATTTGTAAATGGTGTTTATAGATTTGGAAAGACAATAGAAGGATTTCTAACATGGAAGTCAATTACTCTCATAATTGTATTAAATTGAGCTATTGACTTAATTGAACATGATCTAATTAATCTCAAGCTTTCGCTCTATTGATTAATATCGATTTAAGACTAACTAGTATTAATCCTCAAACTTCCGTTCTATTGGTTAAGCTAAGGAATTTAACTTAAATATATCTCAATCCTCAGTTAATCCAAATCTCAAACTTCTGTTTTATTGAAAAGGTTAACGAAGATGTTTAAATCAAGATTCATTAAGCATAGATTCAATTATAAACTCAAATCGCACACAATCAATCGATAAAATATCAATCCATGCTTCGAATTGAAAACACAATGCATATTAATCAATAACACATAGCAATTGATGAATGAAAGTGAAGAACGAAATAATAGCACAAGAAAACTTAAGAATTCTGAAGATAACATGACATAAACTTGAAAATACGGAAATCCAAGTACAACAATGTGTTCAACAAAGAAAACTTGCAAAGGGATTCTCCAAGAACTCAAAAGAAAGTACAAGAATTTAAATTACTGGAAAATGAAAATACTGAAAACTCAAATGAAAAACTCTGAAACTAGATGATAAATCTGAAATGGTAATCGCCACTTTATATAGTGGCTCCAAAAATTAGAAAAGAAACTGTTAAAAAACTTCCTCGGACTGATAAGCGACGATCGTTGCTTCTTGGGCGACGACTCGTCGCAAAGTTTCTGCCTCAATGGATGATCTCCAGCGATTGAGCAATGAGCATCGCGCTCTTAGCTTTTCCTATTGAAATTCATGGGATCATTGATATATTGGCGACGAGCGTTGCATATGGGCGACGACTCGTCGCTTAGCTTCCGGTCTCCATATTGCTTTGCGGCAGCTTGTTGCTCTTTCAATTGGCTTAGGTATGGCTTGTTGCTTCCCATTTAGAGCGTTTTCGGCGTGATTTCTTCACTTGGTTTAGGGATCTTAAGCTATTTTCCGAAGCCTTTACCCTCTTATTACTCCAAAACCTAGTAAAGCTCTAATTTTGCCTCAAAATTCATACAAAAACACAACGATAAACTCATGAGACAAAATTATCATAAATCACTAAAACTACTACCTAAAACCCACTAAAACTACATAAAAAGAGCATACAAATGACACGGATAAGTGCAAATAATTGCACTTGTTATGGATAAGCTCTAGCTCCCTTTGACTGAGTTATGAGGTTTGGTCAATCTTTGACTAAACATTGGTCAGCTCTAGTCAAGGTACGACTTTCTCACTTCCAACAGGGATAACCGTCGAGCAGTTACCGCATGACTGCCCTTATCCTCCAAGTAACTGCTGCTGTCCAGATCTGGACATCCTCAACTCCCACTCCTCCCACATCTTGTACAGAAATAACCTCCATCTGATAACCGCCATCCGATGGTTATAAAAGGGTTGTACTGGATGATTTCGAGGACCTAAGCCTTATTATCATACCGAAACTCTGTCAAAATCTATACTCACCACCTTCACCCACCGTTATTGCCCGTAACTACACTTCTCAGGTGATAAACAACCATTCTAAACACCCTTACCTATTCATTTCTAGTCATTATTCATTACGTTTCCCCTATTCCACTATCTGACTTGAGCGTCGAAGAGAGTTTTCGGGAAAACCCCTTGTTGTTGTGTAGGACAAACGTACCACTTTCAGGGGGTGTCGCTTCCCAGATTGACTGACGTTTGACCACCATACAACTTCAACTTCAGGTATCTCACGTGCCTTTCATACTTCCTCGTTTCATATGCGAAACAGCACTTATTATTTCTGTAATGTTCTCTTTTACCGTTTTTTTGTTTTGTAATTGTAGGGTTAAAGTTATTACTTTCATAAGATTTATCAAATAACTGAGTAGTTTACAAATTAAGATATAATTTATGGTTATTTACCACGTATTGCCTTAGATTGCATGCTAGATTTTATATGAACGATCTCCTGTCCATAACAGATTGTTTAGTAGATCTTTTAGTACATCAACTTAGAGTTTATTGCTTGATTGACTTCATATCTAGTTATTAGAGTATAAAATTCAATAAATTATTTTCTAATCGACGATTATTTAATATACAATTAAGATTTATTGGAATAATGCATTTTCAAAATCGTAATCTATGATGATTTTTGTTTATTTTCTCGTTGAACACTTACACCCTTTATTATTAATTTATTTGAGTTCTCTCCAAACATTTTTTTTTGGCTTGATTTTTTTTTTTGCCTTAAATTCTTATTAACGTGTAATTACCAAAAAAAATTCTTATATAATTCAATTATAAATTAGTAGGGGTATATCTTTAATTGAACAATCATAGATAAGATAAGTGTCCTCTTAGTGCTTAGCACATTTAAAAAACAATTCTAACTTGCATAACGCATGTATTGTTAAAAAATATACGTCTTCCGTCCCTATGAATTTGCAGTATTTTCTATTTTCATTCGCCCGACTCAAATTACAGCATTTTTATTTATGGACTATGGCCCACCACTTTCATTTAATCTCATTCATACATTTTAACTCTCTTTTAATTTCATCCACACAATTAATTCTCTCTCTTCATTTATTACCACTTTCTTAATTCTCGCCATTTTTCTCTTTGCTATTATCTCATAGGGACGGAGGGAGATGTCTTCTAGCTTGCTCATTTTATTTTATAATTTTTGGTATAAGAAATGGATTTGAGTTGAACAATCTGATAAAGTTTTGTATAGACTTTGTCCACACTATTTTAATATGCACTAAATTTATAAGTATTAAAATAATTTTTATTTGACATGTATAATCAAATATACTTCTTTCGTTTCATGCATTTTACATTAATTGTCATTTTGGTCAATCTCATTCATTTTGCATCAAATCTAATTTTGGACAATGATTTATTACTTTCTTTTAATTTCTAACATATATTTTAATTTTCTTTTAATTTTTTAACATAATTTATTTTCTTTCTTCATTTATTACCAGTATTATTTTTTCTTCTATAACACTATATTTCCCGCAAATCAAAAGGACAAATTAGTAATTATTAGAAAATATTTGCTACATTAAAATAATAGGAAAAATTATCTAGAATAATACAATTTTTTCATGATTTTCCTACAATAATCTCAACTATTGATTAATCATGAATAATCCTAATTTTATGGGGTATTTGCCTAGAGTAACTTAAATATTCAAATGACTTGATATAGTAGATAAATTACAAAAAAAAAAGTAAATTGAAAATTAATACTCCCTCTGGTCCAGTTTAGATGTTCCATTTGACTTTTGGCACTATTCACTCATCACTCTTAATTTGTATTTTACTCTTAATCTATAAGTTAAAATATAGTCATGTGGGATCTTGTTTGATTCGTCTCAATACATCTAAACTGGACCGGAGGGAGTATAAAGTTAGAATTTTTTTTAAAAAAAACTTTACATAAAAAATCTTAAAAGAATTTTGAAATTCTTTTAACATTTAATGACATTTATTTTAATTTATCTTTTCTTTAAAAATAAAATTTGCTATAGCAGATCATTCAATTACTCGAATTACTTCAAGCAAATACCTTATAAAATTGAGACTATTCATGACCAATTAATAAATGGGTTTAAAATCATAAAAATATTAAATTATTTTTTTATTAGTTGTGGTTTCTGTATTTTTTTCACCAACTTTCATTTAATATTTTTTAATATTTTTGGTTCTTACTTTTCCTCCATCAAATTTATTATTCAATAAAATAATATCTCCACTATTGAAATAATTCTATTTTTCTTAATTTTCGTGAATATTCTGTATGAAAACTTTATGAAAAACACAAAATCATGCTATAGACCATCTATAGCATAGACGGGAGTAAATGGCTCAGCCCATAACTCAAAATATAGCAGTTACTCCTGAATTATTTTTTCTTTTTCTTTTTTCTTTTTTCCACTTTCCAAAAACACAAAAACTTATGTAACCATAATTGGGCCGGTCCATTCTCAGGCGCGTGTACCACACGTGCTCCAAATTTCAATTTTTTGTTTTTTTCATTTTTAGAACATTTTACAATTTGGACCTTAAATGTATCAATACTGACCTTAAAGATATCAATTTCAACGTAAAGTACTTGAACATATCAATTAAAGTAAAAATTTCAATAACATACAATTCATTACTTATCATTGTCAATTATTACCAAACATGCATAAATTATGACCTTATTTTGTTTTTGTTACATACATCAATTATGAACTTATCTTGTTTTTTATGATAACTATATCAATTATCAACAAAATAAATGAACTATATATAACAATATACAATTTCATACTTATCACTATCAATTATATTAGGTAGAAATTGATCACTTTAACGTTAAAGTTGATCACTTATAGGTTCATAATGAAATTTTTTTACTTTAATTGATATATTTAAGTATCACTTTACGTTGAAATTGATATCTTTAAGGTCAAAATTGATACCTTTAAGAGTAAAATTAAAAAATGCCCAGAGAAATGGAAAAAGCTTATGGACTCCATATTGGGCCGCGTCTTATTCTAAAACAATCTTACCCAAGATCTGCTGTTCCAAAACTAGAAAACTGATTTTAGTAATGGGCTAGGGTGCTGAGAGCCTGAGAGTGTCTTCTATATTATAGACGATTTCTCAGTAGACCTTCTACCGGGATATAAACCAAATCCATACTAGACATGTGCAACAAATCAATATGAGACACAGTCATAAACAGCTCACCCGATCTTCTCCAAACAATACAACACTCCACCCCTTTTTATATTTATTATCAAAATTCCGATATTACCAAGAACAACACTCATGAATTCCAATTTTTAACAAAAATCTCCATTTTCTCTGTAATGGATTCTGTCAATTCTCTAATTTTGATCTTTCATTTTTGACATTTCTCCATTTTAATCCGTTTTTTTTTTTGCTTTCTTATTCAATTATAGTCTGCATTTCCATTTTCTCTTACTGATACACCAACAATGGCGAGTGCATATGCTGCCTTCTTCTCGCTTTCTTTACCTACTACTCTCAAGAATAGGATTTCTCCTTCTATAGCTTTTAACGGATCTGGGTCTCGTTCCTGTCCGGGTTTTAGCAATTGGGTTTTTTGCTCCTCCATTGAAGGTGCCGATAAACATGCTGCTCCTACTGCTGTGGAATCAAGAGTTTCTAGGTATTTCTTTTCTTTGTTGATTTATAATTTCATTCAATTGAGTGTTAATGGTTATGTTAATTGTAACTTATATACATTTCTCAATGTGATTTTGAGGCAGGATTTTAAGTACTGTTTATTGCAATATGAGATGTTTGAACAATGATTATCTGATGTATATTTTGGCAAATGATCCTTTTTTTAATTTAGGGTTTAAAAGATGTTGAAAATAGGATATAGATGTTGAATTTGAGTTTTACCTTAATTTTTCCCAAAACTAAAACTAATAATAAGTTTTAGTATTGTAATTAAAATGAATGACTTCAATTTACATAGGTCTATTGTCTATTACAGAAATACATACATAAAATATTAGTATTATTCTATTTAATCTATATAATGTGCCTATATGTAAATAAGCAAAACCCGAATATTGTTGAGATTAATTATAAAACTATTCTACAATGACTTAATTTACCTCATCATCATCAACAATCCAATATCCCGCTCGAAAACAAGGTTTGGGTGAGGGAATGTAACGGACAATCCATACCCGTACTCTCTTGAGAGGGAATACTAGAGGAAAGTGGTCAATCTACCCCTGAAGGTGAGAGCCCTGCATAGAGAAGAATTGATTAACATTGACTTAATTTACCTCTTGCACCATAATAATGAAAATTCCCTTTTAAATAATCACCTTTGAATTTTTTACATTAGGAAATTTATAATGTGGAAAGATAATCATAATATTAATTGGGATCTCTTGTAACTTGTAAGAACATTTTTGGTGTCTTCAATGACTTTTAATAAAGAATGATGGAGGATAAGAAAATTTTCATTAACATGATTAGTGTCATAAGTAACATCTTTAGCTTATTTGGAGTAAGGAAGTTTTCTTCTTTAACATCCTTGACCATAAGCTTGATCACTTTTTACTCTTGAGCAATTTCTATTTTTTCTACGAAACATACGTCAAATGTTGGTTCTATTAGAACTATATCTTTAAGTTTTTTGTGATGAGATCTATTCTTTGCTCAATATTGATTTATTACAACTTTGTGTTAGTTCCCTTTGTTTTTTTTAATCCTATTCATTCCTTCATGTCACATTGCAGTTGTTTGTTGTTTACTATATTTGATTGTGCAAAAGATCAACAATTACCCTTGAGACATAGTTTGGATGCACACTTACATTTGGAACACTTGATTATATAACAAATCTTGTTTTTGACAAAATTGAATGGTCATGTTCCCTCGTGGAAGTGTTCGTCTACCATGCTTGATAATTGCAACACTAATAATTCTACAACAAAAACTACTTGCTGAATTGCATCAAAAAGTTACTTCAAAAAATACACTTGGTGCACAGTCAATAAAGAACTCGCAAGAAATAAGTTCCACAACATTTTGTAGAATACACCTGCTCACTCGAAATCTTATGCTGATAGGCAGCAACAAACAGAAACAATTTTCGGCTAGCATTCACTAAGAAAGAAATGACTTTGCTTACTTCAATTCACCAAAATAATGAGCATACAATATTCTCCTTTGTTCTGATTGCACTTGGCAAAGTATAACTAGAAAAACACAAGTCACCGCTTGACGTAAAAAAATACATGCTATTTGTTTATAAGACAAAATGTCATAGCGGGCCCAAAATGTGGTTCTCTAGCGCATTCAAAGTGTTGTTTAGCACAAGAATGCGTAGAAGTTTGTACCTTCTAGCAAATGCAATTCTTGCTTTTGGTACTACTTAATGTATATTTTGACATTCAAAAGCTTCTAATTTAAGTTAATAATTAATGGTTTAAACTTTAAGTTGCCAAAATTAGATTTGGATTTTGAGATCAAGACTAACCAAATTCAAAAACTAGTGTTTTATTTATTTTTTATATAATTCTTGCAGAGGAGCAACCACAACAAAAAGAATTAAACTTTGGATAAGAGGACCATTTGCACATCACTCATAGAGTTTGATTTGAACCTGAACACTCACAACACCAAAATCCTAACTTAATTTGTGTTAACTTGCACCAACAAGACAACTTAAGAGAAAACACGTGTTTTGTTTAATTTTCAATCATACATTATGATAAATTACATAGGTTCTCATTTTATAGGGTGACAATTTTGCCTAACAAGAAATCTAATTTAGTGGTGTCTAACTTATATTTTTATCTTCTAGTGGAGTCAAAGTAATCAATTCAATATAAAAATTGCAAATTCTCAGAATTTTAGTTCATCCCCTGAATTAATTCAAGAATTAGGATCTCGATTCATCAAAATCTTTTTCTTGCGCTTCTTTTTATGCAAAACCTAGTTTCCCATCCCTGTAGATTGCTTTCTTTTTTTTTTTTTGGCTAAATGAGTTTAGAAAGTAAGGTTCCCTAAAACATCAAGGCATTTGTGTGATTAGTAGCCAAAGGGAAGTTCAACACTATGGAGATCTTATAGGACATGAAATCCCCATTGGTGTATTTTATGTTGTAAGAATGGAGAAGATTATGATCATTTATTCATTCATTGCAAGATCGCGAGATTATGAAAAATCATGTTTAAAGATCAGGGGTGAAGAATGGGTTGCTACAAGAATTTTTTTCTATTAACCATTGTGGTATGAGATTAGATAATAATCTTAAAAAGATGTGGGTGATTGGTCCTTTTGCCATCCTATGATCTATATGGTTAGAAAGGATTCGAATAATTTTCAATTTTCTATTTCTACAAGGTGATGTAGGAGACGGTCATCTTTTTGGTGTCACTTTGGGCTAAGTCACATGGATTATTTAACAATCACTCTCTTAATGATTTATGTAGAAGTAATTGGAATGTGATATTGTAGCTATCTTAATTTGCCTTTTGGAATTCCTCATCCCATTGACGTATCACGTATTTCTTCATTAATAAAGATATTTCCTTATAAAAAATTATTGTTAAGGAAAATTTTTGAAATATATTAAGTGGGTTACTTAACCCTACAATTAAGTATCACTTCTGGAATAAAACTTTAACAATTACTCTCTTGTCCCCTTGAACTACAACACTACACTTTAAAGTTCTTGGATTTATTTGTATAGTTCAACAATTTCAAAGGAATATAGTGTGTATTTTAAGATTCTATAAATAAGATAAGTTAAATTTTAGAAATAAAGAAGCCTCTCGTTTACAGTGTAGGAAAATTCACACATTCCTACATGTATGGGTTTCAAGAGTCCTCTCACACATAGTCGTTCCTAACCCTAGGGCAGGTAGGCGTTTGCTTATGGCATAGAGTTATAATAACCTTGATATATGAAATTCCTTGTTAAGGAAGTAAACCACCTTAAAAATTTGCAATTTATAATTAATTATTTTATCAATTAAGAAGTATAGTACACGTCTATATATAAAACTGGCTCTGATATTTTTCCAAACACATGTCAAAGTTTAGAATCGACCCTTTACATAAAGTAGACGTATTTTTATTTTGTAAGTTCTTTTATAATTTGATGCTATTGACGATTATTCTTGTAGGCTAGTAAATAGAGGTTGCAAGCTAGTTGGTTGTGGTTCGAGTGTACCAAAATTGGTGATCTCCAATGACGACCTTTCCAAAATGGTAGAAACTTCAGATGAATGGATATCTACTCGCACTGGGATTCGCAAGAGACGTGTACTTTCAGGTTAGTTTGTCCTTGTATGTAAAATTTTAGAAAGTTGTGGGTTTATTATACGTTGTTGATCCACGAAAACCTCTAAAGCTTACTTCATAAGCATGTGTTGTGTATTCAGTCCTCAAGTGGACTTCCATGGCTTGTTTATTGACATTTACTTGCTTTATTTTTGTGCATCAGTTCACTATGGGTCTGAAAGGTCACGTGTTCGAGTCATGAAGTATCTTCTTGTAGAATTGTAGGGTTATGTTTGTCTACATGAAACCTCTTTGGTCAGACCGTTCTCTAGCTTTGTGCACTAGGCTTTCCTTCTTATGTATGCATGTTGCATGATTTAAAAGTCGTAGTTGTGCTTGAACCTAAATATAATAGTAAACAGATTTTGCCTTGGTTTTAGCGTTTTTAATACCGGATATGTTTTAAGTCAAAATCTACTTGTAGCCATGGATTATGCTTCTTAGTCTACACTTATAAATCTGTTTGCATTGCGGTCACAGGTGAAGATAGTTTGATAGGCTTAGCCGCTGAAGCAGCAAGGAATGCTTTGCAGATGGCTAATGTTCACCCTGATGATGTTGACCTTGTTTTGATGTGCACTTCTACTGGCGAGGACCTTTTTGGTAGTGCTCCTCAGGTAGCTTTTCTTACTTTTGAATTAATTTTTAGGGGCTTTTAAGTTCCCCAACCATCGACCCCACCTGCCTCCATCCCTCACTTGTATGAGGCTTGAACCCTTAATATGGCACAATTTATAAGGTGGAATCATAAGATTCTAATACGATAACTGATAACAACAATAATACTAGTCTTAATCCCAAAAGATTAGTGTCGACTACATGGACCAATACATAAGTTCCAATAGTCGTCCACATCCGTTTCTTGACCATTACTGCGGCCGTTACCAAAATCGTATTTTGCACTATGACCAAACCCCATAATATTCCTGTAGCCGCTGATCTTTATTTTGTCACCCACACTTAATTCTATGGGTCACATTTTGTTGGATGTCCTAATTACTCTGAAATACAGACCCAAGGTATTTAAAGCATCTACTTGGAGTGATTTCTTTCTCTTCTAGCTTTATAGTGCGTCTTGTTATCTAGTTTGTGCTAAAGTTACACTTCATGTACTCAGTCTTGTTCCAACTTAATTTGAAATCTCGTGACTTCAACTTTTGTCTCCATCATTTTAACTTAGCATTTACCTCCTCTTTAGTCTCATCTACCAAAACAATGTCATCAGCACAAAGTGAAATCCTAATAGAAAAAGTTTTACTTGCTACACTAGGCCAAAGACATAAGATCCTGCGCAGCTTACAACAACAATGTCCACAACAGTGCAAAAGCTTTAATCCTAGACATGGGTTTTACTACTTTAACCAAAGCAAATCAACGTGGAAAATCGTTACAAACAAAGATTTCACTTTATTTTGCCTTGTCTAAAATTGACAACGGAGAAAATCAAATTAATAATCATCTGCATGTATTCTCTTCATTCATTCATTTCTATCAATTGTGCTAACTAAATTCCATGCACCCATATGTGCACCCAAGCACATGTGTGTGCATCTCATGCATGGTAACATTCTCAATCGGTTCATTATACCAGTAATAGTGGTATCAACAAGTTTTAACTCTTCAACAAAAAAATAACAGTTTAAAACTAATGTGAATCCGTAGAGTTCAGACATTTTCCTTTTCCTTCTATGGCTTGTTTATCCTCTTGAATCATTCTCCTACTCTATAATCAGGTTCAAAGAGCACTAGGATGCAGCCGAAGTCCTTTAGCTTATGATATTACTGCAGCTTGCAGTGGATTTATGCTGGGTTTGGTGTCTGCTGCCTGTCACGTAAGGGGTAGTGACTTTGATTTCTTTACTCAAGTAAAATTTCAGTATCCCTTATTGTTCCAAAAAATAATAACTTAATCTTATTGCAGGTGGTGGGTTTAATAATGTACTAGTTATAGGTGCAGATGCTCTATCTCGTTTTGTAGATTGGACTGATAGAGGGACGTGCATTCTTTTTGGTGATGCTGCAGGTGCTGTTGTTTTGCAGGTACGTTATCAATGCTTTTGCATCTTCTCCGTACTTTTCTATGTCTATTCTAGTTTAAACTGTACATATTCACATGCATAATATCTCATCCTTTTCGTCTTCTAGTTTAAGTAAATGTTATAAATCAACTTTGAGCTAATTTCTATGTATTCTCCTCTTGTTCATGTTTTGTGTTTCAAAGTCTAAGGAGAAGTTAAATCAAAGATGTGTACAAAACAAGGGGTTTGTTGTTTCGGGAAATGCTTAAACTCTTAGCGCCTTAGCGGTTATAAATATACTACTTGATCTTTTATCAGGAAGTTCTCCACATGCTCAAATTCAATTTTGGTATTTAATTCTGATCAGGCCTGTGACGGTGAGGAGGACGGGCTGTTTGCATTTGACTTCCATAGCGATGGTGAGGGTGCAAGGTATGTATTCGAATGTCAATGGACTGATTTTGATTTTTGACTTCCAAAGCAGTGGCAGTGCCGTAATTATTTTCCTATGGGTTCAGAATCTACCAAATCAAGAGTCTAAAATTTCAAATTTCCTAGCACAAATAACAAATTGATTTTCTAAAGTGCAATTTAATAATAAAATGAATTATAAAGTACTACATTCACACTTTAAAAATAAAATTTATTGGTGCAAATACTCATTATCTGGCAAAAATAAATTATATCTCAATTGAAAGTTCAAAACTCAATTTAAATCTTACATCGCAATTGTTCAAATCATATTAACTTAATTGATTAATACATATCAAGTTTTTGCTAATTAAACAATTTAGAGTAGTTTAAAACTTAAAAGAATTTTATTTGGAATTGAGTATGAATTGAGCTGAGCCCATTGAACCCATACTAAATTCGCCCCTGGATAAAATTCGTTATATTTGAGAAAACATATATCAAATGTGGCAAATGTGCTGAAATTACTAGTGATTGGTTTTAATATTAGACCTACAGTAAGATTGAAACCAATGGAAATTAGGAACGTTCCACTAGTGATCAAGTACAAGGGTCCGTGATTTATTTTTTTTCTTAATTGTATCGGTTGGGATGATGTCGCTATGATATCTCGTGGAGAGAATACCTTGGTTTGGATATAGGTGAGCATGTGGACAGTGAAACATCGTCCGAGCCTCTCCACAGCAGGATCTATACTGAGCTGTTGTGATTGGGACTGTATTTGATGGCTCTGCCAGTCATAATTTTTGAGTATTTGTACATGCAGGCATTTGAATGCATCTCTGCGGCATGATGAAACCGATGCAGCTACGGGTGGCAATGGTGCTGTGAATGGTTTCCCTCCAAGGCCCACATCTTATTCACGTATTAGCATGAATGGAAAAGAGGTATTTCGGTTTGCCGTCCGATGTGTACCCCAGTCGATTGAGGCCGCACTTCAAAAGGCAGGTCTTAGTGGTTCCGATATTGATTGGTTACTATTACATCAGGTATTTGCAAAGAATCGCCAATAACATCTTTCGATTTTGTTCTTTCATGCTTCACTGAAGAAACAGTTTATTTGACCTTGAGAACTTCTCTTAACTTTTTTGAACATAATCATGCAAAGTGGATAACCCTTGTCTCATAGACAAAGCCACATGGGGAGGCCGGGGAGGCCCGACCCCCCTTGCTGAAAATGCGATTATTTGTAATTTTAGCTTTGGCCCCCGTACTATAGTTTAAAGAGTGTAAAAATATATCAAAAATTACTATAGGTCAATGGTTGGAGTAACACATTTGATGTCTAAGGTTAAGGGATCAAACGTTAATTTAAAATATTATTTTTTAATAGACTAATAAATTTATATTATAATGTCATTACTCTTTATCTTTCATAATTTCACATTGATCCTTTTTAATTTGCGTTTTTATTTTTGCTTTATCTTAATTTTAATGGTGTTGTTTTGGAGACTTACTAGGCAAATATATGGTGTCAAAAACACTTAGTTTTTCAAAAAAGATAATTATAGGGGAACTTCAACTCTATTTGTTAAATATGATATTTTGCAATAATTCAAGTTCATTTCAGTATATATGATTTTGAAATTTTCATAGCTTAACTAGTTTTTATTAAAAGTGTTCGTTCGGATTATCGGGTTGATTCTGTGTTAGGTGCTCAAGTCTATTTAAATCGAATTTTGTGTCCATATTGTTTTTACATAATTGTAAATCGTTTTTGAAGTCGAGTCAAATCTGATTCGGCTACAATGTCGGGTAAATTTCGGGTCATTTAATCTGTTATGAACACCTCTAGTTTTTATATGGCAAATAATTTGCTAGTATATCGATAATTTGAGCCACCAAAATTCAAAATCCTGGCTTTCCCATGCCTTGTCTGAACGTATCATGCAAAGTGAATACCAGCTCCGACTCCTAATTTGATTGCCCTCTTGTCATTTTCCCCCAAACCGCCCTCTTGTTGTGAACTTGCGTTAACTAGTTCAATCAATCTGTTTCCTTTATTTACGACTCCATCGGTGTGAAACAATAAATTTTGTACGATTCTTTATTTACCATACATTTTGATGCCCGAAAACTGCAAGTGCAGGCAAACCAGAGGATAATCGATGCTGTTGCAACACGTCTAGAGGTTCCTTCAGATCACGTAATTTCAAATTTGGCAAACTATGGCAACACCAGTGCTGCATCGATCCCCTTGGCATTAGATGAAGCCATTCGGGGAGGAAAAGTGAAACCCGGACATATTATTGCAGCTTCTGGATTTGGTGCTGGGCTTACGTGGGGTTCAGCCATTTTGAGATGGGGTTAAGAAGAAACGATTTCGCTACATATCTTATCATTCAAGCTAAAGGGGGAAGAAGGGCTTCGCGGAAATGGTGTTTAAGAATCCCAATTCCCCCAGTATACATGATTCAAGCTGCAATTTCGACTTCTGTAAACTCTATTTTCTACATTAGCTGAATTTATTCTCACCCAGAAAAATAAAAATTGTCCTTCATAGCTTTTTTTTTCTTTCCTTTTAAATTATATTTAGGTGAGATTCTGTTAGACCTTGTGTATTTTAAACCGATTTGTGTTGTACATTCGTCTTGATAAAATTATTGAACTAGTGTTTTCTGGAAGGCAGTTTTGGTGTAAAAGAACTGTATGTGTCTTTGCTGGTTGCTGCTGCCTACTATATTGATGGGCGGGGAAATGATTTCATAGTCCATTGCTTTTTCTCATGGCTTTCCGCACAAATAAGCGCGGGAACTGAGCATAACTAATTTAGCAGACAATTCCCTTTTCTCTTGGCTTTCCACACAAATAAGTGCGGAAACGGAGCGTAACTAATTTAGTAGGCCATTGCTTTTCCTCTTGACTTTCCACACAAATAAGCGTGGTAATTGAGCATAACTAATTTAGTAGACCATTGCTTTTTCTCTTGGCTTTCCACACAAATAAGCATGGTAACTGAGCATAACTAATATAGTAGGCCATTGCTTTTCCTATTGGCTTTTCACGCAAATAAGTGTGGAAACTGAGCATAACTAATTTAGTAGGCCATTATTTTTCCTCTTGGCTTTTCAAACAAATAAGCGCGGTAACTGAGCATAACTAATTTAGTAGGCCACAGCTGTTCCTCTTGGCTTTCCACACAAATAAGCAAGGTAACTGAGCATAACTAATTTAGTAGGCCATTGCTTTTCCTCTTGGCTTTCCACACAAATAATCGAGGTAACTGAGCATAATTTATTTAGTAGGCCATTGCTTCTCTTGACTTTCCACGCAAATAAGCGCGGTAACTGAGCATAACTAATTTAGTAGGCCATTGCTTTTCCTCTTGGCTTTTCACACAAATAAGCGCGGTAACTGAGCATAACTAATTTAGTACGCCATTGCTTTTCCTATTGGCTTTTCACGCAAATAAGTGCAAAAACTGAGCATAATTAATTTTTACCAATTTTGGCGGAAAATTAATACTACCTCCGTTCCAAAATACTTGCAACACTTACCATATTAGGAAGTTTCAAATTACTTGCAGTTGCACCATTACTATTTTTGGCTAAAATAATCTACTTATTTTATCTTCACTTTATTCCTACCCCACTATCACCATCAATCATACATCATCCCTACTTTTACCATACTGATTTGACTTGCCTAAATTCCTGTGCCCAAACCTAATGGTGCAACTAAAATGGAACGGAGGTAGTATTATTTTGTCAAACAAAGAATTTGTTATTTATCAAGAAATTCAAAACAACAAAAAAGCACGAAATCGTTGGTCAAATAGAAATTTATTATTTGCAAATGAGAGGGAGATAGACACCTCAAAACAACAGGGCATAAATGTGCAAAGCCAAGAACTAACCAAAACAGATCATAACAAAAGGGCATCACAAGCTCGATATATGAGCAATTGAAGATATGAGCAATTGCAGATATGAGCAATTGAAGAGGGAGACAGAAGCAAATGATATCCTATTAAACCTCCAAGTAATTACACCTATTAAAGTAATGATACATGTGTCACATACTATCATACAACGAAGACTATCTATATATATAAGCTAGTGACCCACATATCTAATAGGAAACTAACTATAGTTATAAATACTACTATAGTTCATACACCCCCCACAAGCTGAGACTGAGAAATCAGTCCAAGCTTGGAACATAGCAACGTATGTTGAGGACCAGGAAGAGCTTTGGTGAGCACATCGGCAAGTTGGTCAGAACTTTTGACGTGCTGTGTGGCAATAAATCCTGCATCAACTTGTTCACGAATGTAGTGCATGTCTCGTTTGAGATGCTTGGTCTTCTCATGGAATTTGGGATTGTGGGCCAGTATTTCAGCTGACTTGTTATCACAATAGAGCGTGATAGGAAGGGGAACTGCAACTAGAAGATCCTGTAGGAGGCCTGCAATCCAGACAATTTCACTGGCGGTGAAAGACATGCTGCGGTATTCAGCCTCAGCTGATGACTTGCTGACTGTGGGCTGCTTCTTTGTTTTCCAAGAAACTAGATTGTTGCCCAGAAATATTGCATAAGAACTGAGGGACCTGCTAGTGAAAGAACAAGCACTCCAGTCTGCATCGGAATAAGCCCGAAGAGGTTGAGAAGTACTGTCAGAGTAGAATAATCCCATATCAGCAGTGCCCTTTAGGTACTTTAACACATGAACAGCAGCTCTTAGATGCGGAATGCGAGGAGCACTGAGAAATTGACTCAGGTGTTGAACAGCGTATGACAAATCAGGTCGTGTAAGGTTGAGATAGAGGAGACGTCCAACAAGCTTCCTGTAAACTTCAGGTTGGGATAATAATTCCCCTTCTTCTGTGGAAAGTTTAAGACCAAGAGACAAAGGGATCACAGTAGAAGTGCAAGAAGTAATTTGCGAATCAGAAATAAGATCAGTAATATATTTCTTTTGAGATATGAAAGTACCATTACCTGTTCGAGTAACCTCTAAGCCCAAAAAATAATGTAAAGGACCTAAATCCTTTATGGTGAAAGCGTCATCCAATGCTTTCTTGGTCTCATCAATTTGGATCATGCACGATCCAGTGATGAGCATATCATCAACATAAACTAAGATAACTAAAAAATGTCCATTTTTGTTCCTGGTAAACATAGAATAATCTTGCAAAGACTGAACAAAACCTAAGGTTTTCAAGAAAGCAACCAATTCCTTATTCCATTGTCTAGAAGATTGTTTTAAACCATATAAAGAACGATGTAATTTGCAAACTTGTCCATTTTTAGCTTTATGATAACCAGCAGGGGGAGTCATGTAAACTTCCTCATCCAAATAACCATGTAGGAAGGCGTTATTAATATCTAATTGACATAAAGACCATTTATTAACAGTAGCTATGGCAATCACTATGCGAACAGTAGCTAACTTAGTCACAGGGGAGAAAGTTTGAGTGTAATCGATGCCTTGGACTTGTTGGTAACCAGTGGCAACAAGCCTAGCCTTCAACCTATCCAAACTCCCATCAACTTTTAATTTCGTTTTGTAGACCCATTTACATCCTATAGCCCGTTTCCCTTTAGGTAAGTCAGTGAGAGTCCAGGTGTCATTAGTTTCTAAGGCATTGAGTTCTTGTTGCATGGCTTGCACCCAAGCTGGAGAATTTTGGGCTTGACTGTAAGAGGCAGGTTCAAGGAGATGGCCAGAGACAGCAGTAAAGGAAAGAGACTGGGAGGGTGAAGGGGAAGACTGAGTCTTATGAGGTAAGTAAGGGACTTCAAATCCGTGAAGTTTAGAGGAGGGTTTGACGATCCTGGAAGAAAGTCTAGGTCTGAAAATGACAGGGGCAGTGGGTGTAGTGTGATGCAAGTCAGTGGATGATTCTGTGTGAGCAATATGATCAAAAGTAGAAGTAGTGTGTGAGGGATCTGTAGATGAGGAGCAAGGAAAAGGTAGAGGATCAGGAGTGTGGTCAAGGGAAAAAGAAACCATATGAGGGGTAGGGGTAATGGGGGAAGCATAAGAAGCAGTATAAGGAAAAACATTTTCATGAAAAATAACATCCCTTGAGGTAAAGGTGGAATGGGTCTCCAAATCATATAGTTTATAAGCCTTCTGTCCATAAGGGTAACCTATGAAGATACACTTTCTAGCTCGTGAGTCAAGTTTATCTCTGTGTGGTGTGGAGGTCAAGGCATAGGCTAAACACCCAAAGACTTTTAACTCATCATATGAAGGTTTGGATCCAAAAAGAACTTCAAAAGGGGATTTCCATTTTAAAATCAAGGTAGGTAATTTGTTAATAACATAAGTAGCAGCAAGAATACAATCACCCCAAAATTTCTTAGGTAAGTTAGCTTGTATCCTAAAGGTTCTAGCAACCTCAAGAAGGTGTCGATGTTTCCTCTCAACTCTCCGATTTTGTTGAGGAATGCCTACGACACTAGTTTGGTGGATGATACCATGGGTCTTAAAGAAGTTGGAACATTGTTCTTGAATGAATTCAGTGCCATTATCGGATCGTATACATTTAATGGTAGCACCAAATTGAGTTTGAATCATAGCAAAGTAATCCATAATTTTCTTAGGAACTTGCATCTTATTATGTAATAAGTAGGTCCATGTGGTTCTACTACAATCATCAAGAATGGTAAGAAAATATTTTGCTCCACTTAAGGAATGAACCTTGTAAGGACCCCACAAATCCATATGCACTAAATCAAAACAAGCCACTGCTTTAGAAAAACTTCTGGGAAAAGGGAGCTTATGAAACTTAGCTTTAACACATACTTCACAGTTAAAATTCAGCATAGCAGTATTATCACAGCAGTCAAGGTGTTGCATTTTGGAAACAGAAGGATGTCCTAATCTAGTATGCATTAAATGTAAATCAGTAAATTTGTTAGCCTTATTACAAGTATTCACTAAAGTATCATTAGTAACTAAAATATCATGTTCAGAATGAGGATTCTTATGGGCTTCAGAAATCACTACATGAGTAGCCTTCTTTGTAGCCAGATTAGCCTTGCCACACACACCATTATTATCAAAGTAATAGAGACCTCCAAATTTATGCCCAATGGCCAGCACTTGGTTAGACAAAAGGTCCTGAAATTGGCAAGTATTGTCATCAAACACGATTTTTATTCCAGATTTGGATGTTAATTGTCCAACAGAAAGGAGGTTATGTTTAAACCCTTTGACACACAGGACATTATTAAGCCTAATTTTGTTAGTTAAAGCTATAGTACCAACAAGACTCACATTTTTGGAGGAACCATCAGGTAGACCAACTCTAACAGGTTTAGCTAAAACAGATTTATCAAGAAAAATGGATTCATCAAAAATCATATGATCAGTTGCACCAGAATCAATTATCCATAGATGCTTATTTAAATGTTTAATCATACCACATGTTAAGGCTAAAGAATTAGAGAAAGATATACCTGCACTATTAGCAAAGGATTCTTCAGTCATGTTTTTGCCCTTCATAACTTTCACAACCTCTTGACATATGGAAGCCAAGAAGGCTGGATCAACAGAGGATTTTGGGCTATCAAAGGGTGTATCCTGCTGATCAAAAGAAGACTCCACATGGGCAGCAGTCTTGGAATTATTGTTTCCAAATTTTCCGGGTGGTTTAGAACGACTTTGGCCTGCAATGAACCAGTCAGGATAACCAATTATCTTGAAGCATTGATCAATTGTGTGCCCCTTGGCCTTACAATGATCACAGAATCGGGCATTTTTCTCATGCTTCCAATCAGATCTGCCTTGGGCAGTAGTCAATTTGGAAGACGTCATCGAAGGTTTAGAGAACCTCTGAGAAACCATAGCACTACTGTCAGTGCCAAGCTCCATAGTACCACAAATTTCCTTTTGTTTTTCAATTTGTTGAAGCATAGAATAAGCTTTGTTGATGGTAGGCAAAGGATCTTGAGTCAAGATTTGAGTGATGGATGTATCAAATCCACTATTTAACCCTAAGAGAAATTGCATCAACTTTTCTTCATTGTCGAATTCAAGAAGTTTCTTCAAGAAATTGCAGCTGCATTGTTTTAGGGCTCCACAAATACAATTGGGTAAAGAATGTAAATTTTGCATTTCATCCCACAATCTTTTAATTTTCCCATAGTATGATAAGATCGAAAGGTTTTCTTGTTTGAGGTTTGCAATTTCTTTCCTTAATTGATAGATTAATGGTCCATTCGATTGACCAAATCTTTCATTTAATTCACGCCATAATTCCGCTGCACCTTCAACATACTGAAAATCATCAGCAATATCACTTTTCATTGAACTATAAATCCAACTAGAGACCATCAAATCACATCGTTTCCACTTCACATATTTTTCATTAGAAGAATCTGGTTCAGGAATGGAACCATCAACAAATCCAATTTTGTTCTTCGCACCTAGAGCACGCAAGACATTTCTCTTCCACCTCAAGAAATTTCCACCAGAGAATAACGCAGCAACTAGGGAAGCTGTGGGAGAGTCTGAATTTGCCAAAAAATAAGGACCATCAATACCAGATCTTGTAGAAGAAGTTCCAGAAATCGCTTCAATTTCTGACGCCATAGCCCTAAATGAACATCAAGAAACCAATTTTCGAGAAAGAAAAGACAAGAAATTGCAAGAGAAGGATTAGAGACTCGATTTCGAGTACTGCTCTGATACCATATGAGCAATTGAAGATATGAGCAATTGCAGATATGAGCAATTGAAGAGGGAGACAGAAGCAAATGATATCCTATTAAACCTCCAAGTAATTACACCTATTAAAGTAATGATACATGTGTCACATACTATCATACAACGAAGACTATCTATATATATAAGCTAGTGACCCACATATCTAATAGGAAACTAACTATAGTTATAAATACTACTATAGTTCATACGATATATTTAGATTAGAATGTAGACAGATTGACATGCTATCATAGCAAGATCTCTATAGAAAAGAAAAGGAATGAAAACAAAGAATACCTCTTCGTAAGAAGATGATCAAGGAAGAAACCAAGCACTGAGGGACAAACGAAACGTTAGCTAAACTCTCCCGACCACACGGGGGAACCAAGTCCGAGCAAACCGCTTTATTCTAGAGCAAAAAAAGCCACTTCTCCATTTGGCTCCCACTTTGACTTTTTTATCTATTGGGTAAAACAACCTTTTGCCACATTTTTGCAACCCTTTTGGCCTTCATCCACCTAGGGATTAATCCTTCCTAAAGCCTCATTAGGGGTGAACACGGTCCAGTTTGGTCTGGTCTAACACTAAAATCAGACCAAACCAGAAATTCCGGTCCCGGACCGTTTAAATCATTAGATCGGACCGAGCCAAACCGTTTTACAACGGTCCGGTCTGGTTTGGTCTACGATTTTTCATTTTTATAGTTTTATCCAAATTAATACATGTATTTATGCAAATATTTCACACCTACAAATAATAAATATAATAATTTGTAATTAGTTATAGTATTAACATCATTCATGTATATATATTGTTATATAAAAATAATTACATCTTAAAATATCTAGGTAGCAACTTATTTTTTTAAATACAAAATTATGATTTTCGACCATAGAACGGTTTGCGGTCCGGTCTGGTCTGAAAAATAAAAAACTGAGACCAGACCGTAAACCGTGATTTAATTTGAGAAAAAACCAGACCAGACCATTTAAACTATAGACCAGACCAAATATTGAAATTTCGGTTTGGTTTATGGTTTAGACCAAACTTTGTTCAGCCCTAAGCCTCATACTTGCATGCATTAGATTTAATGTGGATTGGAGTGTCTATAAAAAATAAAGGACTTAGGGAGCAAGTTAAGGATCTCTCGTCCTAAATCCCTCGTAAACCTAGATCACTAAGATAGTATTCAAACTATTAATATCTCTCTATGGACTGACCCCTAACTCGCCACTTATACTAGATGTGATCAAGGGACTAGGGTAGTATGAACGAGTTTGACCATTGCTACCTAGTAACGACCTAAGAAACACTGATCAAATGGCATCATTGCTAGGGAGCAATGTGTGTTAGTTTGCATTTGATTAGTGATCTTGCTTTGTTGTATCTATTTTTCTTGAATTGTTAAACTTTTACTGTTAATCTTTGTCTAATATGCTTGTTTTATAGTTTCTTTGCAAGAGCATTCATAAACCAATCCACCTTTATTTCATTTCATCATCTAAGTGGAAATGACCATAGCATGGTCAATTCACCCTTATTTGGACAATTTGGTTTAACCAATGACTACTCAACAAGCCATATAATTCAACTTCCTAGGAATTATACCCAATGCCAAATCCATCTCACCTATGCTCATATTGTGAGGAATGATGTTGCATTCTAAGGGTCAAATACAAAATATCTCCTATAACACTTGAAGAGATTCACTTAGAAATAGAGCCTTATACCATCATGCCTAGATTGCCTTAACTATGTCAATATGCATCTTATTAGATGCACATTACAATTACGGTCCGTTTGGTTAGTGGTACTAAACAGTGGTAATGAGAATGATTTATAGTTTAAAATTTCATCAAAAATTCCATATCATTCCCATGGTAATGAAACTTTAATCACACAAAAGTTTTTTTGTGTACAAATTTTCATTATCACCTAATACCACCTCTCCCAATGGTAATGCATTGGAATTAATTTCATGAATAAAATGAGATGATTGGAGTTCTACAACCATGACCATCAAGGTAACCAAGAGATTTTTTCACTAAAATTACACTAGTTTTTCATTCTCATTACTACCAGTTATTACCACCTACCAAACGGGTCGTTAAAGCAAAAGGAGACTTGAAGAGGACGTTTTTGATCAACTTGCCCTACCAAAACGAAGCGAGTGCTTTTGGTGGAGGGCAAGAGTGTGAAAAAGGCAAAAGACCTTAGACCTTTTAGTTAGTCGATTGTACTAGTTCTTCTAAGAGACCTAAAGCGTTATGATGCACTAGCCGATCTATGTGCATCCATTAGTTGGTTTCGTTGACCATTGCTAAGAAATTCCTAGCCGACCTCAAGCCGTCCTTTCTAAAAATAATCCTTTAATTGTAGAGTTTGACGCTCTCTAAGCAGAAAGGGTGTCGATTTCTCTTAGAAGGAGACTTACACCTTTCAAACACATAACATTGGCTAGTAGCTCGTGATTCTAACCATAAATATGACTAGTGAGGATCAAAGTTGTCAAAATCGCGATTCTACTTAGAATCGTTTAGAGAGGTAGAATCGAATCGTAGAATCATACGATTCTCCAAATAAACTTAAATATATTAAAAAAGTGGGGTAGTATTTAGATTAAAAAAAGATAGACAAAAAAGAAAATGGGACAATTGAATTGTGTTGGAGGGAGTATATAGCTTATTAAACTATAAGAATAAAGAGTTATAATACATACCGCATAAATAAGACATATCATAAGTTTGTGATTAAAGATCAGAAAATGAGACAAATTTCATCACATATGGTGCTCCACATCGTCACAAATTCTGACATTAGTAAATCTTGTAAAAGCAATTTGTTTTTTGTGGAATGTTGCTTTATAGTCTCCGTTGTTTTCATAAAGCTTAAAACGTACAACTGTATGAATTTTTCTCAATGACAGCTTTGATGAATGACACTATAACTATCTTTAAATAAATACAGAAGCTATGATAGTACTTTTATTATTATTATTATTATTATTATTATTATTATTATTATTGTTATTGTTATCTTTAATTTGTGTGTCCTTCTTTTCGCAAAAAGTCCCTTCTCTCTCCTTAGGGTTAGGGTTAGGGTTTTCCTCTAGTTTTTGCTAGCCGTACATCTCTGTCAGGGAGCTTTTCCGGTGATTTCTACCGGTTTCTTTTGTCTTTCTCTTCCTTCTCTATCTCTTCCCCCTCTTTCTTTCTTTCTTTTATTCGATGCGCACAAAATGAATCGTTCTTCACAAATTTTGGATTCTTTTGATGTGGCTCCAAACCCTAAAAATAATATAAATAACTTGGATCCCAAGGATCACGATAACGAATGTAATTCTGAGGAGAGACCTTCTGAAAAGATCCCTTCTTCTCATGGCCAGGAGTATGAAAATAATGATGATGGGTTGGATGAGGTTTGTGAATGGACCGAAGAGGGTAACGATGAAGAGGAGGATATAATTTCTTTGGGCCTAGTGGGAAAATTATGGTCTGATCGTGTTCTCAACCCGGGAGCGTTCATGTCTACTATTAAGAACGTTTGGGTTCTTAAGCACGGGGTAGATATCAATATGATAGGGAAGAACCTTTTTCAGTTCCAATTCTACCATTGGAGGGATAAGGAGAAGGTTTTGCAAGGCCAACCTTGGCATTTTGATAAATTCGCCCTCTTATTATCGGATATGGTGACGGCTCAAACACCCTCTGATTTACAGCTTTTCTCATTACCGTTATGGGTTCGTGTTTATAATGTTCCTTTTCGGGGACGGTATAATGAGAATAATGCCCGAATTCTCGGGGATAAAATTGGTGAGTATGTGGAGTTGGATAAAACTGAGAACCTTGGGTTAGAGATGTCTTTGAGAATTAGAGTGCGGATCGATGTCAGAAACCCTTTGAAAAAGCAGATAACTCTTAAGATGTGAGGAGGAGATCTTTGTGTGTGCCCGATCAAATATGAGAAGCTTCCTCTCATTTGCTTTTATTGTGGGAAGTTGGGACATGGTACGAATGAATGCAAAGACTGTTTAGGTGAGGAGTCCCCGGTTAAACAATACGGGACGTGGATGAGAGCGTCCCCGTGGAGACCTATGAAGGCCGAAACTGGTGTGGAGGAGAAGGAGGATAGAAAACCAGTTGGTAGAAAGCTTTTCTTTACAAAGAAGCAAACATTGAAAGAAGTACAAAAGGTAACTAAATCTCATATGAATTCTGTTACTTCTTTGCTAGATAGGGTTGTTATAGGGAATGTGGGGAAGGAGATGCATGTTTCTGATTTTGAGGTGGTGGGGAATGTTGCTGCTGGGCCCCCTGTCTTGTCTGCTAAAGTAGGGGACAAAGAAGTTGAGGTGGCTGACTTGGAGGAAGTGTCTGATATAGATGGAAAACGTGTTGATTGTTTGGAAGGGGTCCCACTTCTTTTAAATAGTCACAATTTGGATGTTGAGTCTAGTGAAGAGAGAGAAGACCATGTTGGTCCTGTTGAAGCTGTCGAAAATACTCTCTCTTCAGTTACTAAAAAGAGAGTTTTGAAGTGGAAAAAGCTTGCTCGAAACCGGGTTGTTGATCCGGCTTTTCCTGTTTTGTCGGTACCTATTGGTGAGAAGAGATCAACGACAAGTCTTCTCTATGACGTGCCTATGGAGGATGTCGAGGTCAGGGGTAATCATAAGAAGAGGGTCATTCCGATGGAGATTGAAGCTACCCACGAGCACTTATTTGAAAACGTGGCGAGCCCCACGAGATGGGCTCTCGGTTCTCAATGTTAGCCTCCATTTTTTGGAATTGTCGAGGGCTCGGGAGTCCCTCGTCAATTAACGCGCTTACTTCTTTGGTGCGTAAGTACTCCCCGGAGGTTCTTTTTCTTAGCGAAACCAAGAGTTGTACAGCTGAAATTTTGAGACTTAAAGAGAAGCTTTGACAAGTGTGTCTGCGTAGATGCTGATGGGAGAGCGGGTGGTTTGGCTTTGTTGTGGTTGGAGGATGTAAAGCTCAATGTTATTGATATGAGTTCACATTTTATTGATTGCACTGTTCATAATGCTGATGGGTGTATCTGGAGACTTACTGGTATCTACGGGTGGTGTGAAGGAAGCCAGAAATTTCGTACGTGGGAATTAATAAACAAGTTGGGGGAGAATTGTGATATTCCTTGGCTTCTCGGTGGCGATTTCAATGAAATTCTCCAGGAATCTGAAAAACGTGGAGGTACGGCGTGTGATTTCAATAGTATTTGTGCTTTCCGTGATTGTCTTGATGTTAATGGGATTAGAAAGCTTGATGCGTCGGGCTACTTCTTTACTTGGCGTAATAACAGGGAGGTGGGCTTTATTGAAGAAAAGTTGGATAGATTTGTTGTGAATAGTTTATGGAGGTCCCTTTATCCGATGGCTATTTCTGAAAATATCTCTTGGGACGGGTCCGATCATGTTCCGATTATTGTGTATTTGAAGGGGAGTGGGGCGCAAGGTGATTTTGATAATTCTGATTTACCAAAACCGTTCCGTTTTGAAGCTCGTTGGCTTTACCATGAGGATTTTGATTTATCTCTGCGCAATTTTTGGAATTCTTCCAAGAGCAAGTTCATGGGTCAGTGGGACTTAATGGTCGAGGATTGTGGTTCTAGTTTAAAAAAGTGGCATAAGGAGGTCTATCTTGTAGCCCAGAATCGTATGAATTGGCTGATGAAGAGACTTAAGAAAGTAAGGCAGATGCAGCCTTCCCCTTCTGTGATTGAGGAGTTTAGAAATGTCGAGCGTGAGTTGAGATCGTTACGCCAACAGCAGGAGACAGCAGCTTGACAACGGTGTAGACCGTTTGTGATTCGGGATGGAGATAAAAATACTTCGTATTTTCACACAAAAGCGTCGAATAGGCGAAGGAGAAACAGGCTCAAGGGCCTTGAGGATGTGCATGGGGTCATTCAAAAGAGTAGAGAAGGTATGAAAGCTATTGTTTATGATTATTTCTCTAATATTTTTTCTGCATCGAGACCTGAGATTACTGTTGATGAGCTGGATTTTATAGACCCTAAGGTTTTTGATGATATGGCGTCGATTCTTTCTCGTCCTTATTCTCGCGAGGACATCGAGGCAGCTCTTGCTGAGATGCATCCTTGCAAGTCCCCGGGACCGGATGGGCTCCCTGCCCTTTTCTATAAGAAGCATTGGGATCTTGTAGGTGATGATTTGTGTGGTGTTGTCTTGAACTTTTTGAATAATGGTCATATGCCGGCTGGTTTAAATAATACTAATGTGGCTTTGATTCCTAAAACGAAAAATCCTACGAAGATGAAGGATCTTAGACCCATTAGTTTGTGTAATGTGGCTTATAAGGTGATTTTGTCCCTGGGCGCTTAAATCCTACGAAGACTCAAGATTATTCTTCCTGATATCATTGAGGATAACCAAAGTGCCTTTGTCCCTGGGCGCTTAATTACTGATAATATCCTCCTCTCGTCTGAGGTTTTTCATGCTATGCACCATAATCATGCGAGGAGGAGAGGATATATGGCCCTTAAGCTCGATATGAGCAAAGCTTATGATAGACTGGAGTGGGATTATATTGCTTGTGTGTTGATTAAAATGGGTTTTCCTGCAGTCTGGATTGATAGGGTTATGAAGTGTGTGACGACTGTTCGATACTCTTTTATGGTGAATGGTGATTTTACTGAGACTCTTGTGCCTAAGCGGGGTATTCGTCAAGGGGACCCTATTTCTCCTTATCTTTTCATTTTGTGTGCTGAGGGGTTTGGTAATTTGATTAGGAAAGCTCACAGTGCTAATCTGCTTCATGGTGTTGCTATTTCCCGTAACGCCCCCATTATTTCTCACTTGTTCTTTGCGGATGATAGCATTGTTTTTCTCGGGCCAATATTCGTGAAGCTGAGCATATTTTGGAGATTTTGAAGCGGTATGAGATTATGTCTGGTCAGCTGGTTAATTTTGATAAGTGTGAAGTGTCTTTCAGTGGCAATCTTGATGATGATGTGCATAGGCGTGTGAGTGCTGTTTTGGGTTTTAAGGAGGTGCTTAGTCACGATAAATATTTGGGCCTCCCTACTTTGTTTAAACGTTTTAAGAAGATATCTTTCACGGGGATTAAGGATCGAATCTGGAAAAAGTTGCAGGGCTGGAAGGAGAAATTGTTGTCTAAAGCGGGTAAGGAAGTTCTTATTAAGGCTGTAGCTCAAGCTATTCCGTCCTATGCTATGAGGTGTTTTAAACTTCCTACCTCTTTTTGTGATGATGTGGAGCGGATTGTGCGTGAGTTTTGGTAGGGTTCTTCGAACTCAAAAAGGGGTATCCATTGGAAGGCGTGGAAAGATTTATGTCGTCCTAAAAATGAGGGTGGTTTGGGTTTTAGGGATATCAAGACTTTTAATTTGGCGCTTTTGGCTAAGCAATAATTCATTGTTTTCCTCAATCTCTTCTTGCCAAGTCATTGAAAGCTCGATACTTTCCTAATTCGACTATTTGGAAGGCAAAGTTGGGTTCAAATTCCAGTTACGCTTGGAGGAGCATTTGGAGTTCTCGTCCTTTACTTGATCTGGGGGTCCGCTGGAGAGTTAGTGACGGTAATTCTATTAGCTTGTGGAACGACGCTTGGCTGGGTGGATGTGGTACTGGAAGGTTGATTACTCCTGTTAGAGGGCTTGAGGAGACTGCTAAAGTAGCGGTTGTGCTGGATAATGAGTTGCATACTTGGCGTAGAGACATTTTGGCTGATATTCTGTTTCCTGTCGATGTTGATCGTGTGCTTCAAGTTCCCATTGGTGTTAGTGGGACTCCTGATGAAAGGGTTTGGATCGGTAGTCATGATGGTGTTTTTAGAGTCTGTGATGCTTATGCTTTGGCTCTTCGATCTCAGGACTATGGTGCGTGCTCAAGTGGGGCTGACCCATTTTGGAAGCTGTTGTGGAAGCTCCGCATTCCGCCTAAAGCAAAGAATTTTTTATGGAGAGCTGCGTGGAATATCTTTCCACATGGTTCTAATCTTAGTAAGAAGGGTGTGGATAATGTTGGCTCCTGTTGTAGATGTGGGAATCCTGAATCAGAGTTACATGTTCTCAAAGAATGCAGCTGGTCGAGTAATGTGTGGGCGCAAGTACTGAGTAGTGCTGATATGCAACTTCCTGTAGTGAATTTTAGGGAATGGTTCGGTTGTATTATTCATCAGAAACCCCAGCAGGATGTGGAGCTTTATGGGATGATTGCTTGGCAAATTTGGAGTGCACGTAATGCCTTATTGTTCGAGAAAACTCAAACGCCTCCTGAGTTGTGCTTCAAGACAGCCGCTGATTTGTTGGCTGAGTATAGGAGGGCTACTTTGGGCGAGTTTAAGGAGAAAATGTGCAGACAGAATGTTAGATGGGTGCCTCCTGACCCTGGCTTAGTAAAGGTGAATGTTGATGCTGCTACAAACGAGAAAGAAGACAGGTTTGGGATCGGTGTGGTTGTTCGAAACGAAGTGGGTGATGTTCAGGTTGCTGCTGCTAAAACCATATGGCCTCTGGTGTCGTTTGAACGGGCTGAGTTGGAAGCTATAAAGTGGGCTCTGGAGATCATCAAGAACCATCATTATCACAGTGTCATTATCGAAGGCGATGCCTATAATGTGATTAAGGCTCTTAAAGGTGAAATTTCACGGGGTTTTCATAATCAAGTTGTTGTTGAAAACATCATTGTTGCCTCGTCGGCCCTCGATCACGCTGATTTCATTTTTGTCTTAGAGAGGCTAATAGTGTTGCCCATAGGTTGGCTAAGTGGGCTTCTTCTAGTATTTGTTCTAATGTTTGGCTTGATGGTGATCCTGTTTGGATTGCGGACATTGTAATTTCCGATTTTCCTAATTAATAATAAGCCTCACATTGATCTTCAAAAAAAAAATGTGTGTGTCCTTTCAAATTATTTATTTATTATAAATTTATTATTATTATTATTATTATTATTATTATTATTATTATTATTATTATTATTATTATTATTATTATTATTATTATTATTATTATTATTATTATTATTATTATTATTATTATAAAGGGGGGATGTAGGGAGTTGGAATATGAAGTAAAAATGTAGTATTGTAATAAATATAGAAGCTTTGATTGACTTCTATTATTATGTTCAAATTATTTTTTTTGGCAAAGTAATAAATTTTATAAAATGTTAGAAAAATAGCCGAAGCTTACAAAACGTCCAAGAGACTGAGAAGACGACCCAAACAAAGCTTCTGAGGGACAGGCCCCTCGTCATTCGCTAGTCATGTTCAAATTATTTATTTATTATAAATTTATTATTATTATTATTATTATTATTATTATTATTATTATTATTATTATTATTGTTATTATTATTATTATTATTATTATTATTATTATTATTTGCCTATATTATTATTATTATTATTATTATTATTGGCAAAGCAAATATTATAAAGTGCCAGAAAAAATAGCTGAAGCTTACAACGGGTCAAAAGACTGAGAGGTCGATTAAGACGAAGCTCAAAGGGACAAACCCCTTATCATTCGCGAGGGCTGGATCGACTCCTCCAAAAAAGAGATAGTATCTCCTAATCTAGACAAAAATAATAGTTCACAAAACATTTACATGTGACTCATTACAAAAGACAAAGTTGTGCAGACTGCTAGCAGCTATGTTTAGCATTATCACCCAAACCATCCCAACAGCAGTGAGCCAAGCCTCGACATGGCAGGCTCATTCCAGTACAAACGAGATCAAAAAATAGGGCGTTTCAAAGTGAGCAGCATATCAGTTCTTGCCAAACCAGCATGTGCCATCAACGTTGCAGGGCTGCAGAACAGATCAGCCTATACCATCTTCAATGCACAGCAGTATCACTGGCTCCCTGTGTACAAGTAGTAGCATACAACATAGTGGGGGTGATAGCAAACACCCTCACACATCAATTCCATCTCGCCAGCAGTAAGACGCTTATTACAGCAGCTAGATCATACCTGCAACAAAGCACAACCATTGGGCTATAAGACATACCAAGTGAGTAAAGAGCAAATCAGCAGCAAATACCCAACCAAACCAGCACCTGAGCGAGTAAATAGCATACCAGCATCTAGATTACCCAACTATCAAAACATCCTACACATCTTTAATGTATAAACTAGCCAGACCTACCATTGCTTGTGTGTGTTAATACAAACACAACCATAAAGAAGCCAGGTCTTAGCCTGTGCAAAACAAAACCAAAAAAACTAAAGTGATCTGTGAGGCTCTCTAATATGCAGCATCACAGGTCTTCAAAGCAACTCAGTAACAATTTGAAACAGGAACACAAGAACAGCAGCTGGGCCACAAGCAGTATATCACAGGCTGCAATCCAGTGGTGCTCAGCCTCAAAAGTGGGCTGGTGAGCCCTATTCAGCATCAGATTCTGGGCAGAATATAGTAACCTTGCATAGAGACATATGACACCATACCAAGAATATACACGCATTGCTGCAACTATACTATATACACGACTACCAGTTGAATATTGATCATAACAAAAGCCATAACAATGGCTTATCGAACTACCATTGTAGTCTAACCTAATATAATCATACCTAGCCTTCCATAGATAAGGGAGCAAAAAGGGTGGAAGGAGACCCTTACAACCTGTAGCAGGCTAACCATTAGGAGGGTCTCCCTTCCTTCTTGGCTCAGAATTCACCTCGACAGTAGTTATCACTACTTCCCCTGCTTCATTGGTAGAGTAAATCTCGGTTGAATTGCGTGGGGTAGGTGGGTTCTTAACCAGTGGTTCCTTGGGTTCTTGTACTGGTGTAGACACGGTCTTGGCTGCTAGAGGCTGATGGGTAGGTGACACATAAGGTATCTTTGGGCTAGATACCTCTGATTGCTTTCCAACCTCACCATCAGGAACATCCTTCTTGCCCCCTTTCGATGATGGGTAGGTTTAGTTGCCTTAACCCTAGTTCCACCCAGCCTACAATTCCCCTCAGAGTGTCCCATTTCCTTGCACTTGTCACAAAAGATTGGAAAGATTGGCTTCCATTCATACGAAACTTTTTGACTTATTAATTCATCGAGCTCATTGATGAAATATATTTCATCAGGAAAATCCCCATGAATCTTCATATCAACCAGAACCCTGGCATAGAGCATTCTTTCATGCTTGGTGGTAGCATTATCAACTCGTATCACTGGGCCTAGAGTACCTGCTATATTTTTCTGAGTCATTTCACTCCAATATTCTAGAGCTAGCGCTGGTAGTCTTACCCAAATTGTCAGGGATGTTAAGTTTGCCTTACTTGGTGAGGTTTTAGGGGTCCAAGGTCTAACCACAAACGGTTTTTTATCAAATAAGAAACCAAATTAGCAAGGATGTTAAGTTTGCCTTACTTGGTGGTAGCATTATTATTATTATTATTATTATTATTGTTGTTGTTGTTGTTGTTGTTGTTGTTGTTGTTGTTGTTGTTGTTGTTGTCGTGGTGTTGTTGTTGTTGTTGTTGTTGTTGTTCTTGTTATTATTATTATTATTATTATTATTATTATTATTATAAAGGGTGGGGATGTAGGGTGTTGGAATATGAAGTAAAAATGTAATATTGTAGTAATAAAGTAGAAAAATAATTGCTACTAGTATATTTTAAGAATGACTTTCATTACTTAAAAAAAAAAAGTTTTCAATAGGATGACACGTGGCATTAGGGATGGCAATTTAGTCCGAGCCGACCCTAGTCTGACTCGATCCGAGGAAAATAATCCGATTCGATTTCGAGGATAAATTCACTCGACTCCGACTTTATGATCCGAGTCCGAGTTAAAGACGAGCCGTAGTTGAACCTTATTAAAAACCCGAGACTCCGACCCGACTCCGACCCTGAAGGACATTCGACTTTGAATTTGACTATTACACTAATATTTTGTTTTCTTTAAAACACTAGAAGTCACTAATTCAAGCTCTCTCTCATAGTAATTGTAATTTTCAATTTTGAAAAACTACCTGGTATTTTTATTTAGATTAATGAATCAAGATACGACAAATGAAATCAAGAGAAATAAAATACGCCAAACCAAAACACGCGAAAATTTTGTTAAATTGTTGTAGTAGGATCATTTCTCTTGTTCAAATTGAATTCAATTAAAGTACATATTTTGTTGTTAAATTGTATTTGAAAAAAATATATTTTGTTAATTTTATATGCTTTAAAATCATTAGTACAATATCACAATAGTACTGTTTGATTATAATCCGACTCTGCATCCGACTCCGTTGGAGATCCGAGAGTCCGAGACGGGGTAAACTTGGAGTATGCATTATCCGACTCCGAGTGGAGGTGGACCGAAAACAAAAGTCCGACTATTATCCGGAGCAAAGTCGGAATATATATAATCCGAACCGAGTCCGGCCTATTGTCGTCCCTACGTGGCATAGACGTTCGTGGAGTATAATATGTATATGATGTCTGTCGTTAATCAAAAGTTAAGATTATTGTGGAGAAAATCTTTCAATTATTTCAGGTTCCTGGCTTGTGGCGGTAAACTGGAAACGTCTCATATAGCCTCCCATGGAGGGAAGCAAAGCCACGAGGACCCCAGCCGAATATTCATGAACTCCATTGACGCATTTCATCATCCCGACCGACATTATTTCCCAATTTCATGACTTCCTCCTCAGCCAATTTTTTTATTCCTTAAGTATTTATCGGCCCCAAAATTAGGGTTTCGATCTTGGAAATGTGATCAGCCATGGCGGATCACTACAGGTTGCTAGGAGTCACAAAAAGCTCTTCGAAAGAAGAAATCAAAGAAGCATTTCGTAAATTGGCGATTCAATATCATCCAGATAAGCATGCTCAATCCTCCAAATCTGCAAGAGATGCCGCCACTCTCAAATTCAAGCAGGTTTCTGAAGCTTACGAGGTTCTAATTGATGATCGTAAGCGTGCTGCGTACAATTTAAGCCGCTACAACAAAAATTCTAGTAATTCTTACCATAACAACTATGATCCCAATTACTACTATCGCGGTGGTTCTTATCATCGCCCTCCGCCATATTCGTCCCAACCACATCGTTTTATGTTGAATTTAGATGCCTTTTTTCGATATATGACGACTCGTGCTTTTCTTCTAAATGTTGCGTTTGCCGGGTATACTCCTCTCTCTCTCTCCCTCAGTGTGCTCTTCGTTTGAATTTTTCGTATTGGTTTTGTTATGAGTTGTTTTCTTGCATAATTTATGGGAGATTTTTTTTTTTACAATCGAATTTCTTTCATGGAGGAAGAGCATTAATTTTTTAAAGGGGAACACTACCAGGAAAAATCGCATAACCCAATTGTTGTTATAGAAGAGTTAGAATTTAAAGAGTTTTGAATAATCATTTGCCTTAGAAATCAAATCATCAATGTCAGTCATATTTGGTATGTATCGATATGGACATGACATTGTTCAAACTTCAAACCTGACTATAAGTGATCGTGCAATTTGATAAATGTGTTTTGATGACAGATTCTTACATGTGTATTGAACAAGGACAGCTATTAGCTACTATGTAATGTAACAGCGACATTAACCCATTAGCTAGTCTAGTATTTTTGTTATTTGCCTTTTAAAGGTATGCTTTCAAGTATTGTTGCTTTTTCTGGTGTATACATTTGTTTGAATGAGATACATTTGAGGTTGTGGATGATTTTGGAAGGGGGGTGATTATTTGGTGTAGACAGAATATGCAAGAGCTTATGGTAGAGTGTCATGAAACATCTGCGGAAAGTTTATATTGCTTTTGTTGTCTTAATGCTACTACTTGGCTTCTAACTAGTCCGGATCAGATGAATACAAACTCACCTTGCAGTTGCAATAACAAAGTGGCTGTTCAATTCAGGGACAGGTCTCGAAATAAAATTAAGTGACGTCAATAATAATTCTTAGAAATATTACATTCGAAATAATATAGTACAAATATGCCGAATATTTGAAACAATAAACTAGGTGAAATTCTATGTTGATTGCGAGGGGATCTTACAAAAATTGTATAATGAATAGTATGTTCGTTAATGGTGATGGTTTTTGTAACATATATAGCGATGAAGTTCATATATGTTAAGTGCAATGGGCTTTTTTCTTGTTAGCGGTGATTTTGGTAAGAGTGATGGTGATTTGCCTAAAAAGAAGTTTTGAGATAGGATTAGGTACTAGGTAATCTAAATACTTCAAATTAAAAAAAAAAATAGATATGATGAGCTTGCGTTTTGAAACTAAGACCTTTATTTTTGAAGTACACCACTTTTACTAACTCATCTTACTCCACACTTTGACATTTCTTGTTTTTGTTATTAATTTAAGTGATGTCAATTGATCTGTTGACACTCACTTGGATCCGCAAATGGTTCAATTGACCATTGAATGCCAATTGTTTGCAAACATCTTGGGGAAATATTGAGAAGAGAAAGTTTTTAGTCTAGGACTCTAGGTAGAGGAGAAAAAGTTCCCCTTTTGAGCAATTGATCCTTTTTAAAAGAATAGAATTGAGGAAAGCTTTTTCATGCATGCTTAGCTTGGCAGTTCATATTATGAGTGGGATATGATTTATCATTGATGTTTGGCAGAATGCATGTCTATTTGCGATGGAGTTGAAGATTTATAGTTCCTTGATTTAAGAGTATATTGGACTAATGTGAAATGCCTCATTAAACCAAGTGTATGGCTTATTGATGTGAAGTAGGGTATTTCTAGTCAAGGTAAATAGGAAACAGTCTTTTTGTTATTAAAAAGGTGAAGCTTTGTGTATGTGATCCGTTTACCCCGCCTAGGTAAGAGCCACTATAGTTTTTGGAAATTCATGTTGATGTTGATGTTATAGTTGGGTTCTAATTGAGGAAGGAAATATGAATGAAGAGAAGGAAATAAAGGGAATCAGATCAAACCAAGAATGCTATTTTAAAGTTTGATCACATTAGGCGTTCATCCCAATCTACCATAATGGTGGCATGGATGGCTAGGAAGGGGTATTAAAGGAAGTAGGGGTGCAGGATTTCTATTTTCTTGAGAACTGTCATTTTTAATATTTACCTGTTCAATTCATGCTTCGCTCAGTTGTCAGACAGCAATAAGAAGTTTTCTAATTTACTACTTCAATAACATATTAACAGTAACCTACTTGAAGACCCCTGCCTATTATCTTTCCATGTTTTTTTTAATAGTTTGGGTTTCTACTCATCACCATGAAAATAACAGTAACCTACTCAAGGCACTGTTTCGCTTCTGGAACAGCATCATCTTTCAAGTCGTTCTGATGTTAAAAGTTTCAGAGAAATAGAAGAAACTACCTAATTAGGATTTTGGTAGCATACTTAGACGGAGAGAGCATTAGATTTTGCATCCTTGTGGTCTTGTGCTCATATTATAAAAATTTTGTATCGACCGCGATCGCAATAACGGAACGGTGATGTGGTAATGGGAGTAACGTTGTTATCATAACACTTAAATATCGGTTGAAACCACAAGAATATTCCTTGTTACGTTGAAAATGCGGTTTTTACCCCTTTACAACGCGGAAAATATTGGTTTGTCTTTTTGAAAACCTCTACAGCACATGAAATATTGGCGTCTTTTTTTTTGAAAACCTTTACAACACAGCCAATACGATACGATGCGGCCTTATGTTCATTGTGCATTTCTTGGAGTCTATTTATTTGTATGCATTAAAAGTCTTGATTTTGTTTCCGTGCTCATTAGTTTTTATTCCATCCCTACAATATCCTCTTTCAGAGAATCAGAGTTAATGCTAATTCTCTTAAAAAACAAATGGACATAATCTCTCTATATCAACCCTTATCTGGCATGCATATTGTATTGTTTAATTTTGTGTAAGTTTAGTTCTTCGGTTTTTTTTTTTTTTTTTTTTTGAAAATTGGGAAAATAATTTGAAACAGGGTAAAGAAACACCACACTGAACCATGGGAACCCCAAGCCCGCCGCATAAAAAACCCCGCAAAGGGAAAAAGCCATTGGAAAAGAGGACCATAGAACAGGCCTCCCAAAACAGCATAGGGGAGGACTATGCAAATAGTTTTCAAAAACACCAAAAAAAACTAGAGCTACCACCTTACACACCAATAAAACCTGTCTAACACCTTACACACCAAGCATCACCTATAAGAGAAAAGAGATCCACCAAGATTGCAACCCACCAAGAGAACCAATTTTTGAATCCACTCCTATGATTAAATGAATCTTTTGCATCTTTCATGTTTATCTCTAAAGTTAGCGAAAGTGATTTCCCCCTAGCAAACACTCTTCAAGTTGCTCTTCTTTGAGAACCGGATGTAATCTTTATTTGCTAGTGAATATTAGAAGAATATGAAATAGGAAAATTGATTATAAAAAAATCAAGACTTTTCCCAATTTTCTGAGAAAGATCCCACATTTTATTTACTTACGAAAAGTCCTCCTTTGTCAGTATTTTAATTAGAAAAATCCCAATTTTATTTAACTACATTTACAGTCTGAAATATAATTCTGTACAAACTAACAAATGTATAATATGATTTTTAAGAAAGAAGCTTTAAAAGGTTGGATTATCTTCTGTTATACGATATGTGGGTTCTTTTTCTCAGAAGACTAGGCAAAGGATTACCTATTGAATTTCTTTGTGTTTTTCCTTGGTTGAATGATATTGACTTCTGAAATTCTGAAAAGAAAAAGGAAGACATAGCTGCCTGACATTGCTTATGTTCAACATTTTGCAGTCTATTACTTGGTGGGACAGTAGCAATTGACATGAGTGGAGAGGCTTTGTGGAAGATGCAAAATCCAGGGGTATGTAAATTGAAACCTGTTATTAAACGCCAATCTATATTCATGATAGCTGGTTGTTCAATGTGATTTTTTAGGCTTTGAATTCTTCATTCCATTATCTTCCATTGTGATTAAATAAATTACAAATATAAATAGATGATCCTATAAAATAGTCAAAAAGATGATTTTCTAAAATGCGGTCTCTAACAATCTGATTTTTTTTAGCATATGATCGTTGTACTCGGGTAAATTTCTTTATCTAGCATATGTTGAATTAGGATGCTTCCTCCACTTCTTAAAATATATTTCTTTCTAGGTTTTGCTCATGGAATATTGGTCAAGGACTTTCTTTCTACTGCATTGAATTCAAAACTGACATAGTGATAATATAATGGTACTGCTAGTGAAAAATTTTCTTTATTCATTTTAGATGACTTGATGATTAGGGTAAGAAAAGGTGACCTTCCTAATCATATGTAGACTTGATAGATTCACCACATTTAATTTCTCTACTTTGATTGTCTTATCTTCATACTGTGCGTATAAGAACTAAGAAGGTGAGTTTACACCACACTTGGTATATCTTATTGGCTACCCCAATAAAATATGCTATTATTTGATTGTCTGTTTAAATTTTGACAAACTTGTTATAGAGGTGACTTTGTTGATCCTTTTTGCTTCCTTGAACTTTGTCTTTGTGTGATCTGAATTTGTATTAGTTGGTGTTAACAGATTTCTCTGTATGTTCTTTAAGGTAGTGTTTGGCAACATAGAATTCATTTGAAAATAGGGAATATAAATATGGTATTCAAATTCAAGAATTGTAAATGACACCTAAACACTTGGAATTTGCAAATTTTAATTCTTCGACCAATTTTACATTACTATTGAACTTCTATGTAGAATTGATTCAATTCCATATTTCCAAATTCAAGATTTACCTAACATAGTATTTGGGCCAATTCAATATTTGGAAATGAATTCCAAATTGCCAAACATACCAGAATAGAATTCTAGAGACTTTCACACCGATGCTGAAAGTTCTAGTATGGCTGACTTATTTTTCCTTTTTTGACCATTATAAAACCGTGTTGTTTACTCATGAAATTTGTAACTGTTTAAAATTAATGTGTTAGTGATGTAATCGTATAATGTCATGTTGACGATGTACCTATGTTCCGTGTATGGTTTCAGAAATCATTTGAAGAAGCAATGGAATCCCTTGAAAAGAAGAAAGGGCATAAAGACCACGAATAGATATATGCTGCTTTTGTGCTAGAATCGAAACAACCTGCGCAGATTGTGCTACCATTTAACGTTTTCGATAGATCAAGTCGAGAGTAACAAAGGTTAGAGAAAGTGGTGGTTGTAGTTGTAGCCTGTCATATGAAGCTATTACAATTTACAACCTACCCTGTGGAATGTGGACTGTGTATTAACTCTGCCTCCCAGATTATTCCAGCCAAATTAATGCGACTCGATTGTATCGGTGAGAGTAATTGATAGGAACTTGTATAATGTGCTTTTTATGTACGTTGTAATAATTGTATATTTGTATATTTGTGGATTTATTTCATTATCTATTGATAACAATAAAACTAATGAGAGATTGCTCGAAATAAACTTACGTAAGAAACCCTGAATAATCTCATATTTAGAGTTTTCCTTGGTGTGTTGAAGTGACCGATGCATGAACAAAAAACAGAGCAAGCTAACAGGTTTGGGAGGATTTAATTGTATTTATCACTGTACCCTAAGATTTTTTTACTATCAACGGTATCTTTGTATTATTGAGCAACTTACAACTGTAAACTTTTAAAACAATTTCCGTCAAAAATCGTCCAAAATCGTCAACTTTTTCTTTTTTTCATTTTAAATTTTTAAACATAAAGTTAACGGTTTTTTGGATGGAAAAGTTAAAAAAATTACAATCGTAAGAGGCTCAATAATACGAGAGTATCATTAATAATAAAAGACATAAAAGTACCAAAAATAAGAAAATTTACTTTTAAAAATCCGACCTTTTGCTTGTTCTCTTTGAAAAATCTCACCTTTCGATTATTTTTTAAAAATCCGACCTTTTACCCCCATTTTCTTTTAAAGATCCAAATGACCGACTACCTGGTAAAAAGGTTATATTTAATTTTTCTTTTTTGTTTAACATATTTTACAATTTAAGAATCCTCTAAATATAAAACGTTTCTAAGGGCTGAATACTGTTCATTATGAACAGTATATTCACTGTGCATCTTGGCGTCTTTTACTTCTCTTTGCTGCTTTCCCATTTCCATTTCCTACTTCCCATTTCCTCTTTTCAGTAAGTTTTCACTTTACTTCATCTTCTCTCCAAATCGACTAGAGAAGACTTGGGCATGAGATTGATTTCATTTGTTGGAGAGGGTTTACTGTTCTTTTCAGAATTTCAATTGGAATTGCCATGGATCTCATCGATTTGTTTGTCTTCGACTTCCGCCTTCGTAGAGGTATCATTAATCTCTCTTTTTAGGGGTTTTTAATGGTTTTTTATATATTGTTGATTTAATTGTGATTCTTAGTTTTTCTTGAATTTTTCTGATTTTTTTTCTAGAGTGTTTCTTTTTTCGTTTTTGATTTTCTAGGGTTTTGATTTAGTTTTAAATTTGGGTTTCTATCTTCATTATCATTTTTTATATTATGTATTATCTTTTGTATTAGTTTAGTTTATTGTATCAATTTGGATTTAGTTTTGGAGAATTAAAATTTGTGCGCTAAGGAAAAGAGTGAAATTTGGGGGGGGGGGGGGGGGGGGGGGGGGTTTATCTTCATTATAATTAAGTTATGATTCATATTTTTGAAAATAAAGTGGAAAACAACATACTCAAACTTGTCTTCTGTTCTTGTGTTGTGTTGAGATGCAGGCTTTAAGGCAAAGAGAAAATGGATTAAATCAGAAACTAAAGAAGCCATTTAGTGTGAATCAATTGTTGTTGCCTCAATGTGTTGGATAGCTGATGCGAAATAAAAAAGTTGAAGCAAGCTGTGTGCACTCCCCATTTTTTTCATCTGATGACTGTTGTGATAGGTTGTGGGCACGAGTACAGATTTTGAAGATTATGACATTTGTGCAGGGTTTCTGTTCTATGGATGCTGAGAAGGCGATAGTATTCGTGGTTGAAAGGCAGATCGATTCTCATTATAGCGGTGCGTGTACTGCTTCTAATCTTTGGTTCTATGGGTCGCTGTCCCGTGTGCTGGTCGGTTTAATTTTTGACAATGATATATAGTACTATTTTTGGGTTTAATTGTTATCTAATTTGATGCATTTCGGTGATTATTATTTGTGACTTTGATTGGTTTGTGATGATAATGGGTCATTGTCTTTGATTTTCGCGATACCTTGATGGCTTTTACAAATTTTAGGGCTTCTCAATTACTTCTCTCAAAATTGGAAGAAAGTGGTACACAAGCTGTTGAAAAAATCAGGTAATTTTGCCAAATTCGTTCCTTTTTTTTTTCGCAATTTTATTATCATTCGCATAAATTAACGATGAATTAGTTTTTAAAATTTTAAATTTGAATTGATAAATAAAGATGAATTGTTTAAATCGGTTACTTGAATTGTTAATTAATCGATGTTCTAATATAGATGTCTATCAAATTGTTGTAAGTTGTCTAATATAGATTTCGATAATTTTTTAAAACCCTAGGATTCGGCAGCAGTGATGATGAAAGCTGGGAGGTTTTGAGGTAGAGACCGTTACCAATGAGATCAAAAATGGAGATTTTGAGTTTGATTGATTTATAGGGGCGTATCAATGGCGGGGATGTCCTTGGAAGGCGAAAATGGCGATGTATTTTAAGGTCTGAGAAGTGAGAAGTGCTCCCAGGGAATTACAACAATGGTGATATTTTTGTTATTCCTGCCATAATTTCTCTTACTTCTTCAATAGGTAATTAAGCAGAATAATTTATAGTAGGGTTTTTTGGTTTCAGCGGGTAATTAAACAGATCAAGTTTTGTGCTCGATTTTGATCTGTTTCTGGAATTCAGGGTTTCAGTTCAGTCTCTGCATATTTCGTTTTTTTGATTAATCTTTCATGTTTACAGATCATTTTCTAGATTGTAGTGGAAGCAATACTAATCTTGGTCTAGATAAGAATGCAATTACGCATCGTGTTCAAATTCATGCTCGTGATCTTCGTAATAGATCCTCTTCTCTCTTACCCTTCTACTATTTTGGGTCGTGATAAAGCCATAGCTTTGAATTTGGAGGTTCTTTTCTTTTATTTTTTATTCCGTTTAGTTTCAAATTTTACCTGTAATTTTGTCTTGCTCATGATTTATGGGTTTTGCTTGTTTTTTGGTTTTTGGTGTTCAACATATCAAGGCAATTATCACTGCTGGCGAGGTATGCTATATTACTTCTCTGTTTACTCATGGTGAAAAAGATATAAATTAATTTGTGGGCTTAGTATTTAGTATGCATGTGTTCTAATTTCCATTTTTATGTTGTATGTTGTACAATTCAACCATAATCCAGTAAAAGAACCATATTTTTTCTTAATATTAAATCTCCTCTACAAAATTTATTTTTTATAAGCTAATTTATCCAATCAGCTGAAACATATGATGAACAATGAATAATCCAGTAAAAGAACCAAACATAAAAAAGTACTTTGCTCAGAACCCGAAAGAGATAATGGAGGGATTAATCAATGATTTGAAGAAGAAAATGAGGGGATTAATTGGAATAATAAAGTTATAGCCTTGCTTCCGTTTCTTTTTTTCTATGTTGTTAATTCTTACAATTGAATATAAATAGACTAATGCATATTCTCCTTCCTGATGTTGTATATTAAGATTGAATAAATGGCTAAAGGTTAGTTGTGTATAATGAAAATTGATTTTTGATTTCTTCTTTTTTTATTTGAGTTTTTAATGAAATCGTTGATTTTTTGACCATGATAAGCTAACTTTGATACCTATTTTCTTTACAGATTAGATATTACTTCTTGAACTTGATAGAATGCTAAGAGTTGGAGGATATTTTGTTTAAAGGGTTAGTTGATAATCTTTTTCATATTTTGGATGATCATTAGAATTGTCTAACCATTTGCATTGCAATTCTCTATAGTATTTGTATCACTGTATAAGCTTTTTAAGATGGTTTCTATGGACGACATCAACTCGAGCCTATAGTAGTAAATAAATGATATCAGAATCAATAAATGATTGCATATTCACTTTATATGTTCTGTAGCTTTATTTTTACCATATCTGGTGCTTGCATGTGAAGGTGGTTTTTCAATATGTACCGCAGAAACTCGAGTCTGGCCTATATTTGATGTCAATCTCACTGATTGTTTCCCGCTATTAGTGACCTTAATCATTTATGATAGGAATGATTAGTCGAATAATACATCAAATAATTTCCTTTTCATGTCCAAAAGTTTTCACTAAGAGTATAAAACAAGCAATACAACATTACATATTCCAGTCCTACGGTGTAGAATGAGTGTGATTTAGATTACCAGCTTAGAGTGTGATTTAGACACCAGTCTCGAATTTTCTCTTGATCTTCCAATAGTTGGATGATGTCGTCTTGAGCCTTGAACTGACATTGTCATCGGGTAAATCCAAGAATGTCAATAGGAGGTAGTTGTTGTGTTAGTGTAATTTGATCCTAAGCTTTCCCATTTATGCATTTTCTGAATGATCATTACAATGTTAAATGCATTTGGTTATTGGGCATATTTTCTTTAATTGTAGTTGAACTTATCCACTGGAAATACTTTTGTTCACTGAATTCACTCATATAGCAGATGATCTATTGATTTCTTATTAGGTTTGTTGATATTTATTTAATTAAGTTGGCACAGGCGGATGTACCTTGTGACATTGGGTAGCATAGGCTACCCATGTTTTTTCTTAAAAAAAATAAATTGCCTTTTTTTTGTTATATTGTACTTCCTCTGTCTCACTATACTTGTTATATTTGACTTTTTACACAATCTAATATGTTGTTTAATTATTTATATATTGATATATGCAAATCTAAAAATTATAAAAAGTTAATATATGCAAATCAGCTTGGTCTGCCAACAATCAATTTTGATTGTTTATATTCATATGCTCATTTATAATCCATTAGATGTTGCTCGTTCATGTATGTAGTATGCCATCTTGTCATAGTGCTTGAATTTATTCTTCAATTAGAAGGTTTACTTTTTTTGGTTCTACATTTTACAAGATAAGCATACGTAAAGAGAAACTTCTTGTGAATTGCTTGGAAAGGCATACTATTTCTATTTCAGCTATGTACTTCATAGAGTATTATGTGTTAGTCTACAGTATATATCAAGTTGTTCAAAATTTAAGTCGTAAATGATCTTATTATACGACTATGCTATTTATGTCGGTCTTGTTGTGAATGTGGATGATGTATTGATGTACTACTTTCATATAGAAGTAGACAAGTGGTTGAGTAGTGAAATTTCAAATGTATCTTCTTTATGTACCGAATGTTGTCGCCCTTAATTTGCAACACTTTATGAGTGAACTTCCTCGAATATATGAGAATTTTTCGAGTGAAGTGTTGTAAATTTAAAGTAACAGAGCGAGTAGAAATTTGAAAGGTACTTCCATTTGCTAACCCAATCGACTAATCCGAGATTATGATTGTTTTATACTCAATAATTCTCACATTTCGAGTATCAAGCCAAAGTTCATCTTTTATGTGAATTACCTATTAGAAAAGATCAGTTACTGAAGGTACATTACTATTTATAGGCACCTTAAGGAGAACCCTGAGTATCAGTCTTACCTGATCTTTAAGTACTTTGAGAACTGGTGCCAAGATGAGAACAAACACAGAGATTTGATCTCCGCACTATGAAGGCGTTACCTCACTTCCTCAATGATTGGTAGGCCAAACTTTGATTTGTTTCTTCTGCCTCTCGGTTCCATCAGCACTTATGCTAAACATGTTGTTAAGCAGCAAAAATTGTTGGTGTCGTGCCTTTGTATATCTGGTGTTTGACACGGGTGTAATGTGACTATGTACCTCAATGATTGCCAAATGATTGCTTTCTATGAAGCCATGGGTCTTGACACGAAAGACTTGGATATGCATGATATCATTGAGGTAGGACTTCAGGATCATTAAATCATCAGGTAAACCAAATTTCATTTCTTTCTTTAACTTCCTCAAATCAGTAGATAAATTTCTGTTACCACGCATATGAATCATGTGTACTCTTTATCTATGTAACATATGATGTTTGCGATCAGGGAGTAATCGAAAACTACCTTGATATTTCGGGTCAAATAATGTAGATTTACCCTTTTGAAATCCAATCTCTTTGGGTATTTCAGGTCCTGTCTCTCGACTATTCTAAGGGATATTTCACAAATTGGATGTGATACGAGTTTATCGTTATTATGAATTTACACTTAAACATTATTATGAGTTTACACTTAATCAATCTACCTCCTTTATCTTCCTAGACATCTCCAAGATTAGTGGTTGTTGATTACTTCTATATTTTAAATATAAATATTTTAGATTGATTCATTCAAATAAATTTCTACATGACTTTTGAAGCTTTAATATCAAAGTAGCATTTTCTATATAGTAGGCTTCATGGGAAATAGTCCTATATTTTTAGCTTCCACAGTTCTACTTGTACATAAATACTTCTCTGATATTATGATACATATTTCATTAGTTATTTAAATGGATGTAAAGAACTCCAATTTTGCCTCACGGGAAGAGTTTTTTTTTTCGCTTTTTTTTTTTCTTTATTTTTGCTTCTTCTTATGTAGTCTCATTAGATTTTGTACAAAATATCGAATTTTTCCAACAATGTGTAATGCTTTAGAAGGGCTGTTGCTGTGAGGAATTGTTGATGTTGATCGCATGTTTGGTGTGTGTCAATGTTGGTGTTATGTTGTGTTTGGCATTGTCAAGGCAAGGGTAGGCTAATCGTGGGTAGCCTTTGATGATGATCTGCTCTTATTTTATTTCTTCATTAATTGTTTCGATCATTGATTGTGTATATTGAAAACTTCCTTGGAAAAGGCAGTGGTCTTGAAAACTTGTGTGTTCTAACGTCTAAATTGAGGGTTGTGGAAATCTGACTATATAAGTTATTGGGTCATAGGTTTGAAGTGTTAATATCTTCGAGTGATGCTAAAAGGTGTGATGCTTTTATTTTTATAATTTACATAACCTAAGGTTCAAAATGAGAATGGAAAAGGTATAGCTATAGTGGCGTTGGTTGTTGGATGTAGTTTGTATCCATGAACTTTAAAATTTTTGTCATACAATTAGAACTTTTATATCTTATTTCTTTTTTGGGAGTCTGCTGGTGATTTTTGAGTACTTAGAGTATTTGATGGTAATTATCGAATGCAGTTGAAAAATGACAATGTCTAGGTTTTGTAGACATTATTTCATTATGGTGTAAGATTTATTGTTCTTTGGTTTAGATTTTATTAGACTAAATGACTCATTAAATCGTATGCACTTCGTAGTGAACCTCATCTCCTTCCCTCGTCTTCACTTCTTCATGGTTGGAGTTTCTCAAGGATATCATACTTTAGATTGGTGTTGCAAGTAAGCTTATTTTCTCTTATTTTGACATCTTACTTGAATTTCAATAAGGATCACAATTTATATTTCTTTTTCATTCTCTCTCCATTTTTGTGTGTCGTATAGTCATTTTAAATCTCATTCTCTTACTAATATAATCCAACTACTCAATTCGAAATAGAATACGCAATAAGCTAGCTAAACACTAAGGCGAACAAGCAGATAGAACAAAATTACCAAGAGCAAATAAGCACACGGCACAAAAACATCAAGGGGAACATCCTAAAACAACAAAGCCAAGCAAACAAACTATACAAAAGCATGCAGCCACTGTAAGAGGAGCAACACCAACAATGAAATAGCATAGACCTGCAGCACCACTGATGAGATACTGCACCACGTCCACACCAGCACCAACACCAGCATTCACGATAAGATTGAACAACAACAACAAATAGTGCAGATTAACATCAAATTCAAATCGAATATGAAAAGAATTTTACCTATACATTTATCATCATAAAAATTGCTTATGTTGTATATTCCTTCTTTTTTATTTTAAACACGAAAGCATGTTGATTTGGATCAAAAACAATAATGACTTATGCAACTATCATACTCAACTTTGCTCTATTTGAGCATTATTCATCTTTTTTAAAATCCTATTATTGTAACTTTAGGTCTTTAGCTATTAGGGGATTTATATTAAGAAATATTCTACTAACAGCGAACAGACTGTTGTGTTCTTCAGTCTGTTCGCACTTAAGTGCGAACAGCCCGAATCTAAGGTTTGCAGCTTACACGCTAGTTTTGGAATAATTTTGATTTGATCTTATTGTATGCTTTTTTTTGATAAATAATCTTTTTATTTCAAATTTTCGCAACACATTGACAATCTTACATTTACATTTGTGTTATCGTTAACAAAGTGTTTAAACTACCATTATCAAATTCAATAGTGTAACTTGAGGGACCGCGTGCGTAGCACGTGGCCCACAACTAGGTTACATAAAAAAAACAGTTCTCTCCTCCCTGCTTTCCACTCAGGAACTCAACCACTGCCCCCCTCCCCCCTCCCCTGAAATCACCACCATCTCACCTTAAAACCACCCAGCATCTCTTATAAAATGTCTCCTTCTCATTTTCATAATTCATCCTTTTCTTTCAATGAATATCCAAGATGTTGATGGGTCTTATGAGTATTACAATTTTGTTAGAGGCAAATGCTCTACTAATGAAGATTCTAATTACAAAGAATGAAAAACATTGCAAAAATGTAAAGAAACAATTAAACACACCAAGAATTGGAAGGTGGAAAATCCTAATATCAAATTGATATTAGACTACAAAACCAACCAATGGATGAAGACAATTGTATTGATTAGTTCTTGACAGTGACACACTAATCAATTCTAACAATGGAGATGAAAAAACTATAGAGATTACAAGAGTAAATTGAAAAACCCTCAATTCACTCAAAACCTAATTTGTGGCTCTCTATATCTAGATAAATCTCACAAAACAAGAGAATTACAAGTATTAAATGTGTTTCACTCTTGATTACCAAGTAATAAAATTGATTGTATCAATCATGGAGTAAATGGGTATTTGTAAGACTAATAGAAGGACAACAAGTAAATAATCCTGTGCAAAACAAAAGCCACGAACCACTAACTGTACAAGCTGAATTTTTGCTCGACTAGTGGAGCCAAATTCCTCCAGTCGAGCAACCAACAGCTTGGGTCGAGCCACATGTCGAATCTCATTAGTTTCCTTTGCAACAACTTCTGACTTTATACCAAATACAATACAAGTTTCAGTAAAATGAAAAGACTTTGGGATAAATCCAGAGTATCAGGAAATTTTGAATTTGTAACTGTGGAATTTTGAGCAAGTGTACTAATGAGATGAATACAGAGTATCAGGAAATTTCTTGAAGAGACTATCTGATTTTCAAGGAGAAGGACGCCATTGTTAGAGGACAAGAAATGGGGGTTTTAGGAAGGGATAGATTGAGATGAAAAGAATAATAAAAGACACGTGGCTTTATTTTTCAAAAAAAAAAAACTGGCTACTCTAGGTAAAGAAAACCGGTTAGTACTTTAAAAGAAAATGGGGGTAAAAGGTCGGATTTTTAAAAGTAAATTTTCCTTAAAAATAAGATGTCAAAACTCAAGGGTAGCTTTGATTTATTTTCCCCAAAAAAAGTTAAAATGAGTAGAGAACAAATATTGGTACGGTAGTTACAACGACACATTAAAGGTGTTATATTCTAGAAAGTCTCCTTTAACAGTTTGTCTATTCTAATGCCACGTGACATATGCTAAGAACATTAATTATCTTATTTAAGAGTAAATATTTAACTCAATCTTTTACCCCTCCAATTCAGCACTGATACACCGTTTGCTTTTGGATACTTTTCAAGTTTTCATCTCTTATTTTTAATTTTTAATTGGGATATTCTACCTGGTAAGCACCAGGTATAACGAAATTCACAAATTAGCAATTCTTGTTTGCAATTCTACCAAATAGCACTCAACTTTTGTAAATTCATCTGCCGTAGCGTTATTAGCCTAAAAACGTTAGAAATACCGTTAAGTTGTGAATTTACATAATTGCCCTTGTTTTATTTCTTAAATAGTGGTCTTCTTCCTGGTTGGTGTTCTCTTTTCCTTTACTTGCGCCATTGATGCAACGATTGAAGGTTCTTCACAAAATGTCTTCCACATCTACAAACTCCAAAATTAAGAGTTTTTGATGCTTGGTGCAACAATTTATGAGTTATTAAGATAACTTGTTAATATAACATCCAATTATACACTAATGTACCCTTGAAATTGAATTAAAAAACCCAGAATTTTAGAGTTTGTAGATGTGGAAGACATTGTGAAGAACCTTCAATCGTTGCATCAATGGCGTAAGTAAAGGAAAAGAGAACACCAACCAGGAAGAAGACCACTATTTAAGAAATAAAACAAGGGCAATTATGTAAATTCACCACTTAACGGTATTTCTAACGTTTTTAGGCTAATAACGCTACGGCGGATGAATTTGCAAAAGTTGAGTGCTATTTGGTAGAATTGCAAACAAGAATAACTAATTTGTAAATTTCGTTATACCTGGTGCTTACCAGGTAGAATATCCCTATATTTTATTATTAATTATTAATATATAAGTTAAAACATAGTCAAGTGAGATCTTATTTGATTCGTCTCAATGTAAGTATTATTCATATCAACATTCTATAATTTTTAATTATGTATAATTAAAGATCTTAAGGATTGAATAAGTGCATTAGATAGAGTGTAAAAAATAAATGGGACATTATTAGTGATTTGAAGGGAGTAGAGCTGTTCAAAACTGACCCGACCCGAAAATCCGAACCGAAACGAAAGTAAATCGACCCGAAAATATCTTCCGTTTTCAGGTTTATCGAACCGACAATATCCGAACCGATTTTGTACCCGAACCGGTTGACAACCGGAAATGGGAAACCTGAACCCGAACTCATAACCGTTATGTGTCGGTTTATGTGTCGGTTAACGGTTATGTGTCGAGTTCGGTTTTGTAACCGACACATAACCGTTAACCGAGATTACCCGAACCTAAAAGTGACCGACCCGAGTCATATCCGACCCGAATCATGCTCGAAACCGAACTCGACCCGGCTAAAACCGGCTTAACCTGAACGAATTTTAGATCGAATTACTTTAAATCTGAACCAATTTTTAAGATAAAAGTATGATATACTTATATTCAATCATTTTATTAGTTAATCTAATAAATACATGATTTCATGTATTTAGAGCTAATAATCAATGATGAATATTTATTAAACTACTTTTAATCGTACTAGAGGAAAATTTATAGAGCTTTATATTTTTAATTTTCGGTCAAACATGTAAAAGTAACAAAGTAATAATGACCACTAATTGATTTGCATTTTAAGTATTTTGTTTTTGATCGATAGTAATTAGTAATACGTAGTCGAATTCTGTTTTCTAAAAAACCGAACCCGATCTGTATCCGACAAAACCGAACCAATTATTAACCGATGACAACCCGATACCGATTAGCACTCGACCTGAACTTCAATTGGCACCGAACCGATGCTAACCCGATAGCTCGAATAACCAATCTTTAACCGAACCGTGTCTAACCGACTCGACCCGAGTGTGACCCGTCATAACAAACAGCCGAAACATAACCGATCTGAAATACAACCGAACCGAATGACACCCATCCGAAACCGACCCGATCACCCGAATGAACACCTCTAGAAGGGAGTAAAATAATAATGTTGTTTAAATAAGATAATTAATAACTCTTAACCTATGTCCTTATGGCATGGGTTAGATATATCATTATTTAATTCACAAATTATCACTTGAAATGGTCTATCAAAGAGACCATCAAATACCGGTATGTTAAAGTTGGTCTTTTATAGTTAGTGTTTTATTATGCTGGAGCTGGTGTAGGGATGGCAATTATTCAGTCCAAATCCGACCCTAATGCGACTCGATCCGAGGAAAATAATCCGATTCGAGTCCGAGGAAAAAGTCATCTGACTCCGACTTTACGACCCGAGTTCGAGTTAGAGACGGACCTGAGTTGGACCTTAATAAAAATCTAACACTCCGACCCGACAGTGACCCTGAAGGGAATCTGACTTTGAATTTGACTTATACATCAATATTTTGTGTTCTCTAAAACTCTAGACGTGACTAATTTAAGCTCTCTCTCATACTAATTGTAATTTTCGATTTTGAAAAACTACTAGGTATTTTTATTTAGATTAATAAATCAGAATACGGCAAATCAAATCAAGAGAAATAAATAAACCAAATCAAAATGCGAGAGAATTTTGTTAAATGGCAGTAATAGGACTATTTCTCTTGTTAAACTTGAATTCAAAGTACATATTTTATGTTATATTGTGTTTGAAAAATAGATGTCGTTAATTTTATATGCTTTAAATCATTTGTACAATATCACAATGATATTGTTTGATAATAATCCGACTCCGCATTCGACTCCGTTGGAGGTCCGAGAGTCCAATCTATTGTCATTCCTAAGCTGGTGCTACAGTATGCTGAGTTATTATACCGGTATGTTAAAGTTGATTTTTATAGTTTAAAGTATGTATTTTAGTATGCTCAAGTTAGTGTTTTGATACATTGTAGTTGGTATTTTAATATGCTAAGTTGGTGTTTTAGCATGATGCGTGAAAATAGGTTGAGATGGTTTGAATATGTGCAGAGAAAAACTTATGACGCTCTTGTGAGAAGGATCGGAAGCATTACTATATAAGTATATATAGAGGGTACGAGAAGTCGAGGAAGACCAAGAAGAATATGGGAGGAGCAAATTAAAAGTGACTTGCATGACCTACACCTCTTGAAGGACTTGATCAGGTATAGGGGTAGTTAGCGGCGCCTTATTCAAGTCTTACATTTCTAATTATGTACCACTTACATGTCGTTGTTCTTTGTCCCTAACCTTTTACATATCGCTCTTTTACTCGTTTTTACATTTCTACCTATCTATTCTTATTTTTTATTTTTATTTTATTTCTTTATATATATTTTATTTTTAGTTTTAGTTTTAAATTTTTGTTAATGGTCATCATGTGTGTAAGTTGCAGGTTGTGACGTCTTTCAAGATTTTGAGCCGAGTGACTTTTGACTGCACTCTCCTCTATTGATATGAGTCGTCGTCTTCCTTCCCTCCCAAGCAAGACTCTGAAATGGTTTTCCTATGAACGGGATACATTGGGTATGATAATAATGATGTTTTAACATGATGTAGTTGGAGTTTTAGTATGTTGTAGTTGGCGTTTTGATATATTTTAGCATGACAAGGTAAGTATTTAAAAAGTATAAGTTGTGTTTACCTCTATACAAACAAATCATATTGTTGTCTTGATCAATAATATTAATCCTATTCTCTTCATCAAACTCTATCATAAGTTCTTCAATTAATGAACCTTCATAAAACAACAATAACTACCATAATAAAAATTAATTTATTGAATGAATGTTACAAGAAATGAACGTTATAACCATATGTGTTAATTAAGTTGTTTTGATTGATAAAATCGAGTTCTTATCAATTAGTATATCTAATTTTAAAGTAATTAATTTGAAAAGAAAATACATATACCTTTAATTTCATTTGTGTTCTTTTCGCATTGAACTTTAGGTGAAAATTAATCAATTTCAATTTTCAAGCATTATATCATCCATTCTAATCTTATGTTAACAATTCGTGTGAATTTTTCTTGATGGTTTGATTAAATTTTTAACGGTTAAGAGGATCGATGTATAGATGAATTGTGATACTCTAAATTTATTTAGCATAAAAAATATTGATAGAGTAATTATATCAACAAGGTGCATTTTTCTTTTATGGGAGCTCATTTGCTAAAAACTCCACAGTTAAGTGTGCTTAATGAGGAGCAATTTTAGAATGAGTGATCTCCAGAAAAGTTTTCTTAAATGCGCACGAGTGAGGCCAAAGTGTGCTAGTTACCAGGATGTTACATAATATTAATAACTAAAGAATGCGACTCCCTCCAAATCAGTTTAGATGTCTCATTTCCTTATTTGGCAAAACTATACCAATTGTCTCATTTCCTTTTTTTGTCTATCTTTTTTTTACCTAAATACCCTCACTTTTCCAATTCTCAATACTCAAATATTACCTTTACAATTAATTTAATCAATTTAAATACCCAACTACCACATTTTTAATGGAGCCCATTCAACTCTTAAAATCCGTGAAATTCCAAATAGGACATCTAATCTGATTCGGGTATTTTTTATTTGACATTAAACACAATGTGGATGGGAGAAGCAAGGATTTTCTTGAACTACGTGCTTAACAACCTATTTTCATACGTATTTTATTTTTTATTTTTTTTATTAAAACGAATTGGATTAAACCTCTTGAAAAGCATCTCTCAATGAGACGTTGTTTTAAGACTTTTGTAGTTTCGTTGTATTTAATTGGAAAATTTACTTTTAAAAATTCGATCTTTGGGTTGTTCTCTTCTAAAAATCCGACCTTTTGATTATTTTCTAAAAATCTCACCTTTGCACCCCATCTTCACTTAAAGTACACAGCTCATTGTCTACCTGAAGAACCGGTTAAAATGAATTTTATAAAAAAAGGAAAATTTACTTTTAAAAATCCGACCTTTGGGTTGTTATCTTCTAAAAATCCGACCTTTGGGTTGTTCTCTTCTAAAAATCCGACCTTTTTTATAAAATTCATTTTAACTGGTTCTTCAGGTTAGACAATGGGTTGTGTACTTTAAGTGAAGATGGGGTGCAAAGGTGAGATTTTTAGAAAATAATTAAAAGGTCGGATTTTTAGAAGAGAACAACCCAAAGGTCGGATTTTTAAAAGTAAATTTTCCTATTTAATTTACCATGATAAGTGTGCTTTATCTTTAATATGAAATTGATTAAATAATAAAAAAAAAATTAAAGTTAATGCTTTTTTAGTGGATCGAGTAACACGTTTGGCGTAGATGAAGTCTCCAAATTAGTAATGTGTATGACTCATCAAATTTTGTACCAATAACAATTGGTGCAAAAAGTTAAAAAAAAAATAAAGTGATATTTTATAGAAAAATAGAAAAAGCATGTGAATATAATGAAAATATAAGTTAAATGTGTAAATACAAATGAAGAAAAAAAATAGATTATTGCCAAAAATAAAAGTAAAGGAAATTTAATAAGACGAATTAAAAACAAAGTGCATGCGCACTAAAATAAATTTAGCTTTTGCGATATTGTATTTAGTGGCATTAAAAAAATGTCACTGATTCATATTTTTAGTGTAATAAGCTAATAATTATTGATTTTTATTTTCAGTTCCACCATGAAGTGATTTAGCGACACTTCATTTGATCTTTAGTGGCATATGTAATCTATAGTGACATTTGTGAGAAATGTCACTAGATCCTATGTCGCTAAAAGCTTTAGTGTGACTTTTTAATATGCTGCTATAGGGTCTAATAAATGTTACTAAATCATCTATATACACTAAACGAAATTTAAAATAGCAACATTTAAATAAAATGTCGCTAAATATATCGCACTAAAAGCAAATTATGTTGTAGTGGCACCGGATTTTGTGAAATGCTATAATTAATACTCTCTCCCGTCCTTAACAAAATTTCCACAAGAAACGTTCACGAGAATTAAGAAAAATAGAATCTTTTAGATGATAGATATATTACTTTATTAAATAATAAATTTAATGGAGGAAAAAGGGAGACCATAAACATTAAAACATATTAAAAGAAAGTTAATGGTAATTTTTTAAGGTAGTGTTTTGCCAATAATTGTATTATTTAAGGTAGTGTTTTGCAAAGAATTATATTATATAAGATAGTGTTTTGCAAAGAATTGTATTATATAAGGTAATTTTTTGTGCAGGTCAATGTTAACGTTAACAGTCAACTGACGAAAATCAGTAAAAGGTAGTGTTTTGTAAAAAATTGTATTATATAAGGTAGTTTTTTGTAAAAAAATTTATATAAGGTAATTTTTTTAAAAAAGTGTATAGATTAGGTAGAATCTTATTAAAATGATAGTTAACAAAATTATTGTTATCTAAAATTTATAGAACATTCACTTGTGAGCTAAGGGAGGAATTCTAGGGAATGGGGGAGGTATTGATAGGCATATGTCAATTCAAATTATGTGGACTGTCATCATAATTTGACTTAATTTCAATTGATTTTCATATTCATGCATGATGCCACCTATTTGGTTAGGTAGTAAGTATATTTTTCTATTTGACAATAGTTGCTACTGAATATGATATTTTATGTTGAAATATTTTAATATCAATAGTAAGTATTATGAATGAAGGAAGTAGTTAAATAAACCTTTTTTTATTGTATTTTGGATATTCCTATACGGACGTTTCATTGCTCCAAATCAAGGGCGAATTAAGGAAAAAAATATTGATAATTTAAAAATTGTTACATTCAACAATGAGTTGATTAAAAAACAAAAATTCTGTCAGACCGCCTTATCCGTGCAATCGACCCAAGCCCAATAATTTTTTTAGAATATTCTGAGATACTTACTTATTTTCCCGGACCCTGACCATAGAGTTTCTATGTGCGGGAACACTGGGTATGATGATGATGATTCTGAGATACTTATTTTAAGACTTAAAAGGACAATTTCAAGACTTAAAAATCCAATCTTAAAACTTAAAATGTCAATTTCAAAGTTTTTGATATCAATATTAATGTTTGAGTCTCCTACTTTAAAGTTGAAATGAGAATTTTAAGTATAGCAATTGGTCTTTTTAAGTCTTACGATTGGTTTTTTAGGTATTGAAATTGTCAAATTCCATGATTTAAAATGACAATTTTGAATCATTGAAATTGTTTATTTAAGCCTTCAAATTGGTCTTTTAACTCTTAAAATTGACAATTTAATTTGTAAAATTGGTAAAAAAAATATATACAATTGGGCCGGCCCAATAAGACGCATCTCACTAGTGAGACGGTCTCACCCAAGTTTTTGTATTTTAGAATACTCTTTCTTACTTTAGCTTCTACTTCCTTATTTTCCACCTTTGAGTTTTCTCTCTCCTCTAAGCTTAATTTTTTTTCTTTCAACACAAGAGCTTGAGTTGTCTTCTTTTCCCCTTGGTTCGGATCCCTCTCTGTCACTCTCACGAAACCCTTGGCTGGGCTTCACACACAAGGTCGTCGGACCACCGTTAGGTTATCGGAGTTTCTTGATTTTGGTTTTGGGTTTTATTATTTCTGATTTTTGGGCTTTTTTTTCGTTTTCTCTAATATATCTCCTCCTCGCGACCTCACACTAGATGGGGTCATATACAGGAGTTAGCAAAAATTGGCCCGAGAAAGGTGTGAATTTAAGTACATAATTTATAGGCAGTAGTAGTATAGTCAAGAACACAAGTAATAATGATGGGTTCAAGACTTGCAAGGATCCAAGAGATCACCAATTTATCACTTTGGATCCATTGTTAATCTCTGGCGGTAGTAGGAGTGACAATGATATAATTAAGTCGTCCCCGATCATCAATTTCAGTTTGAAATTCTTTACACCACTTGGTGTAATTTTTGAAATTTAATTTTATTTCAGAAATTTCTGGCAAAGTATGAATATATTTTGTTTTATTTTTGGATAAGATGGAACAAATGTTGTTCCATTTGAGCAATAGAATAATAGTTTTGGTTTTGTTTATGATTTGGTTTTGCTTTGATTTGGTATTTTTTTTGGATCGATTTTGGTTGATTATGATCAATGATAAAAAATCGATAGAGTTTTTTCGTCCAGGAACACCTTACGACACTGATACCATATAGACAATAATAATACGAAAATAAAAATTGATTTAGGTTTGAATACTTGGTTTGTATTAATTTATCAATAAGAGTAAACCTCTATTTATTATACATAAGATTATGACTAAAAAAGAAAACAAAATATTAACCTAAACCTAAATAATAGGATACACAATAACCTTAATATCTTAAATATTAGTAACATATTTTTTTTTAAATCAAATATTAACATATTTTAACTTCCTAAAACATAATACTACTATTTTGTAAATAATATCTTTATTTTATTCTATTTCATATTTTCCTACTCGTAATAAACTTCATAAGAACATCACAGTATATAACACTCATAAAAGTAAATTGGGAAATTCCACGTTGTAACGTTGGAGTTGTGGATTTTCCACGTGGTAACCAAAACTTTTAAAAAATCCACGCGTAACCTTGAGGTTTACGTAATTGTTCTACCGTGACCTTTTTGCACATAAAAACATTAATTAGCAACCGTTAATTTCGAAGCTTTAGGGCTGTTGTACGTCTATTTATGCAACTCACCATTTCAAATGTTATCAATTTCAACCTTTTTCCCCATGATATATAACCCATTTTTCATCCAAATCATATATTTGCCCCCAAATCCAAGGATAGTAGAGTTAGGGTTTATATTTTGGGGGAAAAAGGTTGAAATTAATGACATTTGAAATGGTGAGTCGCATAAATAGGCGTACAACAACCTTAAAACTTTAAAATTAACGTCTGCTAACGTTTTATGTTCAAAAAAGGTCATGGTGGAATAATTTGATAAACCTCAAGATTACAGCGTAGATTTTTAAAAGTTTTAATTACCACGTAGAAAACCTAAAACCTAAAAGTTACCACGTTGAATTTTCCAAATAAATTTTTGAATTTTTAAAATTCTTTTATGTCCCAAATTGGACAAGCACTAGATAAGACGCCTAGCACTATGAATCTGTATTAGCAAGCAGACGCACAGTGCTTCCTAAAGGCTAAAAGTCACACTTTTAACCATGCTAAGTGTCCCTTTTTGTAGTGTTTGATTGAATGGATATATTATTAAATATACAAAATACAAATGATAATTAGAAAAGCTTTTCAATTTTTATTTTCCTTCATTATCATCCTTATTACTCTCTCTTACTCATTATTATTGTACCATTTGATTTATTGATACTCTTATCATTCTTAATTATTATAAGTCTTAACACAATCAAGTGAGATCTTATTTGATTCGTCTCGATGTAAGGTTTATTAACATCAACCTATTTCGAATATTTGTGATTGAATATGTGCATCAGTCGACAAACATGCAAATATCCAATGGGACAATAATAGTGAATAGAAGGGAGTATATTATATAAATTCTCGTGTAATACACGATTTATTAATGCTTTTTAATAGAGCTTACTAATCATTTATAAAATTAAGTTTTATGTAATTTTTTAAATAGAAATAAATCATAAACCAATTTAATTTGAAAACTATCCAAAGTGTTTATTATTTAATAAGATCCAATTTATTATTAGATTGTAGAAATGTATTGCTATATTGTCCATTAAGCGATATATATATATATATATATATATATATATATATATATATATATATATATATATATATATATATATATATATATATATATATATATATATATATATATATATATATATATATATATATATATATATTAATAGAAAAATGATTAGAGTAAATGAGATATTATTGTATTTGGAGAAATATTAAGTGATGTTGATTGGTTAATTAGAAACTAGTATAGAAACTCGTGCAATGCATGATATATGAATATAATATATATTTATATGAGTGTAAATATATACATATTATAAATTTAAAAGTTAATATAAGTATATATTATCGCGATTAAATTTATTGAATATATAATGCAAAGCTTAAATATTGATGTTTTAAAAAATTATTTATCAAATAAATCACTTTTCATTCAATTAAATACATCAAACTCTAGGTTAGGTTTATACATTTTATATATAAATTAAATAAATAGTTTACGTAATATAACTTCAATCTTAAAAAAAATTGGATTCTAATAAGGTAAATACTCTCATATAAGCTATTATCAGCACTAAAATAATTTCATTTGTCAAGGCTCCATAAGAATGACACTTGTCATTTTCCAGCATTTTTATTAAAATGTATATGATAATATGTAAAAGAGTTTATACGATACAAATGAGGTGATAAATTGATCATATAAGTAGTATATTTCATAATTAAAAAATAAAACAAATATATAACTAAATATGGAGTACTCCATATTTAAAAAAAATATGGAGTACTCCTATTATTAACCGTAAATGAAAAAAAATAAATACTCCCTTTAATTTGCAATAATTGTCTCATTTTTGACATTATTTATCGATCACATTTAATTTTTATTTTACTGTTAATCTAAATGTCAAAATATAGTCAAGTGAAATTTTATTTGATCCGGCTCAGTGTAAAATTTTATTAATAACAAATTTTTATAATTATTAATTATGCATAATTAGACATATTTAATATTGAATTAGTGCATCAAATAGTGTGCCAAAATTAAATATGTCAATTAAAATGAATTAGAGAAATTAAATCATTCTAGGCACTAAAATAGAGAAATTAAAAAACATAACCATTAATTAATTAAATAAATAAACTAATTATATGGATCTGATCTGTCTAATCACAGTCTCAAATATGATGACATAATGTAGAAACCATTTCTTCTAGAGACATCTCTCAACCCCAGATTAATTAAACTAAAAAATAATAATAAGCCCAACAAATTAAAAATAGTTTCTCAACCCAATAATTAATTAAATAAATAAACTAATTTTATGGATCTATCTGATCGCAGTCTCAAATATGATGACATAATATAGAAACCATTTCTTCTAGAGATATCTCTCAACCCCGGCTTAATTAAACTAAAAAATGATAATGAGCCGAACAAATTAAAAATAGTTTCTCAACCCTACAATTTGTGAATATAAATATAAATATATATAGTAGTAATACAAAACCTAAAACTACTTAAAAAGTATTCTCCACCGTTCAGAAGTGTATGATTTGGTGAACCCTTTTCTTTCCTCCTCTGAAAAACACTGCAATTCTCAGTTTCCCTTTAATGGCAGAAATGGCTTGCCCTGCGCATTGCGCCACTTGGGCACGTAACTATTTTGGGTATTGTTTATGTTCAACCAAAGATGGTCTTTCTTTAGCCCTGGGTTTGATTAGCGTCGTCAGTTGGGCATTTGCTGAAGTCCCTCAAATTCACACTAATTTCAAGAATAAATCTACTGAAGGACTGTCTTTTGCTTTCTTACTTACTTGGATTGTTGGGTATGTACCCTTTTGCTCTCTTTTATTAAATAATTGATTAATTCAACAAAATATTACTGTTCTATTCATGGGTTCTTGAGAGTATGATTGTTTATTTGCATTGAAGGGTTATTTGCTTTTATGATTGTTTGATTAGATTATTGTGAGTTTGCAACATTCTAGTTTTCAATTTGAGAGGGTGATAATGATAGGTAACAATTTTGATGGACATAATTAGTATATACTATGTTTGTGCATGTGGGTAGATGGGACTAGAATGTGCTTTGTACTTGGTGAATTACAGGGTTTGTCTTATTCATATACTATGTATGGTGCTAGTTGTGTGTTGCACATGATTTCTGCTATTACATGAAAAAAGTGCCTTTTCATGATAAAAAGATAGATACTTGGTAATGTACTCCTCTTTATTTTGGTAAATGTAGGGTAAAAATCATTTTTAATCGGCAAAATCAATCAGTAAAGATCATTTACCATCGTCAAAGGTCAGTTTCAATCAGTAAAATCAGTTACAATCAGTATAGATGTATTCAAATGTGACGGTTAATTTGGTACCCATGAAAAAGTGTGTTGCACATGGATTTCTGCTATTTCATGAAAAAGTGTCCTTTCATGATAAAAAGATAGATACTTGGTAATGTAACCTTTGGTTCTCTTTTCCCTTTATATAACATTGTCAGTCGCTACTCATCTCTCCTCTTATGCAGGGCTCTTTTCCTCTTGGGGGTAAAAATAAACCCTTTCCTCTAGTCCTCCTTAAAAAGAGTAGGAATATGGATTGTTTATCACCTCACCTAGACCCTACCTTGAGTGGATATTGGGTATGAGGATGATGTTGGGTAAAGGTTTATTATTATTAGGCCCTTGATTTTCTATTCTATCTAGATGTAGTTGTCATATTATTAAGCTCTTTTTGGTTCCCCTTAAAAGTTTGAGTGACGAGTAAATATAATTTTAATAGGTAAAAATCATTTTTAATCGGAAAAATCAATCAGTAAAGATCATTTACCATCGTCAAAAGTCGGTTTCAATCAGTAAAATCAGTTACAATCAGTATAGATGTATTCAAAGTGATGGTTAATTTGTTACCCATGAAAAATTAGTAAGACGTGGAACAAATATGAATATTCCTGTCATGTGTATGTTTCAATGTCTCTATTCAACAAATATGATTTTCAATGTTGATCCTTTTACTTTATGCCATGTCAATTGGGGTAAAGAGAATAAATATTGCTATAATATCTGAAGATGCACTGACACAAAGTTCAGTGAGGATTTAAGAGAGGGAAGATTCAAGATTCTATCTTTTAGCTTTGAAATTATCTCACTGGAGTTGCTTCTGTGTACATTGCTCGAGTGAATATCAGTAAGTTGTCGTTAGATACGTATTTTAGAGTGTCTAAAATGTAATTGATTAATGAGTTCTGATGATGCATATGAATCAATTGCTTATGTGTTGGTACATAAGCCGAGAGAAGTTACCAATATTACAATTTTGCTAATCGAGAAATCGGAAGCCAAAAGCTTGACTAAGTATTCAAGATTCACAGATTCTTGTATGAGACAGTCTCACCATGAGGCACGTCACATACATAGGTTGAATAGCTTAATTAATACAAGTCATTAGCATATGAGCTCCTTGTTTTGAGTTGTCACACAAAGAGACGGTTTTTCACTACGATAGTTCTTCAATATTGGACTATATGTAATGAGTCTTATTCTATCAAACTTATTTAGCTTGAATTATGTGATATTTGGGCATTGTAGATGGAAGTTGAAGGTAGATAAAGATGATGTGGGTCAGCTTTTTGTCTCAAATGGATGTGTTTATCGTGGCGCCAATGTTACATTATATGCTTTTCTTTTATTTGCAGGGACTTTTTCAACATGTTTGGTTGCTGGCTCGAACCAGCCACTGTGAGTTCCTTTTTCATTTGCTATTCTAATTTTGTGTTTCTCATCCTTTAACATGCTTTATTGTGTATCTTTTACGCTCTTTGCTTTCTTTGCTATCAAATAACTTCAATGAAAGCTTTCAATTCACTTTTAACCATTACCAATTGTGAGGCTTTTCTTGTATGTTCGTCGTGGTTGAGAAAGGTGGAGTCACTGGAGTGTGATCAATATTTGTTCAGAGTTTCTTTTTGTATTCATCAATCAGAATTCAGATATAATTTCATTTGCAACTTTTGTTTTAAATTTTTTGCTATGGAGAATCAAATTCAAAAATAACTAATTTTCTTGTGAATGAAAAAATTGAGGTGAAGATTGAACTTTTTTTTCGAATACTATTATCTGAGCAAGTTGTGGAATACTAGCCAACATGGATTAAGACGCTACATCTACTCTGATAACAATTCCACTAAGTTTTAGACAAATCCCGTCTCCATAGATTTCATGTGCTCTGATTCCTGCCTTCTGCCTCTTGATTTGAATTTAAATAAAGGTTTAGTTATGTGGCCGATATAGCATTAAATGTATCTTTTGCCTCCACCTATCTGTATATTTACTGATGGTTAACTTGATTTTGTGCAGCTTCCTACGCAATTTTATATGGCTGTGGTAAGAATTTGTCCAACTGATCTCTTATTTTTTGTCGTTATATTCTGTCTTTGTGGAACTAACTCACCAGTATGTCATTTGCAGTTATACACGGTGACTACTTTGACTCTTACGCTGCAGTCTGTATATTATGGTCACATCTATCATCGATTGAAATCCAACAAACAATTTAGCGAGGTTGGTTCATTTTGCATCATGTGTGTGTGTGTATTCATTTTTGTGTATTAAGAAATGTCATAAGGTTGTGAATTATTTGAGTTGTTGATACCACTTTGATTATTTTTAGTACCTTCGTAGAAGATTAGCTTGTGGATACATGTAAACGGGTCCATTTTGGTCAAGTCTGATCTATCTTGGTATTGAGAGTTGATCAAAATACAGTTACTCTTTTGTTTTATTGACTCAAAATGTGAGATACACTATACATATTCAAATCGCTCAACATTCTTTGGTACCATCTTCATTTAAATAAAGGAGCAAGTGTGCATAATAGTGTGGGGGCAAAAGAGGTATTATTAAAATATTAAGTATTTGTTTGGCCTAGCTTTTGAAAATGTTTTGCTAACGAAGAATTAAAAAATTAGGCTAAACGCACCCTTTTAGAAGTTGAATAATATCTAAAAAAAGTCAACAGTAAATCTCAAGGGTGTAAAAGGAAAAGCTACCATTTATAGCCTCTCATTTACTTTCTTTAAGAAACTATAACTTATTATTTAATAACTTTTTTCAGTTTTCTCCGTTGTAGATGTTATTTGTCACAAAGGTATTAAAAAAGATACCAATATTATTTGCTCAAAGATAGAGTATTTCTCTATCTTATCCCGTGATATTTGTTGAAAGATTTATGTTCTCTCTCCCCATTATTTGTCTTTTTGAAAATCTTTAAGAATTGTGAACAAATTTATATAAGTATTTGACATATTTAATAATTTGACCACATTCTTAACTATACATTGTTTTTTTTTATCTTATTACTCAAAAAATAAAATAAAAAATTTGTTTAAGTGGAAAAGTAAGAAGGCCGAACACTCAAAAACCTTTAATATGCATTTGCGATGTGGCTAAAATTTTCTCATTGACTAGGAATAGTGAGGGGAAAGATACATAGTACCCTCTACCTTGACGCAATATTCTTTCATATCATATTGTAAATTAATGTATCTTCCTGCTAATCTTTCAACCGTGTTCATATTTAAAAATAGTATACTATGTTTTGCTTAATGTTTTTCCTCATTGTAGGCAACAAAGCCTAATCAATTGGAGGTGGCAGGAGATAGTGTACATCAAAACTCCGGTGATGAAACACTGATGAATGGCAGTTCCGCACACAGACCAATATCAGGTGTCTTTGAGAGTGGTATTGCTATGACTTCACCGATTCCGCTTCCAGCTATTCCACGCAGTCATTCTGCTGGACAAGATTCCTTCTACACGTAATTATTTTATCTACTTTTGATGAATGTCTTTACTTTCTTGTTTTCGGCGTTTAAAAACTTTATTCTCTCCAAAGCTGATTCTAATTGGTTCCCTGAGCATGTGGAAAATAGGTTATGCTTCACTTAATACATTCCAAAGTTGATTCATAGCAAGTTCTAACATTGCCGTTTATTGAACTTGCTAGTAGGGTTATTCGTAGATGTTACCATCCATGATTCGTAGCAAGTTACCAATAGTTACCAATAATTGGCAATGTTAGAACTAATACTAATTCTCTCCAATAGGTTTATTGGACCAATAGTTACCAATAAACGGCAAGCCCGTTATCAATTATGGTTAATATTGCAAGTATAGAGCTAGTAAAATTAGATTGTGTACTTATTCCCTTTTCTTACCATAATGTGCGCAACCATTTAGTTGAAAAAGATGGTACAATCAAATATATTTTTCTGAAGTTTATTCATGCAAATATCTTTCCCAAATTATCTATTCAGGTCAGCTAGATCTTTAACAACAAGCCATACTCCAATAAGATCTTTTGTTTCTTCATGGAAAGCTTCCCCACTGAACGTTGAGGATGCCGAAGAGCCTTTGCTTGGTCGATCCTTGCCAACTAGACCAGTGCATTTATCAAATACGAAAAACCTATTGTGTATTGTGAGCTTCTGGAATTATTCTTGTTTGCTTTTTCTAGAAGCACCTAATGTTTTCTTGAGATGTATGTCAACCTTTTTTGCTCTTTAGGTGCCTGCTACAACTTTCATCATTGGGATCATGAATATGTCCAGTACCAGAAATACAGCGCGAAGTTTGGCTGTGGAAATGTCAAACAGAAAGCTTTTGCAGGTCAGATATTACGCTAATGTTATTTATTTCCTGAATATGTTAATTGTTTCAATTGTTGATATTGACCATATTAATTCACAATTTATGGTCATAGTCTCAAATATGAATAAATTTTCATCTGCAATTTTCTCGTGTTTTTGCATCTGTGTCGTTGCTTTTAGAATAGTAATGGCAAGTAGCAATAGAAGAATCAGATATTCAGATCAGTACGAAAAAAAAAGAGAAATTATGTATTGCTATTTACTTCTACTTTCTTTAAGTGAATAAACCCCGCTGATAGGGTGAACTAAGCACCTTGAAAAGCTGGAATTGACAAATATGTTTCGTTTTGTTTCAGTTGTGAGTCCCCTTATCTGAACTCGTCTGATTTATTTTCCTGCAGCCATAGTGGGACAAAAAAAGATCAACTTTGACGATTTCAGTTGGATTAGGTAAAATATTATGTTAGATTCTAATACAAATGCTTGTGAAATTTCAGTTCAATGGTGAGCAAAAGATCAGCTCAGGTGGAAGTGGGAACTTAGGTACAATTTTGGGTTGGGCTATGGCTGCTATTTACATGGGTGGACGGCTTCCACAAATTTTCTTAAATGTGAGTTTTCACACTAGATTTCTGCAGTATTTATATCTTTGTTAACAGTTCTATGTACTTGAATGCTTTTAGTTTACATGTTTTTTGTACCAAATTGCGGATTGACTGTGCTACGCGTCCAAAAAGAATATCCACGGGAAATTCTATACGATATCTAGGCATAGCTAGGCATAATAAATGCTCTTTCTTACAGTATGCATGGGCTTTAGTGCATCTTTACCGGTGATCTCATATCTTCCTATATTTCCTGCCATCTCCTTTTTTAAATTCCTCGATTATGCAGGACTGATAGTTTAATTAATCTTAGTTTACTATAACATACTTTTAAGAAGTACATTTGTGCTGTTTTCTTGGGATATGTGAGCGTTAATGCGGGGAGTAAAATCTGTATTTCATAACTCGTAGGCTTGAAAATCTAAGCGTGTTACATGTTAAACATAGCGGTGATCTCATTTCGTACACCAAAACTTGGAGCTATGTATAGCTAAATTTTGTGATGTTATGCCTGTACTTAGTTTTTATCTCGACATTAATTCTAGTGCATCGATGAAGCTACAATATTCTTCAAAGAAAAATTGTAGTTAATAAGTTAATATATTTAAGTTGCCAACTAAATCTTTGAAATTTACATTGTAAGATTTTAACTTAGGTGTGGATTTGTTTTAGTAATGGAACTTTGAGGTCAAATTTTCAGACGTTGAGTTTTATTTAGCGACTCGAATTGCTTACTTCTATTCAAGTCATAGGGAATTTAGCTCAAATTTGTGGGTTTTTTTGTGCTCGAATTCTTGTTTTGACTAGTTATTTTGGTCAAAACCCACAATTTTAACCCAAATAATGAAAGTTTTAAGGTTGAAACCATACCTTTGGGATTCAACTCAATGTGCCTTTATTTGAATAATTCTTTACTCAAGATATTATCTCATGATAAATGTAAAAATGTAAATACGTTTTGAGAACGAAAAATTTAATGAAGGTACTAACTCTGTCTCCCACTTGAATATAATGTAATGGAGGTGTGTGTCTTATATGTGTAAAAAATTTTGGGCTTTCGCCAGAGATCATTGTAAGAAAATGAGGGTAGCTAAGATGTATACGTTAAGAATTGAGATAGATTAGTGTGTATGGCCTAAAAAATAAAATTCAAATAGAAAACATACGAATGAATATATCGAAAATATAAAGAGATAAAATCATTTACTTTGGTTTTACCATATGCAAAAATGACTAGAAAGTGTACTACTTAGAAAAGTAAAAGGTTGAAATTTTGAACAGTTTAAAAGAGAAAAAGGTTTGCTGAAAAATAATTTGGTTAAGAACATTGAAAATTGATATGAAGATTTGAGATTAGTAGGTAAATACGATAATAGCGTATGTAACATAGATAGGAGAATATATGTGATTGATCATTGGAATTGATTTGGTTAGTTGTAGATTAGTATTACATCGGATTCAATGTTGTACAATCTTTAGTACCGATTGTCTCTCATGTTGATTTATTTCTATTTATATATGTAATCTCATATGACGTTTAAGATTTCGACATTATTGTACTAAATCACAATTTTTTGAATCTTCAAAATTGCGTTTTTGAATATTTGCTTCCTTTAACTTGCAGATGAAACGGGGAAATGTAGAGGTAAGGGTGCATAGCTTGTCTCGGTCTCACCTTGTGCAGAAAATATGATGATTGTTTCGAGTTACCTTGTTGTTGACTATGTGATACAGGGGCTAAATCCGCTTATGTTCATGTTCGCACTATTGGGAAATACTACATATGTAGCCAGGTATCTTCATTAGAAGAATTAGCTTTGTTTTTTTAGTCATTCTAACAATTGAAAACATTCTCTTTGTTATTAAATGGGTAAGGTTTTTTAGATATCTGCTTAATGGCATTAGAGTAATGAAATGTCGTATTCCAAGTCTAACAGTTAAGATTATAATTTAAGTTAATACTAACCTAATGGTATTTTACTGAAGTTGGGTAGTTCACCTTGTTAGATGTTTCAATTAGCGTTCTATTTCCCACGAAGGTTATGCACTTCGTTCCTCCGAGATTGCTCCTTAGAGGAATGACACAATCACACAAAGATTAAGATAAATGAGAAAGCGAGTGTATTAGTGGGGTATTGTAGGTGGGTCACGTCCTTAAGTGGTTAATTGTAGTTCAGTTTGCAAACTGCATACCCTGTTAGATTATATAACATATCTTGGGGCCTCAACCATCAGCTTAAGCTTTTGGTTGAGTTGGTTCCTTGACATGGTATCAGAAGCCAGTGTGACAAGACGTCGTGGGTTCGAATCTTAACCACCCTTCATTTAAAGTGGAATATTTAGCACCAGGTATGAGGAGGTCTGTGTTGCATTCACATTTTTAAGCCCAAAGGGCCCTTGTGTGAGGAGGCGTGTTAGATTATATAATATATCTTTAGGACTCAACCATCAGCTTAAGCTTTTGCTTGAGTTGGTTCCTTGACATACCCGATGAGCAGGATCGATTCGAATATCCAGTTTAAAAAACTGTATGCCCGATCTAAAGTTTCCAGTTTTTGAACTCCGACTAAAATATCCGGTTTTCTAAATCGGATATTCCAAATCGCATTATTATGCAAACCGGATATTCATATTTTATGCATGAATTTTTTCGTGCAGCATATTAGTTAATAGCTTGGATTGGTCGAAGATATTTCCGAATTTGCCATGGCTGGTGGATGCAGGAGGTTGTGCGATTCTTGATTCATTTGTATCCTTATCAGTTGATATTCTTTTAAATAAACATTACTTTCCCTATTACGTTTGAGAATCAAGAGTATTGAGTCGGTCTTGTTAGATTCTAGTACCCGAACCTTGCTAGGGATGATGGGAAAGCTCATCACGCGAGACAATCCCATGATCCCATCTCTTTGATATGAATCGTCAATTTGAGTAACGTTCGAGTCCTTAACTATCTGTTTAGATACTACTTCAGTTTGTATATTTTCAACATCGGCGATCACATCATTGGTGACTAAGCATGGAGATACACATCCAACATTGGTTTAATATCATTTTCCTCAGGTATGCCTTGTTTAGCATGTCGTTCTCGACTCTCGTAGGAATTAAACTGTATTTTCAAATGAGTTTTTTTTCACTCGTGAATACCTAATTCCGCTCTTTCAAACTCTATACGAAGTAATTTGTAGTGTTGAAGATTGTTCGCATTGATTTGTCTTATATCTTAACTTGACAGGGTATCTAAAATCACCGTTTTGGATACGAGTCGAGGATTGATCTCTCATGTAGCTAATGCCACCGCTGCAAGGATTCCGTAATTTTCCCCTTATGATCCCCCATTTTTTCTTTCGATTTAGATTTTGCTTGCTTCGTTTTCTAGTGCATTCTTTAATTCGTTCAGAGTTTGTTCATTTGTTCGTTTTCCTTTCGACTCTTGATTTAGAATGGAAATTTTGAATCTATCTCCTTCCGAAACAGAGTTTATATTAGTCTGTACATATTTCAAATTTTTTTTCTATGTTTTAACAAGACTATTTTGGTTCAATTAGATGTTTTGCATACCTATTTTTAATTTTTATTTATTAAGTATTTAATAAAGTTATAATTTCAATACTCTTTAAATTACTAAAGATTATTTTAAACACTTATTTGTTAAAAAAAAGTTTATATCAGAGGAAACATCTCCTAGAGTGAAAAGAATTAAATATTTCATCCGTTCCTTAATACTTACTACTGATAGTGATATTTTTACACATAACATGTCACACTCAGAAGCAAGTAATATGGAAGCAAGGAAGTAAAACACAAGATAATGTTCATAGGAGTTGTAAAGTGTCTTGCAATGTTCGAGATCCTCATCATTAAAAAAGGTACAAATTTTTAGAAGATCAATCTAGAGAGTAGAGACTAGAGATGATAGGAAATATTTTATTCATCAATCATCACAGAGAATTTTTTTTTTATATTTTATTGCCTTTTTTTTTGAGTTATATATTTTATTGCCTATGATTCATGTTTAAATTATTTTTCATCGTATTCATAAATTTCCTTTATAAAATCACGTTGTTTTACTTAATTTTTATCTTTTTTCTGTATTTGCGTAAAGTTTTATTTTGGGAAATTCCACGTGGTAACTCTGAGGTTTTGGGTTTTCCACGTGGTAACCAAAACTTTTAAAAAATCCACGCGGTAACCCTGAGGTTTACGTAAATGTTCCATCATGACCTTTTTTGCACATAAAAATGTTAGCAAACGTTAATTTTGAAGCTTTATGGCTGTTGTATGCATATTTATGCGACTCACCATTCCAAATGCCATCAGTTTGAACCTTTTTCTCCAAAATAAAACCCTCAAATCTACCATTTATCAACAAATCATATTTTTTCCCCCAAATCCAAAGTATGGGTATATATTTTGGGGAAAATGATTGAGACTGATGGCATATAAAATGGTGGGTCGCATATATAGGCGTACAACAGCATTAAAGCTTCGAAATTAATGTTTAATAACATTTTGCTAACGTTTTATGTCCAAAAAGGTAATGGTGGAACAATTTGGTAAACCTCAGGGTTACCATGTGGATTTTTTAAAAGTTTTGGTTACCACGTGGAAAACCCAAAACCTCAGGGTTACCACGTGGAATTCCCCTTTTATTTTTATAGCAAATGTTACGCTTGGACCGGTGTAAATGCTTTCCTTATGAATACTATTTTCCATTTTATTTGTCCTTCCTATTTAAATTATGTAAATTTCAATGCGAACATAAAAGTCAAAATTTACGCTAATATTAATAAATTTGAGAGAAATAGCTTCCTCGAGCCGGGAGACTCTGTTTGGTCGCGCTTTTCAGTATGGGTATGAGTTGCCGTCGTCTTTCCTCCTCAGACCCTGCCCATAATATTCTATGAGCAGGATACACTGGGTTGGATGATGATGATGATTAATAAATTTGAGAGAAATATATAAAAACGAAGGGAATACTTGCTAAAAGTTGTAATAATACTCTTAAATCACGGCTTTGTAAGAAACAAAAACTATGCCATTCTAAATTCAATCATCTCTATATATCTCATCAAACACTTATTCTGTTAGAGGAAATGATATCTATTGATTTATTTCTTTTAAATTATATAAATAAACATGAAAAATATATAGAATACTAATTATGTTTTACTTAAAGAACCCAAAATAAGAACTAATTTTAATATGTAGATCGATTTAATTTTAAATCAATTTTGAAATAATTTATATTTATATTTAAAAAAAAGCCAAGTAGAACAAAACGTGTTTACGTTAACTAAATGTTTGTTTGTAAGATTTATAGAGTTTGTAGAGAGTTATTGAAGAAAGGTTTAAAATTGAATGTTCACAAAAAAGTGGGAAAGCAGTGAAAAAGATAAGGACAATCAGTAAACTACAAATTTTTAATTAGGTCAATTTCACCGCGAGACTGTTTTAAAGTGAACTAAATACTCCATCTATATTTATTAAAACAAAACAATATAATGCCTATAGGTAATTTTATTTTAGGTGTTCAAATGAATCTTTTTGTATCTTATACCCTCATTTTATTGCTTGCTCTTTTTGTATTTATACCATTTTTTATTTGAAGTTTTTTTATTACTTATATCTTTATTGTTTTAAAGTTAAAAAAATTTTACGATTTCGTCTCTTTGATTTTACATTAATTAAAGAGAAATAATGTGTTTTTTAAGAATAAAATGAATATTATAAATGACGAGAAATAATAAATTGTGTAGATGAAATTAAAAGAGCATAAAATGCATAAATGAGATTACAAGAAAGTAACAGGTCATCGTCCATAAATAGAAATGATCCAAATCAAACATGATTCACCAATCAATTCACGCTTTAGATTTGCTATTCACTAGGTCCAAACCAACCATAATTCCCTTTCTATGATTCTCAATTCGCAAGGAGATTACTGAATTATATGCCAGTAATCAAAATGAGTAAGACAAAACAAAATAGCAAATAATGCTAAATAAATGGTACAAAGAGTAAACTTTATCACTTAGTCACAAATATTTTTTAATAAAAAAAGAAAAAATGATATTTTTTGAGAATAGAAGTAGCTAGTGCATGAAAGAAAAAACTAGTAAAAGTAGAAAGTCTTAGACTTAGTAGCTAAAATTAGAATGGTCAAGAAAGTTCAAGGACTATGAAACTTATTGCTAATCAATTGTGTTTGTGTATATATATATAAATACTCCTACAACTACATACACATTATATCAATTCTTATCTTATAAAAACAAAACATTTCTTAGCATTTAACAAAAAATGAGCAGTTTGATGGACAGTTTGAAGAACATGTCGATTGAAAATGGGGATCCATTTTACTGGGCAGCACAAGCTTGTCCTGTTTTGAACAGTCCAGTAGACTGGAAAGAGACCCCTGAATCTCATATCTTTGTGCTTGATCTTCCTGGTGTTGATAAAGATGCTGTTAAGATCGAGTTTGATCAAGACCGAGTCCTCCAAATTAGTGGGGATAGAGATCATCGGGAGTCTCGAGAAGGGGAGAAATGGCATCGGATTGAACGAATTCAGGGTAAGTTTTGCAGGAGGTTTCAACTGCCGGAGAATGTTAAGGTCGATGAGGTGAGGGCTAATATGGAGAATGGTGTGCTTAAGGTTGTGGTTCCTAAACACGAGGTTAAGAAACCCGAAAAGAAGGTTATCGAGATCGTGGAGAAGTGATCATGGATTGTAATCTATATAAGGAAGAAAAGGTTCAAGTATGATGAACTCATGTGTATTGTATGGGTGTGTTTTATCTGTAATCTGAATAATATGATGTATCAGTTGATGTTTAGTCAGTAATGTTTTATGTGTTTTCAAGTGTGTTTATGGTGTAATGTTTTGTTTATTGAGTATGCTTTCTTTTAAGTTTTTCTATACATATAATTTTGGAACGGAGAATCGTTTAAGACCATCATTATCATGATCATTATATTCAGTGCATTCTGCTCGTAGAAAACTATGATTGGGATCTAGGGACGAAAGAAAAGCTGCAACCCGTACTCTAAAAGGAGGATGTGGCCGAAGGGTACCTCAACTCCTCCGCTAACTTACATCTTACTACAAACTTGGCCCTTAAACATGAAATCGGAAATGAAATGATACTGTTTAAGATGATGTGAGCATGTGTAAAGATGGAATATTAGCGAATCGATAAGGAAGATAAAAGTTGAAGTAAGAATGACATAAAGAATCTGCACTTATGCTCAGATAAAGCTTATAGATACAATTGAGTACGCAAATAGACAAACAATATTGCACTAGATAGATTGGAAAATCTACCTAGAATAATTCAATTTTTTCATGATTTTTCTACAATAATATCATATATTGATTAAGCATGAATAGTTTTAACTTTATAGGGTATTTTCCTAAAGTAAACTCGTTAACCAGATTATTCGCAATAGCAAGTTTTTTTATAAAAAATAAATTAAAATAAATTGTCTAAAAAATATTTTAAAAATTCTAATTTTTTTAATTTTGAGCTTTTTTTCCGTAAATTACATGCTATAACAGGTGATCAAATTATCCAAGTTTATTCTAGATAAATGCTCTTAAAAGTTGTGATTATTTTTAGTTAATCAATACGTTCAATTATTATAGAAAAATTATGAAAAAGTTGAATTATTCTAGGTATTTTTCCCTAGTTCTCACAAGCCATGAGATGGGTTCGGGTTGCTTCCAAAAATGGAAGTTTTACCCTAGTTATCGGAACATTTATGGCTCCGTAGCATCTCTGAGGATCAAATACGATGTAAGTGTGTTGCTGCGTACCATCGCTACTCTCTTCTTCTAGAAAATACAACTGCTGCCCTGCCCCAAACCCTTCTAGTAGTTGGTATGATCTTTCCGTTTGTTCCATTGTCAGACAAAAATCTTCATTACCTGTGTTTAAGGAAGAACATGCTAAGTATTTTTTACAAATCAAAAATAAAGAAGAAGATTGAAGGAAAGACGGAACCGACAGGCTGCAAGCTCCAACTGTGTTTGATAGATGAAATTGAGGACACTCGAAATTTGTTGCTCGAACTCATGAAATGGTCCGTCTTTGAAATTCAGTTTTCGTAGCTTGCACAATCCTTCCCCCATTTCCATCATTGCACCCTTGTGATTCTGTGTCGATTTTTAGTAGGCGTTAGCTACAATCAATTCATTCAACGCTCACCAAAATCTCGGTCAGGTTGATCTCGAAAGGCAAAGTACACTCCATTTTTATTGGTTGTACTTGCCGATATAATATTTCAATTGTATTTGGTTAAAATTGATACAAAATTAATTAAAATTTATTTTGAGATGAATCAAATAATATCTCACTTGATTATGTTTTAACTATAGATTGACAGTAAATTACGAACAAAGAGTGATGGGTGAATAATGAAACATTTGATTAGAGATTAAAAGGGATTATACACAAGATTATACTTTATTCGGCTCTATCTATAAAATGTCGAATCATACTCTACATATATTCTTCTCTTCTATTCATTCGTATTTATCGACATAAATAAGATATTTGATGTTAAATGGTTAAAAGAACAGAAAGATTAAACCCACCTGGTTGAAGAGATGATAGAAGGCAACAGCACACTGAAGGAGACCATGAAGCAAGGTACGAAGAGGGTCGTAAGAATCAAACCAAAGCGATTCAAGCAAATCGTGACAAGCATAGTATTTCCTCTCATTGAACAGTTTCACTGCTTCTTCAAACCTCACCGATCCATCACCAGACTCCTCTTCCTCATCCGAAGACCCATAGCGGTATGCTCTTACCAAATATTTACAGCTTCTTTCGGCACAGGAGTACTCATTGCATTTGATGAAACCCGTGACCGTGAAACCCGAGGAAGGAAAATCACAAATACCGGAACTGATACGATGCTGATAATGAGAAGAAAGAGGAAGTACAGATGGAGTGGACAACGCTACATGTTGTAAGTGCAACATTGCATAAGTCCAGTTTCACATCCAAAACTGAAATCCCTCTCTTCTTTCCTTTACAGCCACATGACAAGATATTTTCATAGAAGTGATATAATTTCAGAAAAAATTAAAGGGAGAAAAAGACATCAGGATATTCACATCTTATTTGTGGTGCACAGCTACCACCAATCAAATTGCTCTAGTAGTAAAACATTTCAAATAATATCAACAATTACTCTCCAAAATCGTTTTACAGATCGGTTCATAATGACATAATTACACGATACACACATTTTAAATGCAGTCGATCTTTAAACTATAGTATTAACAAAAGGAAAACCAAACGTTTTAATTCATATATATAATAACAGGTGAAGAGAGAGTATAACACCTTTCAAGTAACAATAACATCGAGACTGATGCATCAGCTTATTGACATCGGTGAGCATAGCTGCATAGTATCAACCCGAAAAGAATAACAAGGAGACTGAAGCTTAAGAAGAGGAGCTAGCGACATAGGACGGGTTGAAAGCCTTTTGTTCACCACACGTAAGCACTTCGTGAGGTCCTGCTTCCTCTCTGCCAACGCCCATCAAGTCAAGGTAGTAAAGGTAGTGAGAAATGATGTTTGTCATGCCATCAACCTCACCCTTTCCACAAACAAGATCTCCGTACAAGACATTCATGGTGGTTCCAAAGCCAGGGATTCTGTTTGACAAAGTATCATTCTTGGTGGGCTTCCAGTCGCCTACGAAAACTTCATGGGCTGAAGGTTGTCCCTTCTTCATTGGAGTCATCCACCTCCAAATTGCTGCTTGGAAGGCCAGGGTAGCATTCTGCTCAATGTACTCTGGATGATTCAGCAAATCCTCCTTCAGTGCCTCACCAACGGCTCCATAGTTGTAATTCCTAGATCAAAAGTATCAGCATTTACTAAGAATGCCTATAATATAAAAACATTTACTATTTTCTACCATGTAATCATAATTAATACTTAAATAGGCAAAAAAAATTAAAATTTATAGGCATAAGTGCATAACCACTTATATAATGTTAAAGTCTTGATGCAAACAATATAGGGTAGCTACATGGACCAAAACATTGCTTCACGCATTCCACAACAGTAACCAAGCCTTTTGATCATCACTTGCCATTTAATTCATCTTTCAGTGTTTGGAGAGAACACAGATAAGTCGAATGTGTGAGAAAATTCTCTCATTTCTTGAAATATTGAACGGCTTTTTTATGGAATACAAAACTTTGAGCAACAGTCTTCATAACTGAAGAACCTGCTAAAACTCAGCTATTACTAATTTCAAAATGGCTAATCTATGTGTGATAACATTCCTTAATGTTGAGTACATATGAAGAGGCCGAGGCCTGAAAACTTGCATTGCAAATCAATTGAATCGCGGGTCATCCTTCTTTTAAATGTAAATTTATGGTCCTAAAGCAATATGATTATAATCAACAACTTTAAACCTTAAGTAACATAAGGAGAAGACATCTATCACTTAAACTGCGATAACACATATTAGTAATTCTGTATTTCCTGTTGCATAAGTCAGATCAAACAGGACACACACACACAAACAGAATCCAACACTCGACAAGGTTTATAAGAAATTAACACAAACAAGCATAAAAACAGATGAGCTAGAGATTCTGTACACACGTACCAATAAATAGGGATAGCACCTCGGCCATAGTAATCAACGCCAGGTGAGCAGGGGTAAGTGTACTTGAAACTGTCATCACAGTAAGATTGGCTAGGGCTCAGTTCCTTATTATAACAAAGTCCCCAGGCAAAAGGTCCACCGGTAGCAACTCCATAACCACCTGAACACATAAATGTTTTATTCTCATGAGCACCATAATGAAATATGTATCAGCACAAACAAACTTCCTCTAAACACAAAGTTCTGTTACGGGCAGATGTGAAAATGAAAATGGAAATTCAGACAGCACCCAGAACACAGATGATCGTGAAGGAAGTAAGCAAGCAAAAATCAAGCCACGTTTACAATTAGAACACTTAAAATTAATCACATCTCTTAAAATATAAGTATCCAACATGATAATATAGGTAGAATTTGAGGTATATCTAGACAAGTTCTGTCGTAAAAAAAAAAACTAAATCGCAAGAAGCAGATGAATCATCAAAAATGTATTTATCCCTTCAAATATGCTCCAACTTCACAGCATTTTCAGTAACAGTCATACCATTCCGATACGTAAGCTCTACTCCTCCGCCCATATTTGCTACAATTTCTTTTTTGTTTGTCACAAATCACAATTAATTTGCTACATTTCTTTTTACAAATTTGATTGATCACTAATCTCACCACTTTTTTTAATTTTCATTCACAGTTATCTTCTCTCTTTTAATATCATTCACTGATTCACACAACATATACATTTTGTCTTAATTTCTCTAGAGTGTTCCTTAATATTTGTGAAAATCTCCTGATTAGCAAACTTGGGGGTGGTGGAGAATTAAAAACAAACATACGTCAAGCATATGCTTTCCAAAATTGCAAGACAAAGGATCAAATAACAAAGTTTCTCCAAAAATACTCGCTATGTACGGAATACGGATACACGCTTGATGTTTCTACACTTTCCATCTTGAATTACATTTGACTACATTTTTATTTTAAGCTTCGGTCCACATTCTCTATTGATCACAAATTCACAATCACAAACTCATTATCTCTCCGTTTAATTTACATGTATCTTTCGTTCTGTTGTTTTTTAATCTTTCTATTACAAATTAATTTTATAATTTCCATCGTTGTAGCGAAATCTTATATAAAGATTAACAGATTGAGTAGCAAACTCAAGTAATAAAAACTGATATATTGGAAATTATCAACAGCCGAATTTCTCGTAAATCAGGGAAGAATTATCCTTGAACTTTTCTAATCAAATTTAGACAAAACATTAAATTAATAAATCAAGCAAAAGCAATCCAAAATGAAAATAGAAAATAAGAAGAAAACAGAGAGAGAGAGAGAGAGAGAGAGAGAGAGAGAGAGAGAGAGAGAGAGAATTACAGGAAGTCTTGCTGCCGACATGACCAAGGAAAGCCGCAAGCTCCTTCATACCCATAAGTTTACCACCAGTAGTACAAAATCCTAACGGTTGGTAAAGAGCAGCAGCAGTAATAAATGATTGATAATCCCAAAACCCTACCGCATGAGCTTCTGGTGCATTTCTCTTTGCAAACAACTGCTCAAACTGGTACGTTTGAAAGAAATCTGTAATCGTTTCATTACAACAAAATTTAGACCATTCACTACACTCCCATCCTCTAGTACAAACCTTCTTCCCTTTCACAATCTTCACCTTCGTTTCTTCTGACATATCCGCCATCGTTAATTCCACCATTACCATCAATGTTAACAGAAAAACCACCATTGCCGACACTTTTTGGGACGCCATTTTTGGTGAGCTTACGTTAGTTGGAATTGCAAGGAAGAATTAAGTTGAGGTAAATAAAAGGAAAATAGAGAAAGTGATGGAACAACTGATGAATTGATTGATTTACCTAAATTGTGAGATTTTTCGTAGGGTGGAAGGGAAGGAGAGAGAATGACAAAAGCAAGCAAGAATGGAGATGGAAGAAGGTGGGCTATGGCTGTCGAAGTAGAGAGAGAAAATAGGAAAGTAGAGTAATGGAAATGAAGATTCTAGAGAGTAGAGAGATCAACGGTAGAAAATTAAAGTAGATTAGTTGATGATTCTGATTTAATAGCGGGAAGGTGTGGATGTTGAGAGAATTGCTTATTTGCATGTAAATTATGAGGGCGACCACCCACCTCCCTCTCACCGACACCTCAAGGATCACAAATTAAGCCAAAACTAATACTTCTTCCTATTCAATCTAAATGTCTTATTTAGATTTATCACACTTGCTGAGCCAATATTTTAACCCTTAATATCTTATCATCATCATCATCATCATACCCAGTGTTCCCGCACATAGATACTCTATGGCCAGGGTCTGGGGAAGGAAGGTCGACGGCGTCTCATACCCATAAGGAGAGGGCGGTCATAAGAGTCCTTCGGCTCTAGAGGAGTCTTCAAGGATAGGACCTGCAAAAATCCGAAAACCTGCATCTTACACCCACGTTAGCCAAGCATAGGGATTAAAAAAAAAAAAAAAAAAGCGATATAGGTAAAAAAGGAAGTGAAAAGCGATGACAAAAGTCACAGAACAGTATCAAACTAGTCTAGTAATCTAGGACGTGAATAAGGCGCCGCCATGTGGCTCTATCCCTGGTCAGGTCCTTAGAGAGGTGTAGTTCGAGCAGGTCGCTGTTAATCTGCTCCTCCCACGTCCTCTTAGGTCTTCCCCGGCTTCTCTTGCCCTCCACTATGATGCGTTCGACCCTTCTCACTGGGGCGTCATGGGTGCTTCTCTGCACATGCCCAAACCATCTGAGCCTGTTCTCCCGCATCTTTGCAGAGAGAGGTGCAACCCCTAACTTTTCCCTAAACTCCTGATTTCTAATCCTGTCCATCCTTGTCTTACCACACATCCATCTCAGCATGCGCATCTCTGTTACATCCATTCTCTGCTCGAAAGCCTTCTTTACAGGCCAACACTCCGTTCCGTACAACAAAGCCGGCCTAATCGCTACGCGGTAGAATTTCCCTTTAAGTCTATTAGGAAATCTTTTATCACAAAGCACCCCAGTCGCTGCTCTCCACTTGAGCCAACCTGTCTGTATACGGTTAGCAACGTCACCCTCAATCTCCCCATTGTTCTGAATTATTGAACCCAAATATTTGAACTTGGACGTGCATGCAACAGTTTCTCCCCTGATGGACACCTCTGGCTCCCCTATCGATTCTATCCCACTAAAGTTACATCGCATGTATTCAGTCTTCGAGCGACTTATGCGCATCCCCTTGCCCTCCAAGGCTTCCCTCCATTCCTCCAATTTACCATTAGCCTCCTCCTTAGTTTCTGCAGCCAATACTATATCATCGGCAAAAAGCATACACCATGGTACGGTTTCCCAGATGGATTTTGAGATTTCATCCATAATTACCGCAAAGAGGAAAGGACTAAGTGCTGATCCCTGATGTAGGCCCACTCTAATACTGAAAGACTCTGTTAGCCCCACCGGTGTCTGAATGTTGGTCAAAACTCCATCATACATGTCCTGTATTACCTCAATATATCTTGATGAAATACCTCTTTTCTTGAGGCTATCCCAAACGATGCTTCGTGGTATGCTATCATATGCTTTCTCCAGGTCGATGAACACGAGATGCAAATCCTTCTTTCGCTCCCGATACTTTTCCATCAGCCTCCTCAAAATATGAATCGCCTCAGTAGTTGATCTCCCCGGCATGAAACCAAACTGGTTCTCCCTAATCACCGTCTCCCGTCTAATTCTTTTCTCAATAACTCTTTCCCACAGTTTCATAGTGTGGCTTAGGAGTTTGATACCCCTATAGTTCCCGCATTCCTGTGCATCGCCCTTTTTCTTGAACAAAGGGATAATTGTGCTAAACCTCCACTCCTCCGGCATCTTACTAGATCGCAGGATAGCATTAAAGAGATTAGTAAGCCATTGAATGCCCTCCTCACCTAAGCTCCGCCACACCTCAATCGGGATATCATCCGGTCCAACTGCCTTAAATCTCCCCATCTTTTTGAGGGCTTCACTTACTTCTTCCTTGGTTATGTCACCAAATGACCCACAAACCCGTGTTCTTTGTGTGTCCGAAGTCTGTCGAGTTTCCTTTGTAGGACCCCTTGACATATTTAGTAGTTGGGAGAAATACTGATGCCATCTTAGTTTGATGTCCTCTTGGCTAATGAGAACCCGTCCACTCTCATCCTTGATATACTTCACTGCTCCCAAGTCTTCCCTCTGCCTAGATCTGGCTTTAGCCAACTTGTAAATATATTTCTCCCCCTCTGCGGTATCAAGCTTTTGGTAGAAGGCTTCAAAGGCATGACTCTTTGCCTTTGCGACTGCTTTCTTCGCCTCCCGCTTCGCTTCCTTGTACGACTCTTTCATTTGTGCCCTAACCTCCTCCTCCGTACAGGCAATAAGCTCCTTGAATCTCTTGTTTTTGTTCCTTATCTTCTCTTGCACCTCCTCGCTCCACCACCACGATTCCCTGTATTCCCTTTCCTTTCCTGTCGACACCCCTAGCGTTTCCTTCGCCACCATACGAATGGTTGTCGCCATAGATTCCCACATTTGATTTGCATCGCCTGAGATATTAGGGTAGCCTAACGTCTTGATCTTGCTTGATAGGGTTGCGATTTTATCCCCTTTTAGACTACCCCACCTGATCGTATCCTTTCCCTTAGACTTCCTCTCGACAATCTTCCTCCTCATACGGAAATCTAGTACTAATAACCTATGTTGGGTTGGCATCTTAGTGCCAAGCACAACCTTGCAGTCCAAGCACGAGCTCCGGGTGCTCCTACGTACTAAAAAGTAGTCTATCTGGGTAGCAAGCCCACCACTCTTGTACGTTATCAAGTGCTCATCCTTCTTTCTGAAGATCGAGTTTGCTATAACTAGGTCCTTGGCAAACGTGAACTCAAGAAGGTTCTGCCCACTCTCATTCCTTACACCGTAACCAAAACCGCCATGAACAGAGTTATAGTTAACAGCCTCCTTCCCTATGTGACCGTTGAAGTCCCCTCCTATAAAAATTTTTCTTAATATCTTAAGAGCAAAATCCTTGTATCGAGAAAAATCAAACAAGATCTCACATGACTATGTTTTAACTTATAGATTAAGAGCAAAATCCAAATTAAGAGTGAATAGTGTCAAAAAAGAAAATGAGACATTTAGGCTGAAAGGAGGTAGTATCGTAATTTAAAATGATGCAAAATAAATTTGATATGAGATTAAAACTTAAGATAGTTCAAATGAAATTTATTCTATTTAGGAAAAAATGTCCTGAATAATTCAAAATATTGTCAATTCGCTGTAAATAATTCCTACTCCCTCCGAATCATTTTAGATGTCACATTTGGGTTTTCACGGTTATTAAGGATGGTGTGGGGTCCATTAAAAAGGTGGTAGTTGAGTATTTTAATTGATTAAATTAATTGTAAAGGTAGTAGTTGGGTATTGGGAATTGGAAAAGTAGGGGTATTTAGGTAAAAAAAATAGACAAAAAAGAAAATGAGACAATTGATATAATTTTGCCAAATAAGAAAATGGGACATCTAAATGATTCGGAGGGAGTATTATTGATTATTTTTAAATAGTTCGACCTTTTAATTTATTTTGCTCACAACACCCTTCTCCACATTTTCACTGACTACTCTAGTCAGCAAAGAGGAGTTGGGGTAGACCAACAAAGAAGCATAAGGAGGAAGAAAAAGTGAGCGTAACGGCAAGTACCTACAATAGTTGGTTAAAATGTGGCAGGGGTTCTATCAGCAAAGAATATACAAAGGTTAGATTATATAAAAATAATTAATAGTTGAGATTATTCATAGCAGATGAGCAATAGGTTGTATCATTCAGGACAATTTTGCCTTCTTCTTATATGATAGAGTTGTTTTGTTCATTTATTAGATTCGATCCACCTATATATATTCTACGTTCCAACTTACTCGCAACATTAATTAGAGAAATGACACTGTTCATTCATCCCTATTAATTTGTGATTAGTTTTTGATCTGTAAGTTAAAACATAGTCAAGTGAGATATTGTTTGATTTGTCTTATATATTGTTTGATTTGTCTTATGTAAGTTAAAACATAGTCAAGTGAGATATTGAATTAGTGCATTGAACTGCGTGAAAAAAAAAAAACATTGCAAGTAAATTGGTATGGAGGAAGTATTAGGTTTTAAAGTATCTCATTGTTGGAGTTTGGAGTCATTCGGTGGTAAAAAGGTATATGACGTTATCATGGGTGTTAGTATTGCTAATACAGTCAATGGTATCAATCTTATCACTATTTCAAAGTCACACCAAATCTAAAGACCCTCAGAGGAGGGTGTATCAAACAACGATGTGATAAAGGGAATACTTCAGTGTTAGATCTACTATATAATAATCGTGACTTTTTCTATATAACAATTTGTTTGATTAAAATTGTTTTGTATTTGATCAATTATTAACTTTTGTGTAGATGTCGCATGACATATTTATTAATTAATTATTAGGTTCCTTTCAAAAAAAAGACTTTAGATAGTTGCTCTTTGTTATTCCATTTGGAATTTAATTAATACAATTTATTGATGACTCTTTTTTTTTTTTGAGTAATTTTATTGATGACTCTTAATTAATGGCGTATATATGATTCAAAATTAAAATATCACCATCAATATTCAATATATAAAATATTGACATTATTTATTTTAAAAAATAATCTACTTTATGTTTAAAATTTCTAGAAATACTAAAATAATTTACTAAATATATAATACTACAATTGTTCATAATGAATTTTTATTTTTAAGAACCATACAATTGAATATATAATTTGCTTGTCATTTTACTAAATAAAGTTGTTAATTATTAAGTCATTTTATCAATCTGTTTTGGGTAGTAAGTATGTTGTTGTAAGTTGTAAACTTTAAAGTAATGATTTGTTAATTATATTCTTAATTAGCTTTTTAACTTTTAGATGATATATGGTCATGAATATAAGTAATAGAGACTCATTAAATATTGCATAATTATTCTATGACATAAATGTTGATTAGCGTCTTCCTAACTACTAAAGTTAAAACTCCATATCTTAAGTCGATTGTTAATAATACAGTTGTTAGTGGAAGTGAGTCATAAATTGGCTAAAGGGGGTGTTTGGCAATTGGCTGTTGGCTGTTGACGGTTGGCTTTTTTAGTTGGCTTATTTGACCAGCTGGAAATGTTGGCTGTTTTTATTGGCTTTTAAGCTAGCTTAAAAAGCTAGCTGTTTGTGGAGATGTTTGGTAAATTTGAATGTTGGTTGTTGGCTATTTATTAGAGAAAAAGTGGGCCAACAAGCCAACCCAAAAAACTAGCTAGAGTAGTTTTTTCATTTTGGCTTAAAAGCCAGCTTTTCAGCTATTTTAAAAGCCATTTACCAAACACTTTTTTTGGCTGTTTGACCAACCAACAAGCCAAAAGCCAAAAGTCCTCTAAAAGCTAAGCGAAAAGCCGATTGCCAAACACCCCTAAATGGTGTGGTTTTTATGACTTATGAACAACTAAATTTAATTTTTGAGATGTCTTATATGTTGTTTATGTGGTGGTTGTAATTTATACTATGTACTACTTGGGTAAATTTACATATTTTTTGAAAATATGTCCACAAACTAATTATATTGAATTAAAGTACCAATTTCATGAATTAATAAATTATTATTGTGTATGTAATATGTTTGTGACTAAATTTGTATAGCAAGTGATTTTACTTGTGGAAAATCGAATTCTACTTATTTTTATGGTTAAGTGGAAAATATGGACATTTATTTTTCCTACATTATCTATTTCATAAATTAATGTACCCAGTAAAAATTCAAATTTTTAATATGGTTGGAGTTGACTCGTTTTGTTATAGTTCAGAGATTTTTGAAAGACAGGTTTTATTCAAAATAATTTATTTCTTGATGTTTAAAGACTGAGTAGTAGAAGTTTTATCTTGTTATGAGGATTGAAAGCATTAAGTTTTGTAAGGTTTTAAATATGTGATTAAAATTTCTATAACTTGCTTGTGTATGAATTTCGATAAGTAAAAAAGGTGTAGTAATTATTTAACTTGTGATTCATAAATGAAGCTGTAACTTGTAAACAATGTAGTAACTTTTTGAAGATAAGAGGGACAATAAAACTAGAAATTAAAATTGTGAAATTATACCTTAGTGATGTGTAATCTTCTTAAAGTGTTATTTGCGTATTTTAGATGAAATGATTCCTTAATGATGTGTAATCTTCTTAAAGTGTTATTTGCGTATTAAAATAAATAAATGAAGCTGTAACTTGTAAACAATGTGGTATTATAAATATTCCCTTGTCAAAAGAACATTTATTTGTGAATTCTAGATGAAATGATTTAAAGAGTATTTAGTAATGGACTAATGGTTATTGATTAATGTGTTATCAAACCTCTTTTAAGTATGTGTATTTCTTTAATTAAAATATAGGAAAATTTGCCAAGAATAATCCAACTATCACCCGTTGGCCAAAATAATCCCAACTATCGATTATTTTCTAATAATCCTAACTATTCATCGAATTTGTTCAAAATAGTCCCATTTCCTCCATGATCGACTGCAGCAGGTATTTTGTGTTTAATTTTCTTTTACTTTTTTTTTTAACTCACCTTCATCAAATAAGAAGATATATCCTTTATCTTCAAACTGATTTACTTTTTGTAAGTTCAAAAAACCCATTAAATTCTCCTTCATTTATGAGCAAGTTCATAGCATCTTCAAAGCTTCCACCACAAATTGTTTGGGATTAGGGTTTGAAACTTTGAATACTTAGAAAAAGAAGAGAAATTCATTGAATCTTAAAGGGATGAAGCTTTTAGAGCTTTAGCATGAGCGAAGTTTTTTACCTTTTGTTTTAGGGTTTGTTATTGGAGGAAGAATGAATGAAGAAGAAGATGGAGTATAATGAAGATGAAGGGTACATCTTCTTATTTGATGAAGGTGAGTAAAAAAAAAAAGGTAAAAAAAATTAAACACAAAATACCTGCTGCAGCCAGTGATGGTGTTGGATATTTACAGCAAGCAGGACATTATCCAAGGCTTATATGCATGTACCTAAGCATCGAACAAGCAAAAATGTAACAACGAAGCACAAAGTGGGCTGCTCGACCTGTTGCTCGTTCGAGCAACATAGTGCTCGTTCGAGCACCCTTATGCTCGTTCGAGCAACATAGTGCTCGTTCGAGCAACATAGTGCTCGTTCGAGCACCCTTATGCTCGTTCGAGCATGGGCTCCAGTATGGGTCAGAATGCTTTAAAACCTTCTGTTTGGCATTTTTGGCATTTGCTCGTTCGAGCACCTATAGTGCTCGTTCGAGCACTTTGAGATTTTCGCGTCAGAAAGTCTCTGGAAACCGTTTTGCATTATGCTCGTTCGAGCACCTATAGTGCTCTTTCGAGCACCTTGAAACATTGTCTTATTTCGTGAAGCTAAGCTATGCTTCATGAAGGATAGTGTTGTTATGGACGGATGTTTTGTATCACAAAACATCACTAAATACCTGGTAACCACCAAGTATTGATTGGATGAAGACATGTGACTCTTCACACTCTATAAATAGGTGTGGGCTCATGCATTTCAAATCACTCTTTGATAGAATCAGAATTCTTTGTTCTTTTCTCATTTTCTCTTGATTCATAGAGAAGAGTAATTTACTTCTCTATTGTTTTCTGATTTCATTCTCTTTGAAAACTCTTTGTTGTTTAGTTCAATCGATTTGTACTACTCGGTTGATGTGGTTGATTGTATCTCGTTATGAATATCCATCATCGTAACCCAAGTACCTTTGTGGGGGATATATCACAAAAGGAAAGCTTGTAGACGCCTTCAACCTTTTATCAAGATTTTTCGGTGACCATTGTGTTGCAACTAATCTTCTCTACGGTGATCATCTTGTTCGTGGTTCATCCTTTGAAGAAGTTCGTTGCCTTATACACAAAGGAGTTTATACATAGTTTATTTGTATAGTTGTAGTATAATTTGTAATTTATAGCACTTTCCTTTTGTATCATTTGTAATAATCTTTTGTGATATAATTCTGTAATTATGGCAAGTGTGAAAGAACTAACTTCAAACTTTATGAAGTTGGACAAGTTCTTGGGTGTGGAACTCAGAAGATGGCAAAAGAAGATGCAAATCCTTTTGACTTCCCTCAATGTGGCTTATGTGATATTCACTCCCAAACCGGAAGAGAAGGAAGATGAAACCTTGGAGGATGCAAGGAAGAGAAACAAATGGGAGAATGATGACTTCATATGTAGAGGACATATTCTCAATGGTATGTGTGATTCTCTTTTCGATATTTATCAATTTCATGAATCCGCTAAGTTATTATGGGATAGTTTAGAAGATAAGTATATGGCGGAAGATGCTAGTTCTAAGAAATCTTGGGTTAGTAACTTTAATAACTATAAAATGTTGGACAACCGTCCGGTGATGGATCAATTCCATGAATTACAACGCATGTATAATAACATGAAAGTGCATGACATATCTATGGATGAAATATACATTGTTTCAATTATCATAGATAAGTTACCCAATTCTTGGAGGGATGTTAGACATGCCCTCAAACATAAGAAGGAAGAGATAACTCTTGCGGGACTTGCTCAACATCTCCAAATTGAGTCAAGTCTAAGGGAACTTGAAAGTTCAAAGGGAGATAATCCCAATCTATCATCCGTGAACATGGTGATAGATGATTCTAAGGCCACTACAAGTGGAGACAAGAGGAGGAAACCACAATATCCCAAGGGAAAAGGCAAGAAGAAAGTCATTGACAATGCTTGTTGGGAATGTGGTAAGCCCGGACATCGCTAGAAGAATTGCTTTGTGTTTAAGAATAAAATCAAGAAGATGAAGGGTGGTGCTTCTTCAAGCAACAACCCTCCTCCTACTAAAGGTAATCTTGCAAATTTGGATGGAAATTCTAGTTTGAATGTTTCTTCCATGGATTCTAATGTGAATGTTGTGCAGGATGATGACATGTCATGGTGGGTCGATTCGGGGGCCGCTAGACATGTGTGCAAGAGTAAACATTGGTTCACAACATTACACAATGTTGTGGATGGAGAAAGTCTCTACGTGGGAGATAACTCATCAATCAAAGTCCATGGTAAAGGCCAAGTGGAACTCTTGTGTACATCGGGAAATACATTAGTCCTTAGGGATGTATATTATGTACCCGATATTAGTAGGAACCTCGTCTCCGGTCCTATCTTAAATAGATTAGGATATAAACTTCTGTTTGAAGCCGATAGATGTATTATAAGTAAGGGTAACTTGTATATAGGTTGTGCTTATCTTTGTTGTAATTTGTTTAAACTCTCACTATCTTGTACATATTCTAATATGGTATGTAATGTTAATATGCATGATGATTTACATTATCTTTGGCATCTTAAATTGGCACATGTTAATTTTGGTAAAGTCTCATTTATGTCAAAGCATGATATAATTCCTATGTGTGAACAAAAATCTGTGAATTGTAAAACATGTATGCTTAACAAGATCACTAAAACACCATTCAAAAGTGTAGAAAGAAAATCTGAAATTTTAGATCTTGTACATAGTGATCTTTGTGATTTCCATAGCACACCATCATTAGGTAATAAAAGATATGTTGTTACTTTTATTGATGATTATTCAAGGTTTTGCTATGTGTATCTTTTGCATACAAAAGATGAGGCACTTGATTTCTTCAAAGTTTACAAGAATGAAGTTGAACTTCAAGTTAATGGTAAACTTAAGAAATTAAGAACCGATAAGGGAGGAGAATACTATGATCCTCAATATTTCCAATCAATGGGAATTATACATGAAACTACCGTCGGCTATGCACCACAATCAAATAGTGTGGCGGAAAGGAAGAATAGAACTCTTCAAGAAATGGTTAATTCCATGTTGTCATACTCTAATTTGAGTGACGGGTTTTGGGGAGAAGCAATGTTGACCACGTGTCACATTCTCAACCGGGTTCCTAATAGAACCAATAAGGAAACTCCTTATGAGTTATGGTACAAAAGAAAACCAAACTTAAATTATCTTAAAGTTTGGGGATGTCGGGCTATTCTTAGAGTACTCGGACAAAAGCGAAAGAAACTCGGTGAACGAGGCATTGAATGCATCTTTGTAGGTTATGCTAATCAAAGCAAAGCCTATAGGTTCTATGTAATAGAACAAAACGACTATATTGTGATTCATTCGATAATAGAGTCAAGGGATGCGATATTCGATGAAAATCGATATTCATCGATTAGTAGACAACGAGATCTATGTATAAGTACCAATGATGACGATGTTGAATTCGAAGATATTCAACATGAAAACCCAAATGAACTCGATGTTTGATGAGAATCAACAAAACATCGAACAAGAAACTCCTAATGATGTGGAAGAAATTCCTAGGAGTAAGAGACAAAGGAGACCAAAGTCTTTTGGTTCCGATTTTCATGTATATTTGGTTGAAGGTACTAGAACCGATATTCAATCAAGTTTTCCATATTTATTTAATGTGGAAGGAGACCCATTGACATATAGCGATGCTATGGCTTCTCAAGACAGTGCGTTTTGGAAGGAAGCAATTAATGATGAGATGGACTCAATCATGGGAAATAATACGTGGGTATTGGTAGATTTACCACCGACTTGCAAACCGATTGGTTGCAAGTGGATCTTTCGTAAGAAGATGAAAATAGATGGAACTATAGATAAGTTCAAGGCCCGCTTAGTGGCACAAGGTTTTAGACAAAAACCTGGTATCGATCATTTCGATACATATGCACCTGTTGCAAGGACAACCACCATTCGGTTGTTGATAACTTTGGCTTCGATTCACAATCTAGTGATTCACCAAATGGACGTAAAAACTGCGTTTTTGTATGGTGAACTAGATGAAGAAGTGTATATGAAACAACCCAAAGGGTTTGTTTTGAAAGGACATGAAGAAGTGTATACGGGAGAGCACATCGCGTATATTTGCACAAACCCTATACCAATAGAAAAACTTAAATTTTTCACAAGACAGATCCGCGTTTGATTTGTCAAATTAGGAGTTGTTAGTTTTTAATCTAGAAAACTCCAAAGAAAATATCTCATAAAAATATCTAGATATTATCAAGCTACCTAGATATATCTAGATGTTTAGAAATAGAAAACTAGAATTGTAGCTAATACTAATGGACATCCAAGCCTTATAAATACATGTTAGTAGTTGTATTGCAAATAACAACCAATAAAAAAACACTATTTTCACACACTAAAACCCTCTCTAACAAAATATTTTCATCTTCTCTCACTTTAACAATACACAAAAGTCTACAACAATCCTCCAAAAAAGCTCAATAACTAATTACTATAAAATAATAATTACATTTACTATTATTACAAACATTAATAATCAATGAATAATTACTTATTTCATTGTAGATAAATAATACTCCCTCCACCTTTTTATTGTCCACTTTCTAGTGGGCACACAAATTAAGAAAAATGGTAGTGGTGTATTTTAAGTAATTATAATAATTTTAAAGGTGGTAGTTGGGGTATTTAAGTGATTATAATAATTGAAAACGTGGTAGGTGGGGTATTTTAAATAATATAAGTTGGGGTAGTTGAGGGTATTTAGGTATAAAAATAAATGCCAAAAATAAAAAGTAGACATTTAAAGTGAACTGACCAAATAAGAAAAATGGACAATAAAAAAGAAAATGAATATGATTGTAACAATAATGATAAATTAATGAAAACTAAATCAACGGATAAAAATAACAATACACAAAATATTTTTTATAATTAAAATATTTATATATGTGATAAATGTTGAGTTTATTTCTAATAAATTAATGTTCAGGTTATCAATTCACGCTCTTGTTGATTTTATCAAGACAGAGTGACTTAAATCGTTCTGTTCCTCCTCCAAGACATCCCTCTAATCTTGCGAACCGTAGCTATTTGAATGAAAACGCTGATGAAATATTGACTTCACTTTTGGCCTCTCCGAATGTTGACTCACATGATTCTATATTGGGTACTGAATCATTGCTAATAAGCATCCCAAAAAAATCACAAAATAGTGTTTTTTCGAGTAACGAACTATGTCATTGTTACTATTGCCATCATATATATGGACTTGGCTATGGCATGGAATATGCTGGACTACATTATTCAATAAGGCACAACCATCTTGGTACATCTTATACATTGAAAAGTTTTGGATCATTTTCGGATGAGTACTTAAAGATCAATGGGAAATATTTTTTTGAACTTTCAGATATTGCTGGCTCTATTGTTTATTTCAGGTATGTAACCGTTTTGTTGAAGTGCCCATGTGTAACTCACATGCCACATTTGAGTTGTCCTACATCGGGAGAGCAGAAAGGTATGTATCACTTTATAAACTTAAGGATTTAGTTTTAATAGTGAACCTTCCTTGGATTTATGGGTGGACTACTTGTTCTCCTCCTTGTTTGTGTTGCCCAGACCCATTTTCTAAATTCTATTACGTTCATCTTCTTCTGGTTTCTAATCCCTAAATCAGATTTCTAAACAATTGTGTTATGTTAACAGTTGCGATCAAGAAGGGAGCCGTTTCATTCAAGAAAAACTCGAAACTGCTTCAATGGAAGAGAAATTTATGGTTTATAAAGAGATTGTGTCTTATGCTCATGAGTTAACAGTAGGGGTATTTAAAAGTACCCGACCCGCCTGACCTGACCCGCCGACCCAACACATAAATGGCGGGTCAAAAATAAAAAAATTTGGTTTTCTCATACTTTCAGTCTTCCATTCCAGTTCAATCTCTCTTCTCAAGGCAGCCGTGGAAAAACAAAAAATAAGGAAAAATAGATTATTAAATCTGGAACTACTAACTAATCTGAAATCTGGAAATAATTAGTTTATCTACCATTAAATCTAACATTTATCTTGAAAAACATTCAGTTTATCTAACATTTTTAATACCCGTAAATGTTTACCCAAAATTTGATAAACATATGTATTAATCTATTTTTTTGGTTTATCAAATAATGTTACTAAATGTATTAATCTATCTTCTGATAAACCAAACAAATTTGATAAACATATACTACGTATTAATCTATTTTTTGATAAACATATGTATTTATCCAACATCAATTAATCCCTCTCATTTATCTAACATTAAATCCGGAAAAACAACCAAGAAATTTTTTATAAAAAATTATAATTAAATTTGGAAAAAAACAACCGGGTACCCGCAAACCAGGTACCCGCATTAAATGGGCCAGGACACGGGCCGTTAAAAAAGGTACCCGGCAAACCGGGTATCCGGCTTTGCGGGTACCCGATTAGCCGGGTACCCGGTAATGAACACCCCTAGTTAACAGCATTAATACAAATGAAAATTGTAAAGGAGCAAATATAGTTAAAAGCATAAGTTTTGCAACAATTAGTAGGATGAATGATTTCGAGGGAATTTCTTTTGGTGAAATTGATGGAAAAGAATGAGATTTTTTCGTTGAGATATTTGAGATGATTTTACTAGAGATATTTGAGGAGCGAAAGAATACTGGTGTAAACCAAAGGGTTGGATCAACATGATTATTACTATACTCTTCTCATCCTATATATGACTTTACTACTTTTTTATTTGGAAAATTTGATTTAAAAAGTGTCAACTTTGGCACATTTGCTGGCAAAGGTTCGAACTTTCGATATTCCAGGAAAGGTTCGAACTTTACCTCCCATCTTCAATTAAAGGTTCACCCGGTTTTCTATGAGTAAGGTAACCTATTATATCAGGTTACCTTCATCTTCTTCCTTACTCTTCTTCAATGGTTTGAAGGTTTGAAGAACATCCATCTTAGTTCATCAATGGTTTGAAGATAGCAACGTGAAAATGTCCGTTGTTTCTGCAAATTCTGGAATTTCCTTGTCCTCTACAATCATCCCCCATGAAGGTCTGCGACTTATGAATCAATGTTTTAACCTTTTTTCGATTTTTACATGATTTAAAGGAGGATTAAAATTCTTGTCTATTCTTTCTTGATTTTGTCTTAATCTTAATACTTGCTTTTGGTATTAACTTGTACGGACTAAGGGGTACTTTTTAAAAAATTCTTTTTTCTTTTTGATTTTGTGGCTGATTTAATTAGGGATTTTTCTTGGTGGGGATGTTATTGTGAATGAATTTTTGGTGGGTATGTGTTCATTTAGTTGATTTTGGGTTTTTGTGGTGGTAAGAAACCCAGTTCAAACAATAGTTTTCAATTACACCAATTTCAATCACCCTAACCTAACAAATTCAATTCAATTTACCCAAAATTTAACCCATTTTAGATCTCTAAATTTGTACTAATTTCTCGGGTTTTTTGGCTTTTTTTTGGGTTGATTATGAGTTTTTTTGGGTTGGATTTTGGATAATTATGGGTTTTTTTTGGGTGATTATGGGTTGATTTTGGGTTGATTATGGGTTAATTTGGGTTCATTTTGGGTATGATTTTGAGTTGATTTTGGGTTGAAGATGATGATGATGATGATGATGATGAAGATGAAGATGATTTTGAGTTGAAGATGAAGGTGAAGAAGATGAAGTTCACTTAGATTAACTCCATGTCCAGATTTAATCATTTTTTGGGTTGATTATGGGTTTTTGGGTTGATTTTAGATTGATTATGGGTTTTTTGGGTGGATTTTAGATGGATGTTCTTCAAACCTTCAAACCATTGATGAAGTGTTTGAGTTGAAGATGATGAAGATGATTTTGAGTTGAAGATGAAGGTGAAGAAGATGAAGTTTACGGGTTCAATCGGTTACAAGTCATGGAAACCTTTAATTGAAGATGGGAGGTAAAGTTCAAACCTTTTCTGGAATATCGAAAGTTCGAACCTTTGCCAGCAAATGTGCCAAAGTTGGCACCTTTTAAATCAAATTTTCCTTTTTATTTTAATTTGTCCCTCTTTTAAACACAAATACGCATCAAAACGTAAGTTTTATTTCTCTATTTTATACCTAAGCCAATACTTACTCAAGACGTAACCCATCTACATACCCTATAAATCCATTATAATATTTACTTTCTCCCTTCTTATTGATTTACGTGGCAAGATTTAGATAAATAAAAACGTATAAGTCACATAGACAATATTCGTTCCTTAATTTTAGATATTTATTCGTTACTTAGAATTTGTAATATTTTACTCCTCTACTATTCGAGAGTTTTCAAGAAATTTATAGCAAATTTTATGAGATGGAAGTTGTATACTAACTAATACAAAGATGTAGATATAGTTTTAGGTCTGAGGGGAAAAGAGATAAGCCACATGTTAACATTTTTTCCTTCTCACACTCTTCCTTTCCTCTTATTTCCTAGTATTCCATAAATTTTATTGTCAATTTAAAAAAAATAAAATGATAATGTAAAGATTTAAAAATATACATTTTGTAATGGAAAAACCGCTTAATATAGTGTAGTCTATTCAATAAGATTATGTTATGAAGAAAATATATTCTATTTTCAGTGTTTTTGTTTACTTTTCTCATTTCTATTATATCTCCTTTTTTATATTTAGTTAATAGTTGCATTGTCTTCCACTATATTGGATTGGAAATGGATCAATTACAAACACCAGCCTTAAAGTTTACTCAATTTCAAATAAACAACATTAAATTTTGTTTTTTTACCAACAACAGCCTTCAACTTGGAAAACACGACATCGATACAGCCACTTCACCGAATGACCTGCTAATTGACCGTTGACCATGCTCAATGACCTTTGACTTTTACTTAATTTCATTAATTAAACCTAATTACCCAATTATCCCTAATTAAAAACCCCCTCAATCACCATTTTTGTTTTTGAAAATACCACAACCACCATTTTTTTTTTGAAAATACCACAACCACCATTAAAAACCCCCTTCATAACAATTTTTTCACAAAAAACGGACGTCGTTATTATTCTTATGAGATAACTCTTTCAAAAATTTGGTCGAATTAAGTGCTTATTTGTTTATTTTTCGATACGTAAACTTAAAAGGATATTTAACGTCATTTTTACCCATTATAATGATATTTTTTTCAAAAATTGGACGTCACAATTATCCTTATAAATAAATGTAACTCTTTCGAAAATCTGATCAAAACAAGTATTTATTCTTATAACTTTACCCATCTCCTGTTATCCAACAACAAGTAATAACAATAAAGAGCAGAATAAGCAGGTTATGAGATTTACACCAAGTCTAAATTCCGCGTCTGCATTAACGACGGTGCAAAAAGAGAAAATAAAAAAGAAAGTGAAGACTCAAAACTCAAGAGTAGTCCTTTCGTCTCGTTGAATTTACATTATTTTTATTTTCAGACAATAACACATCACTTTCTTTTAATCTCATCTATATATTTTAATTTTTTTTAATTTCATCCACATAGTTCATTCTCTCTTTTCATTTATTACTATTTTTTTAAAAATAACTTTATTTCTCTATAATGCAATTTAAAAGGGACAGCATTAGCAGTAGCTAGGACCTAGGGGTAGGTTGGCTTAGTGAACATGTGATCACTATTTACTCACTGCCAACTCTCCAGACTGAGTAGGTCATACCACCATTATTCATAATTCATCACCAAGCGTTGGGAATGGAAGTACCATTTAAGCATATACCCCTCTTTTGCTACACAATTTAACATATTATAATTACTTCGTTCTATAATACTTGCTACTGAATGTGATATGTTGTGTGGGAAAATGTTACAATCAGTAGTAAATATTATGGAACGGAGGAAGTAGAATCTTAAACATCTACCAAAAGTTTTTGGTTGATTGACACTTAAATATGGTATTATAGTCATCGTGACGAAAAGGTTTCAACTTCGCATCTTAACCACATCTCAAATTCATGTAAGTATTTTGCACCAGATTTAAGAAGGTTCAGTACTGCATCTACAATTCTATCATAAAAAGCTTTCTAATGAGGAAACGTCTTAGAGCATATTCTCTCCAACTCAACCAAGTTGTCCCATTTTCTTTTATGGATAATTCACTCAAATTGTTCCATTTCTATGTTTGGCAATGATTTTTTTACCTAAATATTCTTACTTTTACTACTCCCAATACCCAACTACTACATTTGCAATTAATTTAATCAATTAAATACCCAATTACCTCCACTTTTACTACTCCCAATATCCAACAACCACCTTTAAAATTAATTTAATCAATTAAAATACCTCACCATTCCACTCTTAAAAACCGTGCCACAAAACTGACACAACTCCTCAAAGTCTAACCATGCACGTGAGTGACCTGACAACAGTGAGAATTAGTCTAGCGCTGGTAGTATAAATAAATACAACAACTATTACGTTACGAACGAGCCACAAAGCATAGCATAAGAAACAGAATTAGGGATAAACAAAATCTCATCGTCCCGAAACCCTAAATGTTACAGATCGAAGAATGCCGCATCAATCAGTTATGTTAAAATTGATTATAATTAGTGCGATTCTTGTATTGAATGTTGAGGCAAAAGATTCGATAAGCAGATGCGTGAAGAACATACCAAGTGTTAAACAGAGTGAATTAGGGAAATCGAAGTTCAGAGTAGAAGTGAAGAACAATTGCGGTACGTGTCCGGTAATCGATGTTCATGTAAAATGCGGAAATTTCTCGCAATCATTGGTCGATCCGAAGCTGTTTAAGGTGTTGAAATATGATGATTGTGTGGTTAATTATGGTCTGCCATTGCTACCTCTACAGAGTATCTCGTTCAATTATACTCATTCTACTAAGTACGCTCTGTCTCCTTACTCTTGGTTCTTCCAGTGCGAGTGATTTGTGTGCGTAGGTGAGAAATGGTTTTCTTTAGATTTGTATGTTGTAATCCTTTCTGATTAACTATTGACAGGAGGATTATTGTGCTTAACTTCTTTGTAATCTTATCTTAATCATTAATTAATTAATTAAATATAATGAAGTATATTGTGGAAAATGTTTATGTATTATGATATTTTGTGATTATGTGATCTGAGCCTTGAGTAGTGGCGGACCCAGGAATTTCAAACTGGGGGTACAAAATACGAACGTCATACAGTGGCGGACCCAGGAATTCCAAACGAGGTCTTGCCATCGAATCTCACCTAGCCCTCCCCTCCCATCAACCTACCCCATATTAAAAATAAAAATAAAAATAAAAATAAAATACTTGCGCTGGGCAGTCATGTGACACTTGAAGGAATGAACCCTAATCAACTCAAAGTCTCTAGCATCACAAACGATGGGCGAAAATTTTTTCAAATATTCTGACCAACTCATGCAAGTCAATTGTGAAAAATTCAAAGATAATGTTGTCATCTAAAGATTTTTTAAATAAAAATAGAAAAATCCAAGAAAAAAAAAAGATAAATTTTTGAAAAATGCTTCTTAAATTTTGTAAAAGATTTCCAATACAGTATGTTGAGTCCTTCAAATATAACTAACACAAACATGTTTAGAAATAAGATGGTTCTTCTCACTTTCCTTAGTATACGAAAAATACACGCCAAAATTCAACATAAAACTCAAAAATCCAAACACCATTTCTCAAATTGACTTCATCCTTTATCAGTTGAATAATCTGTATTCTGTACCCCAATTTTGACAATTTTCTCTCATTTATTTCCCCCTTTTTGAACAATTCATTCATAAATTTTGCAAACAATAATAAACCCACCAAAAACGACCCTATAATCCTCAACTGAAACAACCCACTTCAATTTCCCAGCAAAAAACATGAACGACTTACTATCAAGATCGTTCTCCCAGCACAGGGAAAACAACTTACTATCAATTTTCAAGCAACACAATTACCAATTTCAATTTTCAATCAACACAATTATACAAACACTAACAACTCATAGTCCCATGGCATGAATTTGAAATTTGAAAACCTAATTGAGTAATTGGCAATTACACATTTACACAAACACTAATTTGATAAATAAAATAACATAAATTAAGCAACAAGCCAACAACAACTTATTTAAGCAATTTCAATCATAGAGAATAAAATTGAAACTTTAAAATTCAAATAGAGTTTTTCTATTTAGTGAATTAGGGAATTTACCTCAAATGGAGAATTGGAGAAAGTGGTCAGTGGAGGCAGCAGCAGGAGGTCGACTGGTGGTGGCGCTGGACTGGTGGCGGTGCCGCGGTGGCCGACTGGTCGAGAGTGAGAAGGGACAGGCGAGAGTGATGAGAAGGGACAGGCGAGAGAGAGAAGGGACAGCACATGCGCGCGAGAGAAAGACTGCCAGACTGGAGAATAGGGTTTCTTAATTTTTTTAATTTTTTTTTTATTTTTTTTTCTGATTTTTTTTTTTAAGTGGGGGTACAGCTGTACCCCCTTTTCTCAAAGTGGGTTCGCCCCTGGCCTTGAGGATCATAATTTCTTAAAGAGTCCAGGTATTAAATTGCCATTATGTAGCCTAATTTTATAAAAGGAATTTTTGGTGTTTTGTTTTTAATTTTTCTTGCTTAATTTTTTTTAATATCAATGTGAGGCTAAATTATTAATTGGAAAGATCGGAAAATACAATATCCGTCATCCACGTAGGACCACCATCATGCCAAATATTACAATAAATACTAGCTAAAGCCTATTGGGCTAAACGATGAGCGACCCAATTAGCCTCTCGAAAGCAAAAAAGAAAACTAGAATGCAGCACTTTAGAAGCCGAGAGACAACATTATCAACAATGATTTGGGTATGAAAATCCCTTGCTAAAGAGCCTTGAACGGCTTTGACTATTACTTGAGCATCTCCCTCAAAGACCACCTTATCCCAACTTTGGAGCTTGGCTAGATAACCGAGATAACCGACCATAATGTCTTAGCTGCAGATAGAAGAACCTTGCCTTGACTATTACGAGCAACAACACCAATGCCAACCCGATCATTGGTCACACTCACACCAGCATCAACATTAAATTTGAGGGAATCATGTGCAGGAGGGACCCAATGAGACTCTTGTCGACGATGAGACTCTTTCAACACCATGCAATTAGCCCTACGCTACTTAGCCAATAAATCCTTGCACTACTACAAATCATCACTTGTGCCACTAATTATGCCACGAGAATTCAAAATCCGTGGCAAGTTTTGATCTTGCCACGGGAAAAATAGGTTTCAAGACAATATCATAACCATACCCAAGTTTTTTGCCACGGGTAAATATAATTGTGGCAAAGATGCACTTGTGCCACAAGTTATGCCCACAAGTTATGCCACGAGTAAATATATACCGTGGCAAACAAACACTTTTGCCACGGGTAAATTAATATCGTGGCAAACAAGCACTTGCGCCACAAATATTGCCACGGGAAATTTAATTTTTTTGTGGCAAACAAAAGTTGCACCAAAAATTATGTCACAACAAAATATTTATCTGACAAAAAATTTGTGCCATAAATTATGTCTTGGGTAAATACTTATGATGGAAAATAAAAACTTATAGGCCACGATTAAATAGCTATTGTGTGATTGTGTTATAAATTAGACACCTGAATTTGAATTATTCGCAAGTTTTGATTTTGCCATGGATAGTATATTTTAAGAGAAAATTTAAAAAATAAAAAGTTTATCAATTATTTAAATTTCAAAATCTTCATTCAACTTAATTAGTTCTATATTTATTAGAAAATAAGTCATTATTTTTCCATGTCTTTTAATTTAATATAAGAAAAAAAATTCTATAAACAATTATTCAATTTAATACTCATACTAGACCTTAAACAATAATTTTAGGTAAGATTAAAGTATTTTCAACAAAAACAGAGAAAGGTTGTTTCTAACCTATTCCGATCTTATAATCTTTTTAAATTCAAGAACACATGAAAAATGTTTTTTTCAATCTCTAACCGTTACTATACAAAAACACGGAAATTCCGATGTATAACTATTAATATAGTAATATACGACTAATAATATCGTAATATATTAATAACTGATAAATATTATCTAAGTAATATATATTAATACGAGTAATATTATTCTAACATACGACTAATTTTGTTATATTTAGGAATATTAGTTGACCAAATGAATTTTAATTTTGCAACTAATTTTTTTCAATTAATTATAATTTTTTTAACTTTTAATAATTTTGTTCAACTAGTTAATAATAATAATAATAATAATAATAATAATAATAATAATAATAATAATAATAATAATAATAATAATACACTAAGTGGTAGGATTGTTATTTTATAAGTATAATAACATAATTTAAGTTATCACTAAATAACTTATGGCCTAGTGGTTGGAGTGTTGGTATGCCAACTTGAAGGTCTTGTGTTCAAATTCTACCCAAGGCATTTGTGTGAAAGGAATGTTACTGATTGTTAACATTAAATTCATACTACTAGTTGAATTTCCTTGTTTACGAGTCTAGTGTATAAATGATTTGTAGCCACGTGTGGTGCGCCTAGTAGACGAATATAATTTACAATGATTCACTTTATGTGACAGAAGAATATGATTAGCCACGGGATCTACCGTGGCAAGAAAAAGAGTTTTTGCCACAACCATAATTTTCTCGTGGAAACAATCTAGCCACGATCACTTGTGCCACGGTAGTCTCTAACTAAAATTCTCGTGGCTAGACATCATAGCCATGGGAAATTCTTACTTGTGCCACGACTGCTACTGTGGCACAAGTGATGATTTGTAGTAGTGTTGGCTTGCTTGAAGCACAACTCGGGAGAGACATATAGCTTCTCAAAATATAGATCATTTCTTGCACCCCAAATTTGCCAAGCGCAAATACAAAGAAGCTCAATATCCTCAATCGGGTTTTTCTCCATCACTTCACCAAGCCACTCTCGAAATGAAGACAAGGACAAAGGCGGACATGAGCCAAAAGTTTGGCGCCAAACTTGCCGAGCCCACGTACACTGCAACAAGACATGCTCTCCACTTTCCATCTGACAGCACCGCTTGCAACAGCCTAAATTCTCCAGATTTCGAATGCCTTTACGCCGTAAGTTTGCTCCATGGGGAAGAATGTCCCAAGCAGCTCTCCATAGAAATATCTTGGCCTTTTGTTTTTTTATGGTGGTTTATGACTCACGATTATTGATTAAGATTTTTCTTTTCTTAAAATAAAGACTTATGATTTATACTAATAGTAGTTTGGTTGTTGTTATAAAATGGTAGGAATATTTAATTAACTTTGAAGACTGTAATACGAAAAAAAAAGAATTAAGACCGTAATTTGTGAAATCATCAAATATTAAAGTTGTAATTCACAATTAATTCAAATTAAAAATAAAACTCATTTTCTTTATCTCTATTTGACAATTCAAGAAACTTAATTGTCAAATTAATTGAAGAATAAAAGAAGCATCAAAATCTTAATTCAAAAAGTTTGACAATTCCCAAAATTCTAATGATAAGAAAAACAAGGAAATAAGAAAATGGATATTCAATAACAAGTGCAGACCCTACAAGCATCGGTCATTCAATTGAAGAGTAACACCATAAAAAAGACGTAGGCGGTAGGACTATCTGTTAGAGTTTAAAACATATTTTGGGACCTCAACCATCAGCTTAAGCTTTTGGTTGAGATGGTTCCTTAACATGGTATCAGAAGCCAGTGTGACAAGAGGTCACAGGTTCGAATCTCAACCACCCCTCATTTAAAGTGGAATATTCAGCGCCAGGTATGAGGAGAGCCTGTGTTGCATCCACAATTCTAGCCCAAGAGGCTCTCGTATGAGGGGGCGTGTTAGAGTATATAACATATCTTGGGGCCTCAACCATCAGCTTAAGCTTTTGGTTGAGTTGGTTCCTTGACATGGTATCAGAAGCCAGTGTGACAAGAGGTCACAGGTTCGAATCTCAACAACCCCTCATTTACAAGTGGAATATTTAGCGCCAGGTATGAGGAGGGCCTGTGTTGCATCCACATTTATAGCCTAAAGGGCTCTCGTGTAAGGGGGCGTGTTAGAGTATATAACATATCTTGAGGCCTCAACCATAAGCTTAAGCTTTTGGTTGAGTTGGTTCCTTAACATTAAGGCCCCAAAATATGTTATATATATACTCTAACACTATCTTCATCTTTTGTAACGCTTAAAACTTGCTCCATAATTAATAGATCCCATGTTCAATAGGATACCAGTAATGTTTCATGTTTCTATAGGAGGTAGCAAAATTCCTTTAAAAATTGATATTCCGATAATTTTTGTTTTATAATAAATTTATTTTTAGTTTTATGATTAAACAATGTTTTAAGATAACACAAATTTTTGTGAGAGACCCATTATGTATATAGGACTAAATAGCCCGATTAATACAAATTAAAAAGAATTTAGGTTTCTTATTTTAAAGTCGTCTTTTTAAGAAATGATTTGTCATAAGGGTATGAGAAATCTGTTAAATTGATCGAATAAAAGCATGATCAAACATATTATTGGAAGAAAAGAGGGGTAAGACATTTGGTTTGGATATAAGGCTTTAGTGGCAATTTTTTGAAAGTTATAGTGGCATAAACTCAAATGCCACTATTAGCTTTCACGACATAAGATCTAGTGACATTTGTTTAAATGTCGCGACAACCTTTAGTGGCATCTACAAATGCCACTAAATCCTAAAACATATGCCATTAAAGCCTAGGTTTCTTGTAGTGTATTAATATTATATTATTTGTTGTATTAATATATTATTACTCGCATTAGTGCATCATTCGTATATTATTACTCGTATTAGTGCGTTATTAGTTGTATAAGTATATTACTACTTGTATTAGTGCGTTATTAGTTGTACAAGTATGTTACTATACGTATTAGTAAATTATTTTTACTTTATTAGTTATTTAGTCGTATTAGTTATTATTAATCGTATTAGTTTTCTAAACGGGGATGATGCTCCTTTGACTTCTACAACTAAAGTTTTCTAACTTGGATTATGCTCCAATAAAGGTGTGGAAAAAAATTGTCATTGTTGAGTTGGTTGATGCTACAACTTTAAATATAAAAAATACTCTCAACCTCCATTTCTTAATAAAGTTTCCATAAAAAATATTTAAGAAAAATAGAAGTTTTTTTAAATAGTTGATATATTATATCCATAAATGATATTTTTTAGCGAAAAAGTGAGAACCATAAACATTATAAAAAAATAAAAGGCAAATAAAATAATTAATGCTGAGAGTACAAATGTAATCCTTCATTTGTTTAATATTTGTTTATTTAAGAACCATATTAAACTTTATTTTTTTCCATTTATTTTGACCATCAATAAATAAAATACTCCCTCTGTTTCTTTTTATTTGTCCACTTTACCTTTTGCACGCATAAATTTTAAGCTTTAATATCTCTAAGTACGCATCATAAAAAATTATAAAAATTACATATTAAAAAACTTTACATCAAGACAAATTTAACAAGATCTTACATGAATATATTTTATCATCAATATATACTTCAAAAATCTAATTTAAATTTCTCTCTCTAAAAGTAGACAAATTTAAAGTGGACAAACAAAAAAGAACGGAGGGAGTATGTTTTACTCATATAAAAGGTACTTATCTAGGAAAATGAATTGCCCCAAAAACAATTATAGTCCTATTAAATTAATACAATTGGCAAAACTCTAAGAAGTCACCATTTGTTATTTTTCAGTTCTTTTATAAGTATTTATGATTTATGATTATGAGAGAAAATTATATAAAACTATCTTATATATAGCCTCTTTTTTAAAAAACTACCTTATGTAAAATAATTTGCAAAAAACTACCTTATGTAATACTCTTTTTTCAAAACACTACCTTACTATGTTTTTCGTAGAGCTGGAAAAATTTGATCCGACCCGAAAATGAACCCGGGACCCAACCCGATAAAACCCGAACCCGACCGATCCGAAAGCGACTTAACCCGAAACATGACCGACCGGTAATTACCCGACCGAAATTGACCCGACCGATAAGCGACCCGACCGACCCGTTTTGACAGGTCCAATATCAATTTTTAGAGTAATCTCAATGTCAAAATTCATTTCAAATAAAATTTTAGTTTTCAAAGTATCTCAACATATTGAGTATATCACTTGAACCCTAAAACTCATCAATAAATCTGAAAAAACACGTATTTAGCGTCTTTTTATCCATCATAAATATTTTTCTTAAAAAAAGGACGTTATAATAATCTTAATTGAATACATATATATTGTTAAATCTATCAAATGAGTTTTTAATTATTCTACATTTCAGGAAGCAAATAATTTAATTTATAAAACGCTTTGCCCATTTGAATGAGCGTTTCAGATAAGGAATGTCGCTACCCTAAATTATAAAACGCGTATCTTACAAGACGAAATAAGTAATTAGTTATTTATATATCTTTCTAACATGAAAATTGTGAATATATTTTTTATTAGGAATTGATAAGATATGTAACGTCATTTTTATCTAACGTTACAACTTTAATAATCAAACACAATAACTTTTATGAAGCGCGTATCTTACAAGTCTTTCAAAATAAGTATTAATTCCCTATTTCCTTACACTTAATTAAATGAATCCGACATACCAACTATTTTTTGAAAATTGTACATCTAATTTCTCTAATGTGGCATGTATGTCACAAATCCAACTATATATAGAGATTTAAAGTTTAGAACACGAGCGTCGCAATAACTGGTTTTTTATAACTTGAATTGAATCACATAAGGCTTTAATATTGTGTCAATTGATATGTGGATTAATGTCATAGGGATGAGAAATAATTTTGTTATTAAAAAAGTTTTATAAATAATAAAAAAGTGAAAAAAAAAATTTAATTTTATAAGTCATAACCCGTTGGGTTAGACCGACCGACCCGGAACCGGGAGTGACCCGACCCGAGAATGACCCGATCTGAAAATGACCCGACCCGAAAATGACCCGACCGAAATTGACCTGACTCGTAACCCGCCCGACCGACCGTTTTCCCAGATCTAGTTTTTTGTTAGTTGACTGGCAGAATTGACGTCGACAAAAGGGAGTAATTGAAGAGGGAGGATAAGTTTTAATTGACCAAGTGCTTGGGGCATGACTGAGAAGTGGGATAGTCAACGTCAATTCTGCCGGTCAACTAACGAAAAACATAAGAAGGTAGTGTTTTGAAAAAAAAGTGTTACATAAGGTAGTTTTTTGCAAAATTTTTTACATAAGGTAGTTTTTTAAAAAAGAGGGTATATATAAAGTAGTTTTATATAATTTTCTCTTATGAATATGATATGGTTAAAAACTTAAAATAATACATTTTGAAAAATTCTAATAAAAAATTGTCAGGTGTTAGTTTCTATTTTTATATTAGTATTTATAATTATGATTATGATTATGATTATCATGATTAAGATTCACTAGTTGTCAATTCTAATATTAATGATGTGTGACTTCTTATGAACAAACTAATTTAAATAAACAAATTAAACAACAAAAATAGTGATTTTTTTTCTAAGGAAAGTATTTATGTGATGAGGAGCCTTGCTGTATTGCTTTCAAAACGATCTGCATATCTCAATTCTTCACACCAAAGCTTAAGAACAAAAACATCAAAATGCGAACTCTCTTTTTCTTCTTCTTCTTTGTTCAATATCTTCATTTAAGTTTCATTAAAGGCGGAATATTATCAGAAAAAGATGCACTATTAGACATTAAATCGGCCATTACAAATGATACTCATAATAGCCTATCGTCTTGGATAAACACTACTGACCATGGCACTTTCTTCGTCTTCTCACTCTCCCACTGTCATTTCTCTAGACTTGTCCAACTCAAATCTCAAAGGTAATCTCTCTCCTCGAATCGGTTTTCTTACAAACCTGCATTATCTATCTCTCACGGGTAACCAATTTTATGGGCATGTTCCGTCTTCTCTTTCTCTCATTTCCCAACTTCGCTATCTCGACCTTAGCTTGAATAGCTTTAGTGGTCCACTTCCTTTATCTATTCTTAATATGTCAGAGCTTCAGTACCTTTTCCTTAATTATAACTACTTTTCCGGTTCAATACCGTCGAAGTTTGGGGAACTTCAAAAGCTTGAATATTTGTTTCTTTGTGGCAATAATCTTTCTGGATTAATTCCTTCTGAGTTAGGGTTCTTAAAGAGTTTGAAAGTATTGCATTTAGCAAATAACCAGTTACATGGTGAGGTACCAGATTCTTTTTCTCTTCTTACAAATTTGACCGCCTTAGTTCTTTATTACAACAATCTACAAGGTGTCATACCAGAGTTTTTTGGAGCTTTTTCTGAGTTAGCATCACTTCATTTATATGGGAATAATTTCACGGGAAGTATTCCACAAAAGTTGGGGATCAATGGAAAATTAAAAGCTCTAGATCTTTCTTCAAATAAGCTTAGTGGTCAAATCCCTGAGAGTTTAGGGACTTGTAAGTCACTTATGATTCTAAATTTGACAGATAATCAACTCACGGGGCATTTACCCCTCAATATTGGAAACCTTACGAGGCTTGAATTTTTGTTGGTTGCCAAAAATAACTTGACTGGAATAATCACACCAAAGAATAATATAGGTACACTTTTGTTTAATTTTTAACTATGCCTACCTAAAGTTCATTTTCCAAATAGTTTACAATGCTTACATTGAGCTAGTTATTCTATTATTAAATTATTATTTTCTTTATTGATTTTATTTTTTATTTTTATACAAAGAATCCTACTTTTTGTGTTTTAATTGTCAATAAATTCAAACTTTTTTGTTGAGATAACTCAATATTTTTAAAACATTCAGTAACGTCAATATAAAACAAATTATTTTTAATGTATTTCTTTAATTATTAAAATTTGCACGTATACATTAATACAGATTATAACAAGACTAATTTATCAATAAATACACAACTGATATATTAACATTGGAAGTATTACAATTCACAACACGATTAATTTAGTGGAAATATCCTAATGTGATTGTAGCCTTGTAGGCACACTAATATTTAGCTATGCCTATCTATTTTTCGTCTTTCAACTGGTAAAATATTATTGTATTTTTTATTTCTTTTTTAATTTTTTTAACACAAGTTTTTAGACTTGCTTATTTAGATCGATTCAATATTGTTATGAAGAAAAAAATTGTATTTTAAAAAAAAAAAATCTAATTTTTAGTTTTTTGTACTATTTGCTAACGTTGGTGTACAAAAGGTTATTGTGGAACAATTTGGTAAGTCTCAGCATTACCGCGTGGATTTTTAAAAGTTTTGGTTACACGTGGAAAAACCCAAAATCGCATTATTAATACGTAAAATTGTACTTCATTTTTTCTTTTTTCAAAAAAAAAATTATTATATTGGTAGAATATTTTTTTTACTATGATGTAGAAGCTACTATTTTCTCTAAACTCTTTTATGTTTGTCATGCAGGACACAACATCACCAATTATAGAAACTCTTCTATTTGCAACTTGGCTGATCTTCTAATCCTTGATTTATCTTATAACAAGTTTCATGGAGAAGTTCCTCATTGCTTGGGAAATACTAGCATTGTACTAACTGTATTGAATCTTAAATCAAATAATTTGAAAGGCATCATTCCATCATCATTTTCTAGTTGTGATTTTTTGGAATACGTAGATTTCAGTAACAATCAATTGAAAGGAGTTGCACCTAGGTCTTTATCTAATTGTCTAAACTTACAAGTCCTAAATATGGAAAACAACCAATTCAAGGATGTATTTCCGTACTGGCTAGATAGCCTTCGATTTCTAGAGGTTTTGAGCTTATCTTTTAACAAATTTTATGGTCGTGTATTAAGTGTTAATTCCACAGAGTCTACTACACGTCCTTTTCCAATGCTGCAAATTCTTGACATTTCAAACAATAACTTCTCTGGTAGTTTGCCAATAACATACATCAAACATTTTGCGGCAATGATGGATATTAATGTGTCTGCTATAGGAAGTCCAGAGTACATTTCATCAGACCCCAACCTTGGGTATTATTTTTACAGTACAGAGATGGTTGTTAATGGGATAGAACTAGAATATAAAAAGATTATTACTTCTATGTCAACATTTGATGTGTCCAATAACCATTTTCGTGGAGAGATTCCAAGTTCAATAGGGATGTTACGCTCACTTCGAAATCTAAATCTCTCGTATAACCTCCTTACCGGAAACATCCCTCCATCCATCGGGAACTTATCATTGTTGGGTGGTTTAGACCTATCATCAAATAGGCTCGTTGGTGAAATCCCTCATGAACTTGTTGATTTAACATTTCTTGGGGTTTTTAATGTTTCATATAACCAACTGACAGGGCCTATACCCCATGGTAAAAATTTCGATACCTTCTTATCAGATTCGTACAAGGGAAATAATGGATTATGTGGAGCACCATTGCTTGAATGCAAAAACAAGACTGTTGTACCCTCTTTGAACAATGACAATGTGGAAGAAAAAACAGAATTATCAATGTGGGAAGTTGTAGTGATTGGATTTGGAAGTGGTATAATTGTTGGGTTTGTTTGGGGATACTACATATTGTCGGTAGGAAGGCCGTTTTGGCTTTTTAAATTGTTGATCAAGATGCAATTGGCTTTACTCGATTTTCATGAACACTATTTCATTAGAAGAAGCAGAGCAAGAAGAACAAAGAAATAAAAGAGCTATGAATAGAAAATTGGTAGTTTTTGTCTGATATTGTTTGAATTTGTAGTATTTCCTTTTTCTTTTCATTGTTTTAATAGTTATATTTTGTAACAATATCACTTCTATTGCATAAGAAAAAAATATAAAGGTGTGCCTAATGTGTGCATGTGATCATCCTTCATTTGAGAAATATTTCATTTCATCACATGTCTACAAAGCTAGCATAAGATGTCTTAGTTAATTTTTTGTTCCGAGTTCGATTAATAAATTTACTACATTTACGATAATATTCGTGGGTTCAATATTGTTAAGTCACTCTTACCTTGATAGAGCTTGAGAGTAAGAGTTTACTACTTTTTTTAGTAAAGTAAATTTTATAAAATGTCAAAAAAAAAAAAAAACTTAAGTTTAAATCTCAAGCCCCTTGTCATAGGGCAATGTGGCCCATAAAAAATTAATCAAGCGACAAGAGACAAGCTTCTAGCCTTTACAGTCAAAAGTTGGTGCTATAGGTTGGCTATGTTTTAGACAAGAATCAATCTATAAGCACACGTTTGTTTGAAGTTTCGGTTTTTAATGAAAATATTTTTGTAATTTTGTGGTTTTTGCAACAAGAAAAAACAAAAGATATGTTGAAATGATCAACTCAGAATAACTATGCCAAAGGCTAATTCGATACAGAATTCACCACGAATTATAACTAAAGGCTCCTAAGAACACAATCACTCTTTAACCAAAAGAATGAAAAGCAAATTGAGGAGCTTCACTTACTTAACAACTTGTAAAGCAAATGCAAGAAAGAACAAGAAAATTGCTCAAAGTTTTTTTTTTTTTTTTTTTTTTATTAGTGTTGAATGATGAACCATTGCAAGAGAGCATAGACAAGTCTATGTATACTAGAAGAATTCAGCACAAACTAAGTAAGCATTGAATTACGAATTTGCAAAGTAACATAAAAAATTTATCCACTTGGAAATTAGCATTATTTGCAAATTATTCCTTCAGTCTTCATGGGGTTATTTGGGGCTGAAAAATGGAAGAGATCTTCAAGAATTATCCTAGCTCATAAACTTCATGTAATATTTGCTCAATAATATTCATCTGAATTGAGAGTTCAATGGCTCCACTTGCAAAATTTGAAATTTTAGGAAACAAAGTGATTTGGTTTGATCTTGCTTGATTTGTGATCTTTGCAATTATCTGTAACACCCCAGTTTCTTAGGCTGCCGGTGATTACTCATAGAGACTGTAGACTGGCTCAAGAAACCAACACAAATCTTCAGCACACTTTGACCTTACTCGTGCGCACTTAGGAAAACTTATCCATTGTGATAGTCTATGTTTTTCCTTCACTAATCGGACATTTGTAAACTTCATGCTTTAACTTAAACGGAGAATGATATGGCCGGGGTTAAAGAATTAAATTTAATAAACTATTTCTTTTGTTTTTAATAAGTTATTAATGCAATTGAGTATAAAAATGTGCAAAGGGGTGTGATCATGTTCCACAAATAGTTATGGACGACAAATTTATCGGAATGAACTAACATAGAAAATGAAGCAAATTGAAAGTGACTATGGTCAAATCTAATGAGTAGTACAGGTAGACAAATGAGATGACATAAAAAATAAGAAAAATTATCAGAAATAATCCAAACTATTGACAAACTGCTGTGAATAATCCATACTATTGATTATTTATGAATAATCCCACCTTTACAGTTTATTTGCTCATGTCACCCCCAAACGAAATTTTACATATTGTAGCAGATTTTATCAATTGTTTACAGGTCATCTTTTCCATTGTCTTTTAATAAAATCCAGCCACTGATTTCAAACTCTTCTCCATTGTTCTTCCATTTCGTTCTTCCTTTTGAATTTACCCCCATACCAAAACATCTCTTGAAAATTTTCAAAATTATTAACCTAAAAAATCAACACAATTGAACATAATTACCAATGCATTTCTACAACAACAAAGAAAACATTAAAGAATCAAAGATTAAAGGGAGGAATTGCAAAAAATTTACTATGGTTTCATTGAGAACAAGACAACCCATGCGCAGCAAAATTCGAAGAAGACCCACGCACAGCAAAATCTGAAGAAGTCCCACGCACAACAAAATCCGGAGAAGACCCATAATTCGTCATTGAATTGCGACAATAAACCCTAATTTTTTGAGGAATTGCAGTTGATGGTGGCGGAATGTTGATTATGGCGTGACAGATTTTGAAGGTTGATGATTTCGAATGAAGATGGTGCTGCAAATTTTCAAAATTTTGAAAGGAGAAAGGAACATGGTGAGACAGGAATGAAGATTGGTGAGTGTTTGTTTATTTTTATGGAAAATGAAAATTAAAAGAAGATGAAAAATGAACTCTAACCTGCAATAGCAGGTAATAGATGTGCTGGGGGTGTCACGAGCAAAAAAACTAGAAAGGTGGGATTATTCATAAATAATCAATAGTTGGATTATTCACAGCGGTTTGTCAATAGTTCGGATTATTCCCGACAATTTTTCCTAAAAAATACTAAAAATCTACTTAAAAGTTTGCAATATATAGTAAAAAAATAAACTTTCTTGAGTTTTTCAGGTCGTCATCTTAAAATTTAGGGATTAAACCTTACGATTAGCAAGAATTTGTATCCCATCTATATATTTTTTTTTGGAAGATATCTATGTTTGTTTTGAGTTATTAGTAATATCACTTTTTTTTCTACAATCCGCCCATTAGAGTAAACTTTGGAGCAATAATCGTGTTTAATGGTTTGTGGCGGGAAGTGTATCAAAACTCAAAAGTTTTCTAAACGAGGATGATGCTCCTTTGACTACTACAATTAAAGTTTTCTAACTTGAATTATGCTCCAATAAAGGTGTGGAAAAAATTTAGTTATGAGTAGTTGAGTTGGATAATGCTAGAACTTTAAATATAAAAATATTGTTCTCGCAAGAAATATTCACGGAAATTAAAAAAACAGAATCTTTTAGATAGTTGATATATAATAAATGATACTTTTTTTAAAGAAAGTGGGGACCATTGATAAGTGCAATTATTTGCACTAATCGCTTATATTTTTATGCTCCTTTGCGGTGTTTTGAAGGCGATTTAGGGTCATTTCGTTCGGTTTCACTCTACTTTGGAATCTCGTGGTCAAAGTATGGGAAAACGGGTGAATTATGGTATTTTGAGTTGTTTTTGTGGGTTTTCGGTGCTAATCGTGTTTGCAAAGTTCAAAGAACGTATCAAACTATCAGTTTTGTCAAGCCATGAAGAGTAAAAGAGCAAAAGAGTAGAAAAGTGTTGTTAAAGCAAAAGTTTTGAGGTGAAATTTGATACATGTCTACTCTTTTGTCCATAACTTTTGATAGAAAGATCACATTAATGCAAGGTTTGTGGCATTGGAAACTACACTTCAAGGGCTTTCCAACGGTATATTATATGTCCGATTCCGATAACCGAGCAAGAAATGGCGAACGTTTGAAGTTTGCTTAAGCTGTCAGCCCAAATCGCCGACTCGGCTTCCGGGGCCTGGAAGTGGCCGCCGAGTCGGCTTTTTCTTCTGTTTTTTTTCGTGCATACTTTAATTATGTTTCATTTTATTTTATTTTTTTAATTTAAATTAACTTAGGGTTTATTAGTAGGTAATTAGAGACACATAGAGAAGTCTCCTAAGCCTCCTTGAGAGAGCATGAGGGAGGGGGATTGAAACCCTCTTCTTCTTCCTCCCTTCACTTTTACTTGGTTTTTGCTTAAACTTCCATTAATCTAGCTTTGAATTTCATTTGAGTTTATTTTATTTTGTCAAGAACATCAATCTAGCCTTTAGTTTTCAATCATCCTTTAAGTTGTAAGTTTTCTTTAGTCTTAATTCTTAGTTTTAATCTATTGTATTAGTTTAAGTTTTATTGTTGAACATTGAATCTTAGTTTTAATCTTTCTCTAATAAAGAGTTTAGTTTGTCTTTCTCCATTATTGTGTTGGTATTTATTGTTATTGTTATTAAGTAGTTCATTATTGCTCATTCCATTTCATCATCTTATTCATTATCATTTATGTTTAGTATTGAATTTGAATTGATATCCATTGCATTTATCATGTCTAGTGAGTAGATCCATTTTCTAGGGTTAGGGTTTGAACCTATTAGTTGAGTATGATTTGATTCTTGGATGTGTCTATGAAATTATGGATTTAAGTGATTAAATTGTGCTAATTAACCCTAAATTAAATATGCTTTGTCGAACCATTCAATAGAACTAGCGTGTGAGATTGGGATCGCCTTTGCTTTAGGGTAAACTTTAGTTAAATTCTTATTAATTCGTTCAATAAAGTTAACGCGTGAGAATTGAATTAATAGGGTCTAAATCTAATAGTTAATCAACAGAGCGAGAGTTTGAGATTAACAAGATCAAGTTTAATCACACAATTAATCCTACACTTCATAGACACTAATGAGAATTGGATCATGCAAGACTATAGGGGATGCCCGACACCCTAGATCTCATCATCATATAGATTACATCCATATTTTAATTATTGCATTCGTAGTTGTTAGTCTAAACCAATCAATCATTTTTATTCCCTCTAGCAATCTAATCAACCTAAATCGTAAAGTCCATTGTCCCAAGCTTCCTTGTGTTCGACCCGCGACTACACGTACACCGTGCGCTTGCGGTTAAATAAAATTTGCACATCAACCATAAACAAAATATGAAAAGAAAATTAGTGTAAAAAATATAGGGACCAAAACTAAAAAAATGTTTTTATGAAATTAGTGGAAAACACGTGGTGACCATAAATAATATTAAAATATTAAAATAAAGTGAGGTTATTTTTGTGTAAAATTTGTGATATATTTATAATTAATTTTTGTGGGAACAACAAATAAAACACTCCAAAATAACAAATGAGAATTTCTATAAAGAAGGGAGATATCATTTATATATTAACACTAACACTAAAAAAATGCAACTTTTCGACTACCCGAAATAGTCGGAGTTTAGTCGGTATAGAGCTATACCGAATAAATTCCGACTTTACCGGGTTAGTCGGCTCAGATTGGCCGATAAAGCAATTTAGTAGGAATTTTGTCGGAAATTTCCGACTACCTATTTAGTCGGAAATTTCCAATTGCCTATGTAGTCGAAAATTAGTCGGCAAGCAACATTTCAGAATTCCACCCAAAATGCCAAAAAAAAATTAAAAATTTTTCCGACCAAATTACCGACCAGATTCCGACTACTTTGTTGGTCGTAAGAAAAAATAAAAACTGAAATGAAAGTGCCACATCATGCCTATGTGGTGCCCACCTGGCAAGCACATGGCGCCCACATGGACACCTTAACAATCAGCTAGCACACACTAATGCCATTGGAAACGATTGAACCCATGGCCACATGGATATGAGATCAATGCACCAACCAGTAGGTCAAGTGATGATTATTGATATTCTAAGCTATGTTATTGAATTTATAACATAATAACACTCCTTCCACTTATTATTTTTTTTTGAAAATCCTTCCACTTATTATTATTATAAATATTATTATTATTATTATTATTATTATTATTATTATTATTATTATTATTATTATTATTATTATTATTATTATTATTATTATTATTATTATTATTATTATTATTATTATTATTATTATTATTATTATTATTATTATTATTATTATTATTATTATTATTATTATTATTATTATTATTATTATTATTATTATTATTATTATTATTATTATTATTATTGTTGTTGTTGTTATTATTATTTTGGCAAATAAAAAATTTTTTCATTCAGCAGAAAAACCAATAATACATCAAGGCAATAAACTCAAAATACTTATTTGTATCAGTGTGGAAACGAGACCCATCTTCTAGGAAGGGTTGCCTCGCCCCACTCTTCATGTGCATACGAGGATAGAGAGACCTATAACGCTAGCAAAAAAAGTCAGCAAACGAGCAATATAGTATTGTAAACTATACAATCAAAAACAACAAAACAAGCTGGAGAAACCAAAAACTAGAGAGCAATCTGAAACAGCCCCTCTAACGAAGCTACATGAGCCAGGGTGAAACCGCCCAAACCAGCATAAATAGACAGTATTATTACTGTTTATGCTGGTTAGGGCTGTTTCACAGGGAGTAGACCGGCCCAAGCACTGAGCATCAGGATATGGATATACTAAACTCCACTATCTTTGTTTGTCATGTTAGGTAGTTGAATTCAAATCGGGAGGCTTAACGAGTACTGATTACATTCTATGGGTGCCAAAGGCCCTAAAGTAAGGAAAAAAATGCTTTGTTTGGGGCTGAATAGATTTCATGTCATCCCTTTGAGTTTTTCTAAGCGTGTTTTGTAGTTATTCATCGGCTGGTGCAATGTGCAACGACTGGAGTGCGTCGTCGTCGTCATCATCATCAACCCAATATCCCTCTCGCAAATAGGGTGTGGGTGAGGGAAGGTGACTAGAGTGTGTATTTGGTTTAATTTTGGAATGATTCTTCTTTCGTTGGTAATATTAGATACTACTCCGTCCCTTTGAAATTGCATCAAAGAGAAAATGATGTATTTTTAAGAAAATGGTAATAAATGAGGTGAGAGAATGAATTGTGTGGATGATATTAGAAGAGGGTTAAAATGTATGGATGAGATTAAAAGAAAGTGGTAGGCCACTATCCAAAAAAGGAAATGATGCAAATTAAGTGGGACGAACCAAAATGGAAAATGATGCAAATTCAATGGGACGGAGGGAGTAATAGCTTGTCTTTTGTGCATTTTCTATCTTATTTGAATGAGTAAAACGCTGAATTAAATATGTGGGTTAGTTGAGTAGTTGCTCATAAATTGTTGTTTGTTATACATATGTCTTGGAGGATGTTGATGGCGAACTTGAAATGAATTATATGGCTCCCTCAAGTGATATTATAATGGATCATACTGCGGCCACTGTTGTTGATGCTTCTCAGGATGCACATAGTCGTAAAGAGCAGTTCTTTTTACAATGTGAAAGTTCATCGTCATTTTCACAATGTTGATAAACAGGATAAATGGCTCATGAAAATAAATTGATATACATGGCGATAAGTTCATTTGTGGGAAGATTAGATAGTGTCGATGGATTATTTTCTATGCATTTTGTTGTAAGGAATATTGTTATAATCACCAACTTCAATGGTACACAATATATGCTACTGGTTATCAACATAAATTATGCCAAATAATTAATTCTTACTTATAAGAAATTAAATTAATATGTAATGTTAACTAATTTCAATTTAATCTACAATTATTATATACGCTAAATGCTTTTTAACAAAAATTTTAAAGAATTATGCCAAAGCTTATTTTCATAGACAAGCCAAAAACTTCTAATCTATTTCTTATATTGTAGAGTTATTCTATCCATTTTATTGAATTCTATCTACCCATGTATTGGGTTTTAATTACTAATAAAATTCTTTTTCTTTATATTATAGAGTTGAAAGTATTATTGTCAATTTGATGATAAAAAGGTATATGACGTCACCGTACCTAAGCTTATCACTATTTCAACACCATGAGATCTAAACACCCATCGAAGGAGGCTATATCAAATAACAATGTGATTGAGGGTAGATTTCAGTATTAGATCTCTTTTATAATCGTGACGTTTTCTATATTGAAATTTGTTTGATTAAAACTGTTTTGTATTTGATTGATTGTTAATCTGTTATAGGTGTCGAATGACAATTTATCAATAAATTTTTATGTTTCTTTAAAAAAAATTGAATGAAAACTAAAAAGATCACGACTTAAGTTAATTTTGCTTGATGGTGCTCAGGGAACATGGTTTATCTAATATTGAAATTGCTAAAACTAACAAGTGAGATTTTAGTTGAAAGATTATAAATTGCTAGCCCATTTTTACACTATCCAATAATAACAACTGAAATTTTCATTAGGCTGAGTTGCTGCGAGTGCCGTCTATACCATAAACGGTCTTTTAGGAGACCTTCTGTTAAAAATGGAAAAGACTAAAATAAAGAGATTGAGAGGCTTACCATCAACCATAAGGTTAATAGTAGCCCAAATATTAACTATAAAGACTAGGTTTTTTTTTTTTGAGAAAAAAGGAGGAGAGTGAAGAGAGGCTAGAACCAAGCCTCGGTTTCAATTTTTTAACCTACATTAATTAGTATTGATAGGTTTGATGCAATTAAGTGCGCAAAACAAATAAATTATTTTATTTAAATTAAAATTTTAAGTAAAATAGGATTTCTTGGGGGAGCGCGTGCGTAGCACGCGTCCCACCAACTAGTGATATAAAAATTTCAACAACATTTTGAAATGAAGTTGAGATGCAATATGATATATTGTGATATATATATTGTGAAAAATCGATGTTCTTTCATCTTGTTTTGGAACTTGATAATATATAGTATAATTCAAATTTAATGGAGGTAACCAAAGGGCTTGTTATTTAAATTATGTGGAAATAGTCTTTTAATGTTAATTTAATAATAATAATATTACTTAAAATTTAATAATAACTACATTTGATGAAAATTTAATCTTATATCTTATTAAGCCTAAAGATTTCATCAAGAGTCACACCAATCATCAAAGTAATAAAGTTATATTATCATATATATATACATACTATAATCCAGGAAATTTGGGGTCATGTGGCATTTCTATACAATTTTCATTTTTTTTTCATGTCTTTTTTGCATTGAAATTCTTAAGTATCAATTTAATTATATTGAAACTCTTAGTATTCATCAGTTTAATTAATCATTTTTGGTATCATATGCTATAAAATAAAACTCTTTGTCTTCTAAATTAAATTATACTGAAGATGAAAAGACAAATGTTTAAGATTTTTTGTTAGTGACACATACATAGTTTGACTTATTTATATGATTGAATTTCAAGTGTTCTTTTAATGCATTCTACATACTTAAGAAAGAGTAGATGGTGTTTTAAGAGTTGAGTTTATTGATTATTCAATTAGTATGAAAGTTGAGATAAAACTGGAGAAATATATAGATTTTTGTTTTGTTGCTATGTGTGTATGCAATTTATCTCAGAAATTTTATGGGTTTATATATGAGATAAAATAAAGTTTATAAATTGAGGATAAATTTTAAAAAGTTGAGTGTAGATGAAATGGAAGCAAAGAGAAGGAAGATATTGATGAAGATGATGTTTAATTTGTTTATAAATTTTATGAGTTGAGATTAAATTTTATGGGTGTAGATATGAATGTCATAATAATTAAATATATGTTGTTATGATGAAGATCATGTTTAGTAAGCATATGAGTAGATTTTTAATCACGTGCATAGCACGGGTAAATACCTAGTATACAAAGATGAAAAGACTTTCATTTATAAATAGAATAAAAATAATAACTACATTAAATGAAAATCATATCTTATTAAGTTTAGAAAGTTGATCAAAAGTCATAACAATCATAAAAGTAATGAAGTTCTATTATAATTGAAGATGAAAAGCCTTTCATGTATAGATAGAATAAAAAGTCAGCATTAATAACAAAGACTTTCATAGTGTAAGTCTAGAAAGCTGATCAAAAGTCACAACAATCATAAAAGTAATAAAGTTCTATTATAATTGAAGATGAAAAGATTTTCATTTATAGATTGAATAAAAAGTCAGCATTAAAGAAAGACTTTCATAGGGTGACATGTGGACAAATTATTAGTATATGTATATGATACTACCTTCTATTCACTATTATTGTCCTATTTGATTTTTTATATTATGCATCGATCATTTTAAATTTGTATTGTATTCATAATCTATAAATTAAAATATAATCAAGTGAGGACTTATTAAATTTATTTTGACGTAAATTATATTAAAATCAACATTTTTATAGAAGTACTATCTATGGGTATTATACTTTGAAAACACCTTTTGATTTGTAGGTAATTAACGGGGACAACACTTTTTCCTCACCGCAACATTACTAATTCGTCATTAAATCTAGCCACTGTCACACGCTCACAAATATATGGTATATATACTCAATTTAATGGAATTTTGAGATTAGAGATAATTTATAAATGAGATACATTTAAGTTAAATTCATTTTAATTTAGCCAATTAAACAAAAATTTAAGAACTAAAACTAGTCAGATCGTATAAAAATATTAATAAAGTTTGAGATTAATAATCAAATCACGTTTAGTCCTATACAAATTCATTTTTATTTAAGTAGCCAGAAAGTCTAACTCAAAAAAAAAAAAAAAAAAAAGTAGCTAGAAAGTCACCAACTCCGTACTAAAATTATACGAATTTCGATATTTTACACTGTTTTTATTATCTTTTAAACTAATATTTCTATCTTAGCTTATTTTAGTAATATATTAGAGTAATTTAGTTGTTCAGCAATAGTAGTATTAGAAAAACAAATCTTATATACATTCTTCTTCCACTATACTTGCTACATTTGAATTTTTTTACGCAATTCAATGCATTATTTTGAGCATGTAGGAAATAAAATATTTAGAAAATTATATGCAGAATATTTTAATTTTATTCTAGAATAATATTTTAAGTGTTTAGGAAGTTAAGATCTTTTTTAATATTTAGAATATTAAGGTTATTTTGTTTCCTTATTTTTAGTCCTAATCTTATGTATAAATAGAGGTAGTACATCTCATTATTATTCAATACAAAACAAGTATTCACCAGATTGAACCCAAACCGAATTCCGCATTATGATTTTCTACAGAGCATTTATATGTATAACTAGTATATAAACTCGTACAATACACGAAGTTATTAGTATAAAAGTAAATTTAAAATAAACTTAAAAATGCAATTAAATGTTATTAGTATAAAATTATAGTAATATTTATTATAAAATAAATACAAAATTTTAGAATATATAGTGCTTTAATGAAAAAATTATGTTGTTAATATTTGATATAATAATGATAATTATATTTGATAATAGACTTGAACAAAAGTTGCATCTTAAAATTCAAAATGTTCACTTTTGGAACATCACCATCATCATCCTACCCAGTATATTTCACTCATGGAAACTATGGACAGGATCTGAGGAGAGAAGGACGGCGGCAACTCATATCCGTAAAGGAGAGCACGGCCAAAAGGAGTCCCCAGGTTCCAAGATGATAGAGATACATACCTGCCCCGTGCGGTGAAAAAACAACACATAATAGACCAATACGTATGTAAAACAAATCTTAAAAAAATAATAAACAAAACACACAAGAAACTAGGGCAAACAAGAAAGCATGACGTACGCCGCTAACGACTCTAAGAAGAAAACCGAAGTCTAAAACCTTGATAAGACGCCTCCAACTACTCCTATCCCTAATCAGGTCCTCATAGAGGTTTAACTCATGTAAGCCTACTCTTATTTGCTCCTCCCAAGTTTTCTTGGGTCTTTCTTGTCTCCTTTTACCCTCTACTGTAAAGCTTTCGACTCTCCTCACATGGGCGTCGAAAATCTTTCTCTTCACATGTCCAAACCACCTCAATCTTCTTTCGCGCATTTTTCCCGAAATAGGAGCAACCCCTAGTTTGTCTCTAAACTCTTGGTTCATAATTCGATCCATCAAAGTGCGGCCGCACATCCACCGCAGCATACGCATCTCTGCGACTTCCATTTTATGTTCAAAACTCTTCTTTATAGGCCGGCATTCTGTCCCATTTAGTAAAGCTCGTCTGATCAATACTCGATAAAATTTTCCCTTTAACCTATTTGGGATCTTCCTATCACATTTCACCGCAGTAGCTGCTCGTCGTTTGAGCCAACCCGCCTGGATACGATGGTCTACATCTCCGTCGATCTCCCCATCCCTTTGAATGATCGATCCCAAATACTTGTACTTGGTCGTACTTTTAATGACTTCTTCCCCGATGGAAGCTTCTGGCTTCTATTGGTGGTGTCCCACAAAAGTCACAACGCAGGTACTCGATTTTCGTACGACTGATGCGTAAACCTTTACCTTCTAAAGCTTCCCTCCACTCATCCAGTTTACTTCTAACCTCCACTCATCCACTTTTGGAACAAGATAATAATATTTGATATAATAATGATAATATGTTAAATGAAACGATGAATAAAGATATTCCCTCTGTTTTTTCTATAAATTAAAACATTGACAAATGAGATTTTATTTAATTTGAATCATTTTAAGGCGTATTAATATCAATTTTTGTAATTTTTAATTATTTTTAATTAGAGATATTAATTAAGGATTAAATTATTGCATTAGCAAACGTGTAAAAATGAAATATGCCATTTAAAGTGAAATGGAGGGAGTATGGTTATTAGTCTAATAAATATTGAGCTGTAAAAGATATTATTAGAATATGATCAATAAATATTGAATCAAATATGAAATGATTGTGCATATCTATTTCTAATTATGACCAATAAATATTCAGTCAAAATTAATTATAATAAAATTAGCATAATAATAAAATATATTTGTATTAATTCAGAGATTGTATTTGATTTGTTAAATTAATTAT
>JAAKBH010000537.1:0-214525 GCA_019776075.1 Amaranthus palmeri
CCAACTCTTTCCAATATCTCATATGGTCCTATGTAACGTGGACTCAGTTTTCCCTTTTTCCCAAATCGCATCACCCCCTTTGTGGGTGATACTTTTAACAACACTTTTTCTCCAACTTCAAACTCTAACTCCCTTCTTCTTGAGTCCGCATATGACTTTTGTCGATCTTGAGCTGCTTTCATTCGTTCCTGAACCAGTTTCACCTTTTCTGTAGTTTCTTCTATCATTTCGGTCCTAAATTCAGCGACTTGTTGACATCGTCCCAAACAAATAGGACTTCTACACTTTCTTCATATAATGCCTTCATATGGTGCCATCCCTATGCTCGCATGATAACTATTATTGTATGAAAAACTCGATGTACATCAAGGTGTTCATCCCATGCCCCACCAAAATCCATCACACAAGCTCTTAACATATCCTCGAGGGTTTGGATGGTTCTTTCCGTTTGTCCATCTGTTGCAGGGTGAAAGGTTGTGCTAAACTTAAGTATAGTTCCCATGGCTTCTTGAGCTTTTTCCAAAAATTCGACAAGAATCTTGAATCCCTGTCTGAAACGATATCCTTTGGAACTCCATGTAGTCTTATCACTTCATTGAGATAAGCATCTGCCAGTTGTTGCATTGACCAAGTATCCTTCATTGCTACGAATCTTGCGGTTTTTGTTAACCGGTCCACTATCACCCAAATTGCATTCTTTCCGGTTTTTGTTCTCGGTAAACCCATGATAAAATCCATTGATATAGATTCCCATTTCCATCCAGATACCGATAAAGGTTGAAGTTTTCCACCCGGTTTCATATGTTGAATTTTAACCTTTTGACAGGTTAAGCATTTGGCAACAAAGCTTACCACATCTTGTTTCATCCTAGGCCACCAAAAGTATTCTTTAAGATCTTTGTAAAGCTTATCTCCACCAGGGTGTATGGAGTAATTTGAGTTGTGTGCTTCCTTCAATATCTTCTCCTTAAGGTTCTCATCATTAGGCACACACCAACGTTTCTTGTACTTTATCGTCTCATCTTCATCCACTTCAAATTCTGGCGCTTGCCTGATTCTTTCATTCCTCTTAACTTCGTTAACCAAGAATCTGATGACTGTTTTTGCCTGATCTTTCCTCAAATATGTCAGGTTCCACGTGACACTATTTAAGTATCCATCGACAAAACCATGTTCCACAATTCTCCAAATTCATTCTCTTTAAATCCTCACATATTTCATCTGCTATGATCATCACATTCAATGCATGGCTGCTCTTTCGACTTAGTGCATCAGCCACTTTGTTTGCCTTTCCTTCGTGATATACAATATCCAAATCGTAATCACTTATGAACTCCAACCACCGCCTTTGCCTCATGTTGAGGTCCTTTTGCGTGTATAGAAATCTTAAACTCTTATGGTCCGTCCTCATAGTACACTTTACACCGTACAAGTAGTGCCTCCAAATCTTTTAGTGCAAAAACAATTTGCCCCTAATCCAAATCATGGGTTGGGTAGTTCTGTTCATATGGCTTGAGTTGTCTTGATGCATAAGCTACTACCTTCCCATGTTGCATTAGCACACATCCAAATCCATGCTTTGAGGCGTCACTAAAGACTTCAAAACCCGTCAGTTCCAGACGGCAAGGTTAAAATGGGTGCAGATGTGAGTCGCTTCTTCAATTCTTGGAATGCCTCATCACACTTGTCATCCCACTTAAAACCTAGTAGTCTTTTTCATCAAATTGGTAAGAGGTTGGGCGACCTTCGAAAAACCTTCTACAAATCTTCTGTAGTACCCAGCGAGTCCTAGCAAACTCCTTACTTCTGTGACACTTGTTGGGGTTGACCAATCCATAACTGCTTGTATCTTTGAGGGGTCAACAGAGACTCCATCCTTTGACACTACATGTCCCAAAAATGCAATTTTCTCAAGCTAAAACTCACACTTGGAGTATTTTGCATAAAGCTTCTTTTCTCGAAGAATTCCCAATACAATCCTTAAATGTTCTTCATGTTCCTCTTTGCTCTTCGAGAATACCAATATATCATCGATGAACACAATCACAAACTTATCCAAGTATGGTTTTGAAGGTTCTATTCATCAGATCCATGAAGGCTGCAGGTGCATTAGTGAGGTCCGAAAGGCATGACTGTGAACTCATAATGACCATACCTAGTTCGAAAGGCTGTTTTAGGTATATCATCTTTTCGAAATTCGTAGTTTGAATGATACCCTGACCTTAGATCAATTTTAGAGAATATGGCAGCTCCCTTCAATTGATCAAATAAGTCTTTCGATTCTAGGCAAAGGGTACCTATTCTTGATGGTCACATTGTTTAATTCCCTATAGTCGATGCATAACCTCAAGGAGCCATCCTTCTTTTTAACAAATAGTACCGGTGCTCCCCACGGAGAGACACTCGGTCTTATGTAACCTTTCTCTAACAATTCTTCCAATTGAACCTTCAATTCCTTCAATTCAGCTGGTGCCATCCTATAAGGTGCTTTAGAAATAGGGCCGGTTCCTGGGACCAAATCAATCTTAAAGCTAATTTCTCTCTCGGGTGGCATTTCCAAGATCTCTTCGGGAAAAAAATCTGGGAACTCTCTAACAATAGGGATGTGTGTTATATCCTCATCTTCTTTACTTACATCCTTCATGTTACATAGATAAATGGTATGCCCTTTTCTAAAGTATTTGTGAAGTTGTAAGGCTGAGATGATCTTTACCCCGGGTTCAGATGAGTTGTTTTGGTAAGATATTCTTTTCCCTAAGGGTCCCTTCAAAATAACTTTTTGCTTATGGCACTCAATCCTTGCCTGATACTTACACAACCAATTCATTCCCAAGATTACGTCAAAATCCTCCAAAGAGAATAGGTAAAGATTACTAGGAAGATGGGTTCCGGCAATAGTTATGGGAATATTCTGAAAAATACTATTAGAAGGAACACTCTCTCCCGTGGACAATGTTATGTTTGCTGAGCATGCAGCTGTGGGTTTCAAGTTATGTTTCTCAACGAAAGTTTTCGAGATGAAAGAATGTGACGCTCCAGAATCAAAAAGTATAAAAGCAGGGTAAGAGTTTACAAGAAAAGTACCCGTCACAACATCTGTGTTGTTTGCTTCGGAACGGCTCATCACATGAATCCTGCCATTGGTTGGTCGTGCTCCATTCCCATTCCCATTGTTGTTGGAGTTAGCTCCAGTAGGACCTCCATTAGCGCCATGTCCTTGGCCATTATTGTGTTGACCCGAAGGTTGATGGTTCCTGAATCCACCTCCGTACCCATTGTGGCTTCCATTGTTGTTGTAACCACCATTTGGTCCTTTATGGTTGCCAGATCCCTTCGGACACTGATTGGACTTGTGCCCTGGTTCACCACACCCAAAGCATCTTATCTTTTCTCCTTGACAATTGAACCCTGGGTGGCTCTTATTGCACCGCTTGCAAACAAAAGGTTTCTTGTTGCCATCACCATGGCGAGCCTGGTTACCGTTGGAGTTATTGTTGCGATTGTTTTGATGATTGCCTCCATTATTGTAGCGAACCCTTTTGTCATGACCTTGTGTATGCTGGTTTCCACCATGGTCCTTTCTCTTGTTTCCACCCAAGATTTCCTCTTCCCGCTTCAGGATTCTTTCCATGTTACTTGCCTTTGCATAGGCTTCCAAAAGAGTTGAAGAGGTACCACCACCAAGTTTCTTTTGAATTTTAAAGCTTAGCCCATCTTCATACTTCTGAGCCATTGTAGCATCATCCGGAACTATGTTAGGGCAGAACCTAGCATACTCCATGAACTTTTGGGTGTACTCCTCCACACTCATACTAGGTCTTTGAGTAAACCTCGTAAACTCACTGCATTTTTGCCTCCTAATGTGGTCGGGGAAGAAGCGATCCCTCATAGCGACCTTAAAGTCCGCCCAATTGAAGTTGGGTTTTTCACGGATCATCAGTCCTTGAGTTTCCCACCAACAATCAGCATCCTCTCGAAGGTAAAAGGTTGCTTGATCAACTTTTTGATTCTCGAGTGTACCGGTAGTGGTAAAAATCTTCTCCATATCCCGTAACCAATTTTCCAAAGTTGCCGGATCTTCCCGTCCAATAAAGATCGCCGGCTTCAAATTGGAGATCATTTTTGCCATCATTCCTTGTTGATCTTCCCCTCCTTGATTGTTGTTAAGTTGACTTTGGAGGAGAAGGCCAAAGTTTTGGGACAATTGTTCCAATGTCCTTAGACGAGCTGCCAACTGGTCGGGTGTTTCAGCCATGTTGTTGGGTTGACATCTGCGTGAGCGACTATATACAAGATAGGTCATAAGTTACCTATACCAAGGATAATGGTAATATTACCATCTAATAAACAATTTTAAAACTTAGCATATCATATACATATATATAAGTGTATTAAGATAAATAAAGCATATATAATATATTATATAAACCACTTAATAATGTTCCACAATCCAAAAGCATAAGTTCATGGTTTTTAACCTTATTACAAACTAAAGATGCGATATAAAAGCAAGAAAAATATCAAAAGAAATAATAAGTTATTCTTCAGGTTCTTGCGGGTCTTCCTCGTCCTCCTGAGGGTCTTCCTCCTTCCTTGGGGGGTCTTCATTAACACTCGCGGGGGAATAGGACATATGACTGTCCGAGCTTCCCTCACTTTCTTGGTCCTCGTTGTAGCGCCATTCTTCGATGGCATCAACCATAGCACATTGGAGAAACTCAGGGGTTAAGAACCACCTTCCCGCATGTGTATACCTGCTCCGGTTTGGTCTACCATTGATCATGACGTCGCTATACTTTCTTCGTATAGCTGCCAATGGACCTCTGGAAGGTAAGGTGTATAACAAGATATGAGCTTGACGCTCGGGGGTATCATAGTCAGATTGGCCCATTCTTTCATTCATGTGGTAGCTAAGAATGGCAAGCAATAAACGGTGGACGAAATGACACACATCTTCGCCATATCTCATACGAATTGAGTATGGGGAATTGTCATTTGGTCCGGTACGCTTTCTTGCGGTGCACTTTCTCGCGGTTAGTCTTGCCATCTAAAACAAAATAATATGAAACATAAGAAATCAAATAATTATTTTTTTTATAAATAAAACAAGTAAAACCAACCCATTTTTACCCCACTCTCAAACTTATATCAAATTGCCTTAAGTTAATTTAAACCTATACTTATTTTTTTTTAAATTACGTCAAGATATGAAGATCTTAACGCTATATTTAAACTTGGCTCTGATACCATTTGTAACACCCTCTAAATTAAGTCCGTACAACTTAAAGATATTTTCGTTTAATAAAAACAAAACTTAACTTAGAGAGAGTTATCGAACATAAAAACGACGTGGAAAAACATAATAAAATCATTTAAAATAAAGCGGAAGATAAAATGTTCAAGTTCAAGTTACATCTTAATAGAAAGTTCATAAATGAAAAGACTTAAAAAGAAAAGCGGAAAATTCAAAATGACATTCTATGCGATCTTATTCTAAGCATCCTCACTCAAAAATTCCCCTTTAAGAATAACCTGCAAAATTAAGAGGAAAACAAGAAAGACAAAAATAAACAAAAATCAGTTAAACTGAGTAATTCGACTCCATTCCGTAAAATAATTCTTTAACAAAATAATTTCAAAATATAAATCGACTTTGAGGAAGCAAACAATTTAAAATAAATAGTTTTAAAAAAAAAGTATCTTTAAATAATTTATCCATTTTAAATTTATCGATCATAAATAATTTAGATAAGTTAGAGGAGAAATGTGAACGCTAGTAGGCCGGGACTAATCCCTGTTATCCGCCTACTTCAACAAAGGTCGTCACCTTAATAATAATAATGGCCAATCACAAGAGTCCCTAGTATGCACACCTTCTACTTGGATCACAACAAATAGAAGGAAGACAAACATAATATATAAATGTAAATAATACAGTTTGTGGGTAGCTATACTAACCCAACAAAACATACTGTTCAACACCCCTACGGGTTTCATTTTCCTCATAACATATTATTGTTAATTTATATCCATTAAAATTAACCGTCATAAACTTTATAAAACAAACACAATTTAACTTTACTTTATATCACTTTAAGATTTAACATTATTTTAAGTTTCAACCGAAAATAATCATAGTCGTTTATTAGGTCAAAGAAATAAATTAAGAAATATAACACAAGGAATACAAGATTTCACAACTTTTTATAATTAATGCCAAAGGAAATATTGATCGTATTAATATTTTATAAAAGTATATTTTAAAATCATATTAATCGTTCTAGTAATAATCGTATGTATAGTAGTATTTAGAATAACCAAATTATATTTTATAAAAATATATTTATAATTATATCGGGTAATGGATAGGAGTATAATGGACATCGAAATTACCTCGAGTAGTGGAAAAGGCGTCGAAAGATGTGAGCTAATAATTCGTTGCGTTTATCGATCTCCTGAAATCTCCGTCTACAATATTTAGGTCGGAAGGAGGGTTAGATAGACTATTTGTAATACCCCTTTAAGGAAATAAATTTAAAATAAAATTTAGTTTAAAAGGTTTAATTAAATCGAAATTTGACTAAGGACTTTAAATAAATTACAAGTATGATTTTATCTCTAAAATAAATTGTTGAAATTGAACTAAAAGATATAAGGAATAATATAATAAGTTGAAATAATTTTAAAAGTAAGAAAAGACTTGTAAGAAAAGACTTTAAATAATTTTAAATAAAATGAATAAAGTAAATACATAAAAGTAAAAGAAAGAAAGAAAGGTAAAAGAAAGAAAAGAAAAGTAAAAGTAAAAGAAAAAGAAATAACATTTCTAAGAAACAAAAACGTGAAATCAGAAGGTTAAGCAAGAGAGAGAAAAAGTTTTTAGAAAGCTCAAAAGCCATGAAAATGGCGTTCATCTCGAAGGCAGACAGAGAAGAAGAAGAAGAAGAAAGAGTATTTCGTCTACCAAGCATGCGAGGTAGGTATCTCAGACCTTCTTTACCATTCTTCTTAACCTTCATAGCTTTCTGGACTAAAAAAAAAACGAAATTTTTAGGGTTTTAAAATACTAAAGAAAGAACTAGGGATTTTTGGTTTTCTTACCAGAACTTAAAGAAAGATGGTTTGTGTGTCTCTAGGGTTTAGAATTAGGCTTAATTTATAGGTGAAAATGGGGATTTAATTGGGGAAGGTGAGTAAAGCTGATTGAGAAAGTAATTAGGCTGAGTTATTTGGGGGGAAGACTTGGGAAATAATTAGGGTATTAAATTCAAATTTCAAATTTCAGTAAAATATTTGGGGAATAATTCTGATTTTTATTTTCTGAAATTTGGTTTTGCATTTTTTTGGAAATTATTTTTATTCTAAACAATAATTTGAAATATTTTGGTATCAAAATTTTTATTCTACACAATAATTTGAATATTTTGGTATCAATATTTTTGGGGTATTACACCTTCGTTGGTCAATTTTTTTTTTTTAGTTTTTTGTTGACAAATGTTCTTCGATTTATTTGTTGTTAGATTTATTTTCGTTTTTGTTGTTAGATTTATTTTCGTTTTTTGTAATTTTCCCTTGTTTGATGTTCTTAATATTTAGATTTATTGTTAGTATAAAACGAAATTTAAAAATAAAAAAAAATTTTGAAAATGGGGTATTGGCTGCAGGCATTATGTCCGCAGCCAATAACTTTATCTTATTTGCTGCTACTCCAAGGGCTGCGAGACAAAACCGCAACCAATACCCCTAAAAAGCCCGCAACCAATAAGCTTTTTTCCACTAGTGATTCCGCCCCATACAACATAGCAGGTCTGATTCCCATCCTGTAAAATTTTCCTTTTAACTTACTTGGAAACTTCCTATCACAAAGCACCGTGGTCGCTGCCCTCCACTTGAGCCAACCCGCTTGGATACGGTGAGTCATATCTCCGTCAATCTCCCCCTCCTTTTGGATGATCGAACCCAAATACTTGTACTTGGTCGTACTTTTAACTTCTTCACCAATGGACACCTCTGGCTCACCTACTGGTGATGTTCCACTGAAGTCACAACGCAAATACTCGGTCTTCGTAAGACTAATGCGCAACCCTCTACCTTCTAAAGCTTTTCTCCACTCAGCTAATTTATTATTAACCTCCTCTTTAGTCTGCATCTTAATTAAGTTAGAAACATCAGACTATTTTGAGAGTTGATCATTATAATGGACAGTTGTGAATCCTTTTCACCCTTCTCATTTTGAGATCTCTTCTCATTTGATCCTAAATTGATTATTAAGATAGTTTATGGTATAATTTATGATATAAATTGATTATTAATATAATTTATGAGATTTCCTTCAATCCAACGATATTTATTATTTATGAAATATGTATGTTATAGATCTAAAATCTTTTCTCTTTAGGAGAGATTGTCTTCTTAATAAAACATGTCCAACTTTTCCTTCCAAATCCCTTCCCTCCCAATTGGCTATCTAAACAAGGGATACCTCCTCCCTCTCAATCTCTCCCTTTCCTTTCTCTCCATTTCCTTCAATCCAAACACACCCTTAACTTAATTGACTTGTATTTTTGGATAATTGCTAGATCTAGGAGTATATTTGATTAGATATTAGATTTATTTTGATAGAATTAACCGATATAAATTGATTATTAAGATAGTTTATGGTATAATTTATGAGATTTATTTGTTTTCAATTTTAATATTATCTGTCTCAATAATGATATTCTATCATTCAATCTTATGATAAAGAATCTAATATAGTAATTGAATAAGTTACTCATAAAAATATTGATTTAAATATATTACTGATGAGTGTAATATTGTTTTGCTATTTCTAATTTTTCATTCCTACTATGACTCTTAAAAAATAATAACACCATGTGGTGTTTGTTATTGATACCAAGCGCAAGATTGTTCATAATTTGGACAACATAAAGAGGAGGAATGAAACAGCCCAAACCGGCGTAAACAATATTATAATATTGTCTACAAAGCACAGCGGAAGACTTATAAAAGTCTGGGCTGAATCCGACCTGTGGCTCGATAGCCACAACAACTAATATCAGAGTATTTAAAACTTTTACATTAAATAAGTGAATATTATTTACAAAACGTTATAAAATATTACAATTTAATATACAAATGTAATTTACATTTTGACTATCAAAAAGAAGTCCTCGCCGCGCACTAACACATAACACAAGCAAACATCATCTCCACAGCATAGCTAACTTGAAAATGGATCTCTTTTATGAGCAAACCTCCATTAAAACTTGATATATAAGCTTTTTGAAAACCATGAATGAATCACCTCTTCAATTATAAACTTCATTATCTCTTAATGGAACTTCAATTCACTAATTTTCCCCAAATCCTAAACCCTAACTTGAACCCAATTGAGATTCAACTCAAAACCTTAAATTGATAAAACCCTAACTTTAATATGAATAACAAGACATGAAACTTCTACAAAAATAAAGTGGTGAGAAGGTGGTGGCTGAAGTGGCGGCAAAGGTGGCGCAACAGTGGCGGCGTGTGTGGAGGCACGATGATGGTAGTGATGATTGATAATGGTGTTGAGGTTTGAGGGAGGATGGGAGCTCAATTCTTTTACTCTTTCTCTATTTGTTTTTAAAGAAATGAAGATGAGTAACCTGATTTTTACTAAAGGTTTGACACCTCATATGTTTATGTGTCTAACCATGACACATCCTACTTTTTATCCTACTTTCGTTGTATAACTTATTTATGTCCCAATTTTAATACGACTGATATCCTTAAAAATATAAAATATTATTCAGCGCCCAAATAAATAACATACATAAAATTTAATACCCCAAATTAACTTAATTAATTACTATTAATTAAGCTGCTAAAATAGGGGTTGTCTCAAGGAAGGATTATAAAGATGCAACAACTTTGCATAAGCTCATTCTGTGATGTTTCTCTGATTTCCTTAATGCATTTTAGCACTCTTGTACTGATGAAATGCTTAATTATAATCTGAGTATTGTTAAAATGCCTTGGACTGTCAATGAAGCGAATGACTGTGGTGTTTATGCTGCCTTTTTTATGGAGCAATTTATGGGCGATAACAACTTTGCCCTATTCACTCATATGAGGATAGGATATAGTACAAGGGGTTGATCTGTAGTAGATTAGTCTTATCCGATGTGAATAAGAATATGGATAAACTTCTGAAGAATCTTAATACGTTCAACAAAGAAAAAGAAGTCAATTTGCCACTGAGCATAGCTGAAAGGCTGTTGAGAGAGGCTTATCTACAAAAGGAGAAGGAGGAGGAAGATTTAAAGCATCTTCATGAGCTTAAGAGGAAGCTAGACGAGGATAAGGGAACAAAGAGAACCAGCAAGAACAAGTTGGTTTCGGTGAAGAAGATTACAAAGAAGAAACAGTAAATGATTTGTTTTAGTTAAACTGGTGTATTAGTTTGATGAAACTTTGATGGAATTTTAACGTTTTCTAGAAACAATTTAATTTGTTGTCTTTAACATTATCTATGAAGTATGTTGAACAATTATATCTGCAATGATAGGTTAGTAACACATGGATGTTAGTTTCTAAGTAAACATTGATGAATATAAAAGTTCGTTTTTGAAATTGATGGTTTTTAACTAAATATTGTTGTTGTTTAATGTTAAACAGTTGTCATAATGTATTACAATATTCCTCTTAAAATATTCAATTGATATGATACTTCGTATAATAACAGGTATATACATCTATTATTACATATTCTAATATATTAAGCAATAATTTATATTAATGATAGATGTATAGACCTGTTATTATACAAATTATTGATATGCCATTTGAGACACTTTAGAGAATCTGTAATAATAGATGTATAGACCTGTTATTATACAAATTATTGATATGCCATAAGCATAAGCATAGTCTATACATCTGGTGTATTAGTTTGTATCAGATTTTATTGTTCCATAGTGTGTTCAATATATGCCATAAGCATAGCCAATGCCTTGAGAAAGGATAGACCTAACAACAGATATTGAAACTTTAAGGTTTAAAAGGAAAATTGAAATTTATAACAATTAAATTGGTTAATGTAAGACTATTACAAATACCTGTTCTATTGCTCTTTCAACGGCTGCGTATTAGTCTGTGAAAATTGATACTGAATTTTTTTTCCTTCCATTGCTTCTTTAAGTTGCTCAAGAATCCAAACAAATGATTCAACTTTCTCATCTGCTATGAATGCACATCCAAACCTTATAGTGTTCCAATAGTTATTTATTCCAACTATTAGTGCACAAATCAAGTTATATTTTTGGAATCTTTATTCATTAAGAGTCGCACCAAAATAGGGCCACAAGCTTTGCATCATCATCAAGTTTCATATTCCAAAAGAAACCATTGTCTTTTTGTGCCAACATAATCAATTATTTGACCACAATTTGAGCATCCCCACACTCAATTTCTTTAATTCCCATTCTGTTTACATAGTTGAGATGATCTCTTAAAGTATGCTCTACACACTCGGTCCTCAAAACCTTTGATGGTTTCCATTGTTTCCATCAAAGTTATTGTCCTCTCAGATCGTTGCAAGTATTGCCATTCCACTCTCGCTAAAGTATGGTTAGTGACACAAAATGTTGTTTAACAAAGATTTATCCACTGTATATATCTAGTTTAATCCTTATATGTGCATCACAACCACATCTTTTGGTGGGAACTAACTTCCTCTTGGTACTTTGTCTTTCATTTTCTTTTGTTTTTATCTCTGTGGTTCCTTGTTTTGAACAAATAAAGTATCGTTCGTGTATAACACCATCTATTTTCCTTATGGTGGATTTTCGAACACTAAAACCTTGTTGCTCTAGCATGATCTTGATACAATAATTCAAGTTCCTCCCAATTACCTGCTCTTATGCCCTCCAATGAACCTCTTATGTCAAACTCTATCCTTGCAACTAAAGGTTCAGTTTGCACGCATTGTATTGCATTTGTTTTCTCTGATACTTATACAATTATTGAACTAATTGAATACTTTATATGGAACATTGTTGTTTGTGTAATGTAAAACAATTGTTACCTTATAATATTCAATTATATGTATAAAATAGATATTCTAATTGAATGTAGACACTCTCAGAACATCAATGCACAACTGAGCAATTAAAAAGCATTATTGAAATTTATAAACCTTTAATTTATATACTTGCATAATATCAAGTTCAATTTATTAATCTTTGTGTTTAAACTGAGACATTTAATAGGAAGTTTAGATTTAATGAACAACAAAATATCAATTAAACATTTTAATCATGAAATACAATCGATAATGTATTAAATATAGAAATACAATTGATATGTATAAAATATCGATTGAACAACAGAATATCAACAAGATTATCCTTAAAATGTAACGGCAATAGAGAATCAAACATTTTAATCATGAAATTGAACGTTTAAATTGGCATAATTGATCATACATGTATCAAGTATATTAACATCTTCAATTCAAAAAAAGAAATTATATTAACATCTTTATTATCTTCTTCGTCTTCACCGCAGATCACTATGATTTGATCTTTATCAAGCGTTAAATCTGAAAATAAAAGATTGTCAATTACAATTATAAATCTTTCATCAATCATATCGTTAAACATACTTTTTTCATAAAATTTACCTTCAATTTCTTCATCATATGTTCTTGATGGTTGTAATGTCATTTCCATGCCAAATCAATCCTGAAATCTTCCATTGCTGACATTTTGAATTTTTCTTCAAACGAATGAAAGAATTGCAGAGACTTTTGGAAAATTTAAAGAGGAAATTGCGCTTGATTTTGTTTCCCATTTTCTCGCGTAACTTTGGCGGTTTTCAATTTGCTTTCCTATATAATTCTGTTTTAATTTTGGAAGTTTTTATAATTATTTATTCTTTTCCTTTTTTAATTGTATAAAGAAGCTGGGCTGGGTCGTCTCATTTTGAGACGGTCTCGACCAAGACCGGCTGATAAGTAAATAACTAAATAAATAAATAGATAAGTAAATAAATATTTCATATCAAAGCTATCTCTACGGTGTTGATTTTTTGTTTGGGTGCAATTTTTTAGGTAAAAGTGTATCCCAATGGTGAAAGTTCACAAAAGTTTTCTCAAATGTTTGTAAAAAAAAATACTAGCATGAAAAAGTTTTAGAAAACATCTTGGTTCACCCAACCTATAAGAACTTGACACATGTTCAAACAACTTTTTTTATTTTTGAAATAGGTTTCTTTATTTATACATATATTAAAAAATATATTTAAGTATACTATTGATCATAAAATTTTATGCTTTATAATTAAACATCCATTCTGCTATATTTTATTTTTTTTTTTATTTTTTTCTAATTCTATATAAATTAGTACGTTAAGGAATGGTGGGTAAGTGTTTTGTATTCTTGGATGAGAGGAAAAGTGTAAAGAGAGATTTGTATGGGAAATTTTTTTAACACTATAATTAGAGTGATCGTGACCTAAGGTTCTTGGTGAGTCACTCTTATTTTTAGAAAACAAACCAGCTTCCCGTACTCCTTTCTCCCTCACTCACGGGCCACGGCTGTCCCGTACTCCTCCTCTCTCACTCACGGCTTCCCCTAGCACCACAGCCCAGCCACAGTTCCTCCCTGCTCCACCTCTGCCGTCAGCCGCTCCACCCATACACAAAGAGCAGCCGGCAGCAGCCCTGCAACACCCACGAACAGCAGCTCCTGCAATTTCGTGCGCCACCTCCAGCTGCTACGGCTGCCTGCACTGCCACCAAGGCCTACCGTGGTGCCTTGTCCCTCCTGTGCCACCACCACTACATTAAGCACTTGTCATCTCACCCCTCTTTTCTTATTCCCCATTGTGAGCCATCTCTTCTTTTCTCTAATTAATTTTCTAATTTTATTAAGTGTATTGAGTTCGATGTTGGTTTTTTGTTAATTTCATTGAATCCTTTTATGGGTAAGAGTTTAATGGATGAATTGAATATATCTATGATTTAGGGTTTGAAGTATGATTAGAAATTATGGGTTGTGTGTTGATTGTATTAGTTTTTTTGAATCTTAGTATGGGTAGTAATTAAAGATGTTATATTCGAACAATCAATTGATTAGGATTTAATTTGGGGATGAAATTTTAATAGTGTGTGCACTTATGTTATATGTTAGTGATGCGATGATTGATTTGATAATTTCATAAGTTGTTTTAAGGTTTAGTTGTGTTAGTTGTAATTATGATATATTTAGTTATTAATGATTTTTATTATAATTGACTATAGAAATGGATTTGGTTGTTTTTTGGGAGTAACAGTTGCTAATTGTTGTGACCTGATTGTTGTGATCACAAATACTCTTAGTACATACTAAAGAGTATTTGTAATCACAACAATCAGGTCACAACAATCAGCAACTGTTACTCCCAAAAAACAACCAAATCCATTTCTATAGCCAAGAGCATAATGTCAACTTATCGTCGATGGTTGCTAGAGTTGCTTGTCGTGTTGTTTCGATTATAGTTCTTTCTAGCTTTGGATAATGTAACAAATGATATTGTGATTCGATATCTCTAAGAGTTGCCTATCGTTATATTAAAATTGTAAGGCTTAGTTGTGATTAGTTATTTTTGGTTAATGCGAACCAATATACTTAAAATTAGTTGATGAAAAGAAACAATTCACATATACTTTTACTTTAATTTCCGAAAAAAAAACATATACTTTTACTTTTAAATTGGTGAAAAGACTTATGTTGTGTTAAGTTAATGATTTTGACTTGTATTGAATGAGCCGTGTGCGTGCTAGAGTAGTTGAAAACTCATGTTGAATGTGTGATAGTGGTTACTTGGGCATTTAGGTGGTATGACGAAGTAGTTAAGGAACTTATTAGTTCTACTCCTAACTTGTATAGGTTTCCAGTCCATAAGAGGAACTTATTAGTTGGGTGACTTTTGTAATTTTTGGTCGTGTAGTGACGCTTATAATATTAATCCTTACATGCATCTTGCATTGTATATTTATCGATATTGAATCATTTTAAAACATATGTTGTACACTATCCATGAATCATCGTCGAATTAAATATCGAAGTTATTGATTGTATGATTTTCAAGTTTATCGATAGAGAACGATTCTAGTATGCTAAATGATGATGATGATTTAGAATGAGAACGATTCTCTTATTAATGAGATTTGATTATTGTTAGTTGGAATAGTGAATGAGTTCCTTATTGATAAGATTGGTTATTGCTATTTTGAATGGAAATGATTCAATTCCCTTATTATTGAATTGGCTCTTATTTGTTTGAAAGGGAGCGAGTCCCTTTATAATGATATTGTTTATTGAAAGTTTGTATAGTGAATGACTTTGATGAGATTGATTATTGCTAGTTTGGATGGAAATTATTTCCTTATCGATGAGTTTGACTTACTTTAGTTTGAATAGGAATGATTCCTATATTAATGAGATTGCTTTATGATAGTTGAATAGGGAATGATCCCCTTATTAATATGGTTGATTTATGTTTTATGAATTGGAATAAGTGTAACATTTGAGAAATTCATATTGTGAATTTAAAATAAATCTTAAAATGAGAATTATTTGGGATTTAAGAATATCGTAAGTCGCAACTATCGAGTCTAAGTGTATGACTAAAATTATTAAAATATCTCTCTTTAGTCTTATCAATTTTTTCCTTCATTTTATCATGTTTAATAATTAATTTTTTTTATAATTATCATTATTACCAGCCGTCAAAGCCTTCTTCCTCTTCTTGGTTTCGGCTGGACTCTTTGGGCTAGGAGGTAGTCATGCTTCTTCTTTTATCTTTTGTTGTTACACTTTTGTATTAACCACTCTTTGTTATAATCTTTTCAATTAGGAAATTAGGTGATTAAATACATTGAGATTATTAGATATGTTTTATTAAAAGGTAAGAATCTTACGATGTTTTGTATTGAGTAATGTTTAATTTTGGCTAGATGGGTAAAATGGTCTCGAATAGAATTTAGAGACTAGTGATATTGGGTTAAGTTGATAAATCTTGATGGGTAGTATGGAAATTGTGAATTTTTAATTAAAAAAATTGATGGAAAAGGTTGGTTAATTATAAGGTTGCGGATGATTAGAAGTTCTTGATAGATTCTTTTAAATGTTATCAATTGTAAGGAGGTTGTGGATGATATTCTTGAAAAGATTATTTGATTCTTTTGAGAATTACCGATTTTTGGGTTTTAATGAACAATGGTGTTTGATTGGTTATTAAAGAGGATGATGACTGTTGGGAAATCTTTAAAAAGAATGTAAACTGGTGTAGATAGCAGTTATAATATTTTGATGACGTTTTGGGGTCTGAGTGAGAACAACGCGCAAGTCATATACGATTAGAAATGCTAGAAATGATCTTGGTTTACCATGCAATCATTAGGAGGAGATGTAATTAGATGTATGTTTATAGTTTACAATCGAACGCTCGTTAGTGATTTGAATTGAGAACTAGCTGATTTAGTTAAGATTTAGAACTAAAGACTCTTTTGCGCAAGTTTTAGAATTGAGATTTGAATTTTTGGGTTAGTAAACCCCGTGATGACTTGACTTGTTCAGTCAACGGTAAGTCGGGTTGTTACAATAAGTCCCTTAGTGATGGAGTAAGAAAGTGGTTGATTTATGTTTAATTAATAGGAATAAGTCCCTTAGTGATGGAGTAAGAAAGTTGTTGGTTGTAATGGGAACGAGTCCCTTATTGATGAGATATCAGACTTTTTTGGTTATTGTGACTCCACTGATTAGGGTACCCCAGTGGGTTTAGTTCCCGAAGGTAGGACCATCAATATATGGTCACTGTACGGGGGTATGTTCATACTTTGCCATTAGGCGCTGGTTAGGCCCGTCACCGCCTTTGGTTGAGGTATTGCTATATGGGTCTTGGAATCCCCAATATGTTGACCTCTAGTCACATATATAAAGATATTTAAAAGTGGTTAAGCTCTTGGTTTAAGTGTTACCGAGAAGTTATGAAGTCGAAAAGAAGTGAAAAAGATAGAAATGACAATGAGAAGTAGGGAGTGATGTTCAGTGGTTATGATTGACACTTGGAGTATTGTGAAATTACCCTCATACTATGACATACACTATTGATACTAATTATATGTCTTATTATGATTTGATGTTACTTATTGAAATCATATATATATATAGACACACACACAATATATATGTATTGAAAGAGGAGGTAAAGAGGAGGTGTTGGACCCTTAAATGGTAAAACTATGGAGGAAGAAGAGAAAGAAAAATAGAGCAATAATCAAGAGACAAGCAAGAACAATGTAATGAGGTATCTATGGATACCTCCCCCTCAAAAAGTATCTTATCATTGATTTAATCAACATTACAACCAATGACTCAACTCATACACTTGAAAACAACCTCTCAAGTTAGTGAATCCGTTCAACAATGGAGTTCACTCCTAAACTAATACAAAGAAGATGAAAGCTCTTATGGTTTACAAACCCTAACTCTCTCTTAGTGTATTAGTCTCTCCACACTACTCTAATGAGGTTCTAAGCGCCTTTATATAGCCCTAAAACAAATTAGAGTAACCTAGAACAAAAGGGCTTAAAGCCTATAAAAAACCGTAGCAAAAACAGAAACACGCTGATTTGGGCCCTGCACATCCGCTCGGTCGAGCCAGGCTGCTCGACCTGGTTGAGCGGGACTTCTGCTGCTACTGGATCAATGCTGCTGCATAATGGCTCGACCTTGGCTGCCTTTGCTCGAACAATCACTCCAAGCTCCACGGGTCTAGCAGCCTTCAAACCTCGCTGCTGCTTCTCATCGATCCCATGCTCTTCTTGCTCGAGTAACCATCGCCGCATCGACCCATGTCATCGTTTTTCGTTGTACCCCCATCAATGCACCCCGAAGACCCATCACATGAGGGTGATTTGGCGCTTGCTCTAACATGTATATATACGTTTCAGCAGCCTTGAGTTATGTTTCCTAACGTTTTTGATTCAAAAAGGTCACAATGGTTATTATGGCAAACCTAATTACCTCGTGGAATTTCCCTAAATTTTTTAATAAATTTAAAAAAAAAACTTATTTGAATACGAGACAAAGTATTTACACACCATTGAGAGTGCTATAATAAATCTTAATAAAGTATTAGTTTGTACTTCAACCAAATCAACTCATACTTAAAAAATACTATTATTAGGTCATTATAGTGAAATCTGTTTTCCCAAAACCAAAACCAAAACCAAAACCATCTTCTCATTTAACTTGGGTTCTTCTTGCTATAGTTATGGCGGAAGAGCGAGATGAATTAGGAATTAAAAATCCAACGATGGCGACTGCAATCCCCACTGGTGATGGCACTGTTTGGGCTGATGTTTCTCAACTGCTTTCATCTGCTTGTAATGGTAAATTATCCATTTTTTGTCGAGCTTATTGCCTTTTTTTATCCATTTCGATAATATGTATATTTTCATCTTTTTTGGTTTTTACTTTTCAATTAATATGATTATTAGCATTATTATGAATTATTATCTTTTTTTCTTTTATGCAGTATTCTTGTTATTGTTGAATTTCATATTCATCATTTCATTAAATTATTAACATTGTTTCTATTGAAGTTTATTTCTCAATGTTTTAATCTGTTGATTTAAGGTTCCTTCCTTTTATTTTCAAGCTAAGTTAATGACATTTGTTTTATTATGCAAAAATAAGATCATTGATATTTTCAAATCCATTGATTATTCACATTGAATATCACATTTTTTTTATAAACTTGAACATATTAAGTGATAAATCGTAGATATTATGTGATTTATTAGCTACAAGGGTTTTAAAAGGGCATTTTAGATATTTTTACAATTAGTTAGTTATAGAGCTTATTGGTATAAATAGTCAAATATGTAATAGTCTAAGGATCAGACATCTAAGGAAATAAAAGATAGTTTTTTGTGGAGTTTGTGTAGCTCTTGTAGCTACACGAGAAACCTTCTGCTATCATCTGTTCTTCGCATCTGATTCGCTAACGTGCAGGTCCAAAATCTGTCTATAACATATTATTAGCTGGAGGATTTGTAATTAACATAAAAGAAGCTTCTATGTTGTTGAATTTTGCATACAAAGATTTCCATGTTTTATTGTAATGATGCTTGCATCATTGTTACTCGGAATTGAATTTGGTTTGATGCAGTTGATGGAGATGTGAATGGAGACACAAAATCCAACCTAGAGACATTTGGGTGTAGAATACATTTTGTATTCTTGATTTTTGTGCTTTGAAAATCTTTTTTTAAGATGACTTTTCGTTTGGGTCATCCCTTCTCTCCCCTTGATTTTGTAAATTAATACTATCAACAATATTGGTTGAAGGCTTACTTAAGTCGCGGGATAGACATATCACAAATGATTTAGGCTGTATTACGCTGTCAATGTGGGTTATAGAGCGTGGCTTCGTCTCACACTTCATGTTAATATGAGCTATAAGCATTGGCATTTGTGTTTTTATGTTTGATTGTTGATATAATCGATTGAATTGACTTTTGCCTTGAAGTTTGTGGCTGTAATATTTTAAAGTGCTATGAAATGAAGTTAATTAACGTAGGTTTGTGTTTGAAAAGCAGAGTTCTTTGTTGACTTTTCAATGTTTTTATTTTACATTTTATAACGATTACAATTGTTGTGTAATTTATGTGCGGGAAAGACGCTTAAGAACATACAAGGTCAAAATAAAGACAACTGAAGATGGATTGCCAAGGGACTTGGATGTTGTGTTTTGATTTTTATGTTGTTTTCGAACATTTTGGTACATGGGAAGGTAGATGTTATACGGATGAATAAGAAAAGAGGTGAATTTGTTTATAAAATGTATCTTTGTTTTAAGACATACCACACAAGGAATACATGTATGTTTAGGATTTAGAGATGGAATGTTGATTTGAAGGTAGATGGATATTGTTGATAAAACACAACACAAGTTCTAATATAGATATTTAATATTGGGAATGAGGGAAGAATAGATATTTGGCTAAGCTTCAAGTATTAATGGATAAACACACCACAATCATATATTGAAGGCTCCTAAGAACACATACTCATGCCATTGATGATGTATAAACATAGGAACTTTCTTTCACTCATAATAATCCAACTATATTGGATAAGACAAAGTATAAGCAAAGATTAAAGTTTTTTTCATTCATAAAACCTTTTTCTTCATTTAATATTCATCCTTCATTAGATATATATAGGAAATTAACTAAAGAGAACAAAAGAAAAATATAAAATATAAATCTACCTGTCATAACCTATGTAGCTATTTTCAAAAAGAAGTTAGGCAACTCATTAAAGGAAATTCACTCATCATAAGCAACCTTTATTTATTAAATGCATACTCTTTTTACCATGATGGATTTGCATCAAAGCGAAGTGAGGTGAATTTAAGGTAAGCTAGCAAGGTAATATATCTTTCTATGTAGTGTCACAAATGTGATATTAAATAAAGAAAGAGATTAATGTGTGGATGATATTAAAAAGAGCTTATATGTGTGTATGAGATTAATAGAAGGTGATGAGGAATTTCAATTCCAAATAAGAAAATGATGAAAAATGAATACAACTCAAAATAGAAATTGATGCAAATTCAGAGGAATTGAAGAGGTACGTGAGTACCCAATGTTGTATTTTCCTTAAAAAAATTAAGCAAGTCCTTAAAGGAAGTTATGCCTTTACCACCTACTACAGGTAAATCTATGTTGTAACTTCCTTAAAGTTAGCGAACTCTTTGCAAACTCCTTAACTTACACACCATTGGTAACCCCTTTTTTTTTTTTCCATTATTATAGCTTTCTTTTGGAGGGACTGAAAATCTGAATTTTCTCTTCAACTTCTCTAACTTCTTATCTTGTAACTTTTGATTTCATAACCTCCTAGTATTTAAGTAAAACCTCATGCAAAGTCTCCTTGTAGAGCTTGTAGCTTCTTTTTTTGATTCTTATTTGTACATGGTAATCAACTAACTACTATGACAGTAACTCAATATTACAAAACTATTGTAATATTATACAATAACTAACTGAACAACTAAGAAAATAATCTTTAGGAACATAATCTTACACACATGCTTAATAAGTACACTTTCAGTATGATAAACTATGATATAGGATAGTTTATTTTTATTTTTATGAACTACTTAAAGAGAACTAAAATTCTAATATTGTTGAGATGCAGACAAGTTGATTGATTCCCAACATCTATGTTACCTGGACTCATAGTGTAAAAATGCGGTAGCGGTTGCGATCGCGTTAACGGAACGCTAATGCGAGTAACAGGAGTGATGCGGTTATCATATCTTCTAAATATTGGTCGAAGGGTTTCAGATACGGGTAGGGATCCTAGTATTGGATATGGGTACAAAATTACGGGAAAATTGAAAAAAATCTCAAATGAAATAAAAAGATGAGTACTTAGATATAAAAATAATTAAGAAATATTAATTATGTACTAAATTTAAACAATAACTTAAGTCTGATGGGGAGAGGAGATTAAATAAAATACTTTAATATGATAAATTATGATAAACAAAAGTTAAAAAGAAAATAGTAGAAGTATTTGTCACTCGTCAATTTGGGAATACATTGTTAAAAGTAAACAATAACTTTTCTGTCAATAACATGTTGTCTACTATTATTTTAAAATAAAAAAAGGTTAAAATTTTTTTTGTTAGCTGTCAGTTTGGAGAGAGAAAAAGGTTGAAAATAGCATATAAATGCTACAATGGAGTAGACCTATTGGAGAAGAAGAATAAATTCGATCACGATGAAGGAGTCTCTCAAACATAAATTGATTATGTTGGGCTTTAATCATTTTGACGACCAAAAGCCCCAACTTTTAAATCTCAAGTTGGCTATGTTGAAGCTTTAATTTTCTGATATAGGGTTTTGAAAGTAGGGGTGTTCATAACCGGGTACCTGTAAAGCCGGATACCCGGTTAGTCGGGTACCTATGTCCCGACCCGATTTATCCGGGTACACGATTTTTTGAGGTGATTTTCCAATGCTTTTGTGCAAATTTTTTTTATTTGACAAAATTAAGCAATTTATGGCAGATTTTTTTGAATAATTAGTACATCAATTGTTTAAACTTCAAGTTCTTCATTTATCATTCATCAAATAAATAAAATCATCATTCATCATTATGCTAAAATAAAAGAATTTAACATATGTCCAAAGTCCCAAACAAGCTTCAAATTACACTAATTTACACTAATCTAGAACAGGAATGAAGGAAAAAACAAGAACATAAAATGAGAAAAAAAACTAAGTCAAAATCAAATGAAACAAAAACACGAAACGATGCCAAAATCTAGATCTACTGCATGAGAGTATGAAAAAACAAGATCAAGACTCAAAAATAAGAAAAAAAAAATGAAGCCAAATGGATGTAGATACCAACGCCTCAGCCTATTACGGACTTACGGTGTTATTAACAATAAAAATCAAGGAGAGTAAATATTATTTGAGGAATAAGAATTAAAGAAGTGAAGAAGGAAGGAGAGAATCAAAGAAATGGAAAATGTGAGAGACGGCGCACACTGGGCTCTTCAAATTGGAAAAGTTTGGTACTAGGTAGGGTTTTGTTGCTACTTGCTAGAAAAAGAATGAGTAAAGCACTCATTTTAAACAAAAATTTCATCTACAAAACGGGTCAAACGGGTACCCGTTATAAAGTATTTAACGGCCCATGACCTGACCCGCAATTTATTTATTTTTCCTTCTTCATGACCCGCCATTTAAGAATCGGGTTGCCGGGTCACCGGGACGGGTCAAGTGGGTCGGTTATTTTTCAACAGGCCTATTTGAAAGATTACTAACCCTAAAAGTGGCGGCACATCTTTCCCCTTTACTTTTCACTATACCCATGTACGATCCAACATACCGGACATGAGTCTAGCATCGGTAACCATACCAAACACCGATGAGGTGCCAAAAGTGGTGAGTATGAGTAACATAGCCCAACATTAATGTGAATGATGTGATGATTAATGAATGTTGTTTAGGCTATCAAGGGGAACCCATTTTTATTTTGGGGATATAATCTCGTTATAATACAAATGTATTCTTTGTTAAAATGTATAATACAAAATATATATCTTCATGTGCAAAAATTTAGGATATGGATCATTTTATTGAATGCATAACATTAATAATAAATTACTTTAAAGATGAATATAAGATACTAAATAGTTGATATTGATCTTGTTATTGAGTTTTTCGTTTAGAGGGATATGTCGATGTCATTTTCTGTTGAAATTTATCTTATCATAATTTCATTTATTTGTGGGATGTTAATTTATGTTTTCATTTATTTGTAAGAAAAATTTTATGCTTACCTTTCTTATAATATTAGGACTTGTCTGTAATATTTTTGTGTTTGGCAGAACTTCGTGATGATGAGTTGATATATGGTGAAAATTTCAGTCTCTTTGCTGCCATGTCTGCCTTAGAGGTACTCATACATGTTTCATGTTTGTCTCATCTTTTGGGTAATTGTTCTTTGAACGGTTATGGATGGTAAGATATCAATCTCTTTCATTTGGCAATAAAAAAAGTAATTTCCCTTTTGTGGATTTTTAGGCTTGCTATCTTTCTTTATTGCTAATGATGAACATGGTTGATGTTGTTTTCTTTGTATGAGACTATTTGAATGATCAAAATCGCTTTTATTATCTTATGCTTATCTTCTTTTGCTAGATTATGGACCCAAAGTTGGATTCAGGCATGGACAATGGCCAATATCATTCCATTGATGAAGCCATAGAGAGCGGCGCTGCTCCTGTTCCACTAAGTTATGATAAAACTACAGATGTTTTATGCATTCTAGATATTATGGATCACCTTCTTTCATGTGAGGTAGAATTGATGTACCATGGAGTTTGAGTAGATAGGCCAACATTTGTCATTTATTGATGCAAATTCTTTCTTTTTGATGGCAGGCCACATGGCACAAGGGTCATTCATTGGCACAAACAATCTTTTCTTGCATCTATCTTCTACGGCTTGATCGTACTTCATCACATCCCTTGTTACATTCCTTTTGTAGAATAGTTCGTGCTACATGCAATGCTCTTATATCCGTTGTTTCAGAAGCACGCACACATGAAGTAAAGTACTTAACTTCTCTTTTAGCCTACTATTTCATGCTACAATCAGAATGCAAAAACAAGTCCCCATCACATCAAGAATTCCTAAAAAAACAATATTCCCGCAAAGTAAAAATGTAAAAAAACGCGTCTTTGGTCCTATCAAAGGGTATTTCATGCCTTTGACCAATATTTAGGTGTTGCACTAACTGTATCTTTTGTTACGGTGTCAGCATTCTGTTTTTGTGATTGCGACCTTTACCACATTTTTGCACTATGGATACAACTTATACTACCTTTTATTGTCTTTTTTTACTTGGATAAACTAGTTCTTCTATAGACAATTTTTTTTCATAACTCCCAAATAAATTTAGTTGTGGTTTTCGATTTTTAGAGTACACATTTTTAGGTTTTTTCTCCTTGGAAATGTATTGGGATACCATTCCCTTATTTACAGTGCTTTCGTCCTTGTGTCACTTACAATTGAATGATGATGGGAAACCTTAGAGGATTTTTTTAAGATGCATAATCTATATTGATCAATGGGGCAGTTGTGCAATTCTTTTTCATTATGGACATATGTATCTATATATTGTTGGAATGGAGTCAATGAGCAATTCTAATTATAGTTGCTTATAAACTATTAAAATGGAGTCATAGAGAGCAATTCTAATCATATAGTTGCTAATACAACGTTGACATGGCATGGAGTCATAGAGAGTAGTTCTAACTTGAATGCTAGAGAAAATGAACTACATTATAGTTCCCATTGTTGTGTGACATTAAGAAAATTTGAGATGAGGAATAAAGTAGGGCAAGTGGGAATTGAGAAGGGAGAGAACAAAATGTGAGGCAACTCTATGGAGAAAAGAAAAAGTGATAAAGTTGGTTTGAGAACATTAAAAATGCTAAAATATCATTGTTGAAACTATTGCGACAAAATAGTGATATTTCTAAAAATGGCAAGTGTTGTAACTAAGAAATAGAGGAAGTATGTAAATTGTGGAGCCCAAGAAAACAGTTCAAGGTATTTTTGACCGAAGCCAATTTCATGAGGTGAGGTTCCAATTTTAGAGCACAAAGATTAGAGTGGTTAAATTTAAATAGTTTAGACTAGTTGAGAAAGCTGAGACCGTCGTTGGTTACTTGATTGAACTTTTTGGATTGAAGTAATAGCATTGCTTTTATTCTCACATTCTTTTAATTTTAATCATTTCTATTGGGTGTAGAAGTTAAGTGAGGTGAGAATTGAGGGGTGGGGTTTGTTAGGCACCAATGGCCTAGTGATTTTTAATCTTATTAGTAAAGCAGAATGAATTGCTTTTATTCAAAGTTGTGTCCATTGATGGATTGTGCACTTTTTTCTGGTTTAGATTTAGAATATCCTTGAAAACGTTTCCATCGAGTTATGTTTACCATACAATCACCGACCTTTTAAAAAAAATTCTATAATTACATTGAGACCTTAATATTTGCTTGGCGTTGATGTATTTTGCATTTGCCCCTTCTTTTTTTTTTTTTTTTTTTTTTTTTTGTATTGCCTAACTTGTATTATGAATGGGATGACTTCATATATTGCGCGAAGGGCATGGTGGTTAGTTTTGATAAAAACATGCTAACTTATGTTTATGCTCTTTCTGTGTACTTTGATAGGAAGAAGATATGTTCACAATGGCTTATGGTCTACCTTTGAGTGGTGAAAAAGACGAAGGGTTCTTATCTACCTTAAATGCTGTAGAGGAAACGCTATGTCGACATCTGCGTACATGTAAATCTTCCACTGCTAAGAAGACAATGATTGAAGGTATCTATTCAAATTTGGATATTGTCTCTCACAATCTTAAAACATTTTCATGGAATTTATGTTGTTGCTATTTGGCTATGAAAATTTTATGTTAATCTTTGGTAACAAAGAGTTGATGAATTGTTCTTTTTAGCGTTCGCCCTCCTCTTTAGATGAAAGTGATGCTTAGTGCATTGTTCTTTTGCTTCTTATTGAACCTATGTTAATTGTTAGACTTAGATGTAAGTATTACTTTTTATTTTTGTCTTCTTAAGTGCTGACAACCTAGTTTTTGGAATGCAGAACAAGAATCATTACAAAATAATCCAGATCTGGAGGAGGGTTTTTGCCGGGCTATTTTGTGTCGTTTACGATTTCGTAAGGTCTTAACTTTCATACTCTTGCTACATTTACCCCTCATTTAGTTCATTGAATGCATTTTTTAGCTTCCGTATTTTGATTTCAAGATAATTGAAGTGTACTGCCATATGATTTTTCAATAAACTCTTGATTAGAGGTTCCAAATTACAAAATGTTCACAGTAGAACACCATGACATAGTATATATCAATATATCCTTTCATCCTATATGGAATGAAGGAGTAAACATGTAATGTTCAACAATATTCTTTACAATACTTGTTAAAAGAATTTATCATGGAGTGTTAATGCATAGAGCCATAGAGTGCTAATATCTTTGAGGTGTTGATGTATGACCTTATAAGATAATACTAGATTGATTTTTTCTGAAATGTTTCTACATGTATCAAATTATTGGAAATATTAAAAGGGGTTCTCCAAGCATCAAATTATGTAAAGCAAGATATATACCAATCTTTCACATTAATGCATTGGAGACTTGGAGTATGTAGTGTTGCGGAGAATTTCTTTGACCCATTTGGACCAATATCAATACAGGGAACATAGTGTAAAACCACGATTCATAATTGAGGTAACACTCATGGTGATGCACATAGGAGGGAGCCTACATCACAATTTTTCTACCCCTTTATGATTTATGTGGAAGCCGGTGGATTTGAAAACTTTCGAGTGATGCATACCGTTTCTTATCACCATTGAATTGGTTCACTTGCAATCTAGTTCAATGGTTGACTTTTCACAATATGCTCGGTCAATATAGTCACATTTGATATCAGACATTTAGATTGCATTTCCTATTTGTGGAAGGATACAATAACAATGTCTATGTTGATGGAACTCGTCTATAACAACAGTGGATATTTTAAGGACATGTTTTAGTTAAGCAAGTTGGTAGAAGTTTTCTTGGAACAACGATAAGAGCTAAGAGCAATGTACTGATTTTGGAGAGGTCACTCATGAGTTTCTTCCTTGGATAAAACCCCCATTCGGTCAATTTTTTTCTTATTGTAAGAGACTCCTGAAATAGTCTAAAGGCTGAAGCTTGTATAGAAGATACATGTCTTCAACATATTTGGATTTTTATGTCTTCAACATATTTGGATTTTTATAATTAAATTGCTTGATTTCAATATTAAAAGTGTTATATACTTTTGTCAAATATGTCTAATATGATGGTTGCGTAAATTTATGTCTAGATGCATATAACTTTGTAACTGGCTTCACTTTCCTCCATATATTGCAGCATTACTACCATATTTTAATGTGTATGAAGAAACCCCAAGGCAGAGGCTTTGAGTTGGCTAGAAAACATATTTCATCTTGCTTATTAGAGGTGGAACACATGCAAAAGTCTGCAGATTTTATTAGATCTGTAGGATGCATGAAGCCCAAAGATGCATTACCAGTGGAAACCACTGCATCTGGTCGTCATCCTGTTGGATTTGATGCCAATTTAAATGTTAGAGCATCAGCTTCTGGTCCTCCACGTGCAATTAAAACTTTGAGCTGGGATATGGTGAGGAATCTTGATGATGTGCTACTTTTCTTGTTCTTTTTAGGATGCCTGTTATCTAAACTATCATTTCTTTTTGTACAGGCTTTGGAATATTTCAAAAAGCTGATCAGTGATTTAGATGTTATTTGTTCATTCTCAATGGACGCAGATCTAGAAAACATATTGCAGTTTATTGTTGAATTCCAGAAACTACAACCAGATCTTGTTGCCAGATCTCACCTTCATGTGAGTTTTCAGTGTTGGACTTGCCCCTCTTTATACCTATACTTCTATATCTAATTTCTTGCAGAATGGATCTACTATTTTGTGAGAGAAGGAAGCATGTGCATATTGCAAGTAATTAAATAGAAAGGAAATTTCATTTTCAATTTTATTCTTGTTTCTAGAATTAGATTCGCTTCTGTTCATTCTACTTTCACTTAACCATTCATAATTTCTAATATTTTAATCCATTATCTACCTTTGTTTTCGAGTATAGTGGACAACAATAAATGAGTCATTTAATCATGTGCTGTTCTTATATATGTGAAAATGCTTATGATATTTGAAATCAACCTATATGTAATTACAATGGTGAGTTTCCATACATTCGAGACACTCCCCAAATACCACTTAGGAGGGAGCCACTTAGTGGCATTTGTGTAAGGAATTGCTCTATCATTTATTTTTTGTCTAGTTTGTGGTACCTGTGAACTGTGCATCAACTATTGAATCTCTGTGGAATAGAGGATTTATAGAAAGGAAGGGGAGGGTCATATTTTTCTTTGTAAATGAAATAAAAAAGTTCTAGATTCAAAATGATATTGGTGGAACTAGTCCCTCCTATTTCATTTTATTGACCTTTAGTTAGCTGTTGGGAATGATATGCTCATGATTTTATTTACTCTCTAGGAGTTCAAGCAAATAAATTTGAGTTAAAAGTGTAAAATGCTAATGGACCTTACCTCAGGTTCAAATGGAGTTCAAAACCTATTTACAAAATCTTGGTGAACTGAAAAGCTATCAAGCAAAGGTCTATACTAAAAAAATCTGAATAAAGTCGTAGGTCTTTGGCTCTTTTTGTATCATTTTTTCATCATTATTGGACATTTCAAACCTATCTGATTCACTGACCCTAATAAAGTTAATAGTTTACTAGAAGTGTAAATCTTATTCTTACATGACCATTCTTGTGTTGTGTCCTCGAATTTTACGCTCTGATCTTCAAAGACATTTCTTTTAGCTTTCTACAATCCTATATTGAAAGCTCAAAGCTTATCTAAGAAAAACATGAATCCCATATTGGACTATTTTTAAGCTTTTGATGTCTTTATTAGTAAGGACTTTCCATCCTTCCTTGTTTGGTAAAGAATCTAGTTAGTCTAGTAGACCCACATGCGCACTGGCCTGGCCGAGCTCGAGTTCATGGTGAGGGTGGCGCGGGCTTTGGGTCTATGGTATGTTTTACAATCTAATTTTACTAATTTATCTGATTGCTTAAATATTGTCTTGTTGTAATGAAGTATATGATAATCGTTTAGGCAAGATTTCCACCGTTAATTTTAGCCATTGTCGATTTTACCTCATTTCCTTCCTTTATATTCAACCCCTTCACCTTCTTTAAAAATACACAAAAAATACTCATGTTCAACCTTATTATGTTTTTGAGCAAATGTTATGATCTCCATTTGTTGGTTGTGACTTGTGAGTCCATACAACCACCGAAGTTGGGTAAATCTCGGAGGGCGATCAGCCGATCACAATTGTACTATTGCACCAGGAGAGTGTGAAATCGCGGTCTTATCCACATCAAAATCACCCTTTTAATTCCTGCTTCATTCTCAAAGATAAGTATCATTTATAGTTTCATTGCAACATCCTATACTACATTCCTACCTAGAAAAGGGGACAACTGAGTCAGATAACTGACACTAGACCTTTGACTTTGAATGCTTTTGTTGTTGACGGGAATGAATTGGTGTAGCTACTCCTATCTAGTAGTAAAGGGTACTTATGCTATTATAGTTTGTATATTGTTTTATCCTATTGGCCATATGAAAGTATTTAAAACGGACTGGACATGCTAGTGAGAAAATAGAACTTGTTCGGTCGACTATTTAAGAGATTATATCTAGTCTCGATTTACATTTCTGACTAATGAGTGATGAGGGACTCCAATTGCAATTTATTGTCAGACTTGACATTGTTTAACCCCCAAATGTACCTATTTTAGAGTTTCAATCTTCTCAAGATAGTTACTCATAGTTCACTTTAAATACCTTCACATTAGATTTACTGCCAGGTTTGAAATCAAATTCTATAATCTACTCCTTAACTTAGCTAGGCTGCTTACTACTACATTAGTTGGGATACAAAATGTGTATCTTATTTTTTTAAATGGTAAAATCATAAAACCATGATTGATGTATTAACAATAAAATAATGGCTGCATGTATGGAGGATAGATCCTTGCCACTTTAACGTACACCTCTTGTTCTGATTTGTATCAGAGACAGGGTCTAGATAGGACCCAACATTGGGCTGACTTCGGCGTGTTGTGAGGCCACATTCAATATCGAAAGCTTGTTGATAACATATGAAAGAAGAGCTTTGAGATACTCTACTATAGGAACAGCCAACCGCTTGCTCCCTCCGATAGAAACCTATAACCTGTCTGCCTGTAATCCTTGCAAGACGTTAAACACATAGTATTCAGATTTTGCTCTAGAAGCAAGATAATGATTTAAGGTCCTATGAGTTATGGTTGTTATAGAAGTCTTGTGACACATGTTTACCTCCTAAATCTCACCAGTGCAATATGTTTTTTGTTTTCATCTGAGTCAAAGAAAGCTGCAATGCTTTGCGTTGATCTTCCCATTCTGAGTGAAACAATTTTGTCCAAGTCAGAGTGGTGAGAGAAACTGGCTGAACCAACATCGTTGCTATTATGATCTCTTTCTAAGCTTACTTTATTTTGCAGGTGTTTTTGATTCAAGATGGAAAATTATATGGTCGCAATCCTATATTTCATGTAATCTGTAAAGCTTCAGCTCTACCCGATTCCGTGAAGGACCTTGATATCCAAAAGAAAGAAGCTGTTGTACATTTAGGACAGGTAATGCATGAAATTTACATACTCAATACTCTTTTCATCGAGAACCATGGAATAAAAACTCCCTCGTTACGTACATAACACCCGTTATATAACCTGTTTGAAAGTTGCCGCGATGTTAAATCCCGTTATGTAACGGTTCACGAAATTTCACGGTCAAAACGCCGCGTTGACCGTTATATAACGTGTTACGCATTTTACCGTTATAAAGATATTTCACCGTTACAACCTTATTTGTCTTCCCGTTAAATTTTTATTAATACCTATTAACTTTAGTTATTATGATTACTTAATTTATAGTAGTTCAACAACAAAAATAATTAACTGATAACTAATAAGTTAATTAATTATACACTAAAAGAATCAAATATTGCAATTATAATAGCTAGTTGCATATTATTGCATAATAATAGTTCAACAACAAAAATGCAATTATAAGTTCAAAATCAAAACCTCTTATGTGATTTTTTTTTCCAAAAATCACACCGCATCGGCCGCGATTCGCGTTATTTCTCCGTTATAGACGTTTTCAGCGACACCGCGACCGTTTCCGAAACGCATCCGCGACCGCGATTTTTTTCCATGTCGAGAACTGCTTTTGCATAGTGGAGTGAATCTCGTCGTTAAATCTTGAGTTGAAATTCACCCCTTTTATTTATATATGATGTGAATATGTGCTCCTAGCCCCAGGTGTTGATGCCTCTTAGACATGGTATTTTTTGTTTTTTCCTCAATCAGTTTGCGATGTGTTTTGTACCTAGCTACTTGAGGAAGAAGACCAATAGTTTGTAATCATATACTTTCTTACATTTTGATTTTCCAATTGTTCAATCACAATTGATCTTCGTCAAAGCTTGTCCTTAAGCCCCTTTCTTTTCACAACAATCCTAGATGAGATAACACGTTTGATACAAGAAGACTTACCTTGGTCTATATTGTTTGTCGATGATATTGTTTTGGTAGATGAGATGAGACCAGGATAGGGTAAATGTTAAGTTTGAAGTAAGAACGATGGAGACAAGAATTTGAGTCACGAGGTTATAAATTAAGTTGGAGCAAGACATAGTACATGGAGTGTAGTTTTGACACAAATGAGATAATAGATGACGCTATAAAGTTAAAAAAGAAAGATGTTAATTTAAGTGGATGTTTAGTTTCAAATACCTTGGATCCATATTTCAAAGTAGTGGAGACATCAAACAAGATTTGACACATAAAATTAAGTGTGGGTGGCAAAAATGGAAAACGACTACTAGCATATATGGTGATCGAGGTGTGGCCTTAAAGTTAAAGGATAAGTTTTATCGACCTTTAGACGCTACTTTAGGGATCAGAATGTTAGGTTTTTGGAAAGGATCATAGTAAAAAGAAGTGTGTAGCGGAATGAATGCTTCGATAGATGAGTTGACATACTTTAAGTTATAGATTTTGAAACTAAGATATAAGAAGGAATTCATGAGCTGCAAATATCGAGGAATAGATGAAAAATAATTGTTTAAGATGGTTTGGGCATGTGTAAAAACAAAGAATTATGCACCTTGTAAGGAAAATGGAAAGCTAGAGTTCGAGAGTCTTAAAGAGGGTGAGAAAGATCGAGGATGACATGGAGGACAAGAATGGAGAAGGATGTAATGACCTAGACTTACAAATTGAGATGGAAAATATGGGATTGAATGGAGAAGAGGAATCCATGTGGACAAGCATGGGAAATTTTATGTTGGTTCATGTTGCCAACCTTAGTCTTTTAGGATTAAGTCTCGTCGTTGTTGTACTTTCCTACATTTGGATAAGTTACATTTTACTTGCCTTACCTTTTTCTATATATATATATATATATATATATATATATATATATATATATATATATATATATATATATATATATATATATATATATATATATATATATATATATATATATATATATATATATATATATATATATATATATAGGGGTAGGATCAAGTGAAAACACTTAAAGTGGTGTAAACTGAAAACCAGACAGAGGTATACATATAGAATGAAAAGAGATACATATCATCTTATAGGCTGTTCATATTTTTTGTGAAGAAAAAAATTCATATTATTTACAAAAATACCATCTAAATATGTACCCCTTTTAAGCAGTTATGTATCCTTTTTAACAAATGTCTAATTATTTACAAAACTGCCACCCAAATATATACTCCATTTGAGCTATTATGTACCCCTGTTTTCAGTTTTCACTATTTTAATTGGTTTTCACACGATCCAAATCCTATATATATATATATATATATATATATATATATATATATATATATATATGTGTGTGTGTGTGTGTGTGTGTGAAAACCAAATAAATTGGTGAAAACTGAAAACAAGTATACATAAAAAGTTGAATGGTATACATATTTGGATGACATTTCAGTAAATAATATGAACCTTTTTCCTTCACAAAAATATGTACACCTTAGTAGATAGTATGTATACCTTTTGCTACAATATGTACATCTAAGTCTGGTTTTCAGTTTTTACTATAGTGGTTTTCACCTAATCCTGCCCCCATATATATATATATATATATATATATATATATATATATATATATATATATATATATATATATATATATATATATATATATATATATATATATAGGGGAGGGATCCAATGAGAAGGGTATTGAAAATGAGAAGTGTAAGAAGGATTCTACACCCTTGATCTCACTTACATAAAAAAAATCTACGGTCACGATTGAGCCAAAAACACATTATTGTAAAAGTAACTATGTTACACAGAAAAGTAACTATGACATCAATTTTAAAATGTTCTTTTTTTATAACATAGTATCATTTTTTTGGATACATAGTAACCAAACAAAATCAAACAAAAATCCTTCTCATCCTTCTCATTTTAAAATTCTCCTCATTTGATCCTACATCCATATATATATATAGGAAGAAGTTCCAGTGAGAACCATCCTTATACGAGAACCGTAAGAACCAATTTGCCTTTTAAACAAGTGTTACTTTTTACTAAAAAGGCGTTACTTTTAGACAAAAAGGTGTTACTGTTTTTTGTGATACTATTAGGCAAAAAAGTGTTACTTTAAGAAAAAAATTATGAAAAAAATTTATAAAAAGGTGTTACTTTTTACATAAAAAGTGCTATTTTTTCGAAAAAATGTGTTACTTTGTAATATTTTTGTTTTTTTGAAAAACTATTTTTTTTTCTTAAAGTACCAACTTTTTTTCAACACAAAAGTAACATTTTTTTGTCTAAACGTAACACATTTTGTGTAAAAAAAGTAACACATTTTATCGGGGAGATTGGTTCTCACGGTTCTAATATAAGCTTGGTTCTTACTGGAACTTGACCATATATATATATATATATATATATATATATATATATATATATATATATATATATATATATATATATATATATATCATGTGAAATCCAATTAAATTGGTGAAAACTAAAAATAGGTGTACATAAAAGTTTAAATAGTATCTGGCAATTTTGTAAATAATTGGAAATTTCTAATAGGTGTACATACATGCTTAAAAGATATACATATTTGGGTGGAATTTCTGTATATACTATCAAGTTTTTCCTTCACAAAATTATGTACACCCTATAAGATATTATGTACACTTTTTGCCACAGTATGTATATCTCAGTGTTGTTTTCAATTTTTACCAATTTAGTTGTTTTCACCTAACCTTGTCCCTATATATATATATATATATATATATATATATATATATATATATATATATATATATATATATATATATATATATATATATATATATAAACCCTAAGAATAAAAAAAAATCCTAAGTTAAAGTGGCTAAACATTCTCTATTTTCAATTTTGGGGTGCTAAAAGGCCAAGGAAAAACCCGTAAGTTAAAAACTCTATTTTCATCATCTTCCAAGACATTGATGCTAAGTTCAACTCACATCAAAGATGCAAAGTTTCTTCCTCTCTTTTCCTCTTTTCTCCCTTTTTCAGTGATTGCTCCTCCTTATTTATCTCTGTATATCTTCGCTTACAGTTTATTCTTGCTATTTGATTTAATTTCAAGGTTGTTTTGGTGGGTCGACTAATATGACAATCCAAATCGAGACTTTGAGCGATCTAGATCGTGAATGACCCACGATTCGTGTTGAAATATCATTCAAGTATATATTACTATAAAAATACATACATCTCGAAATATATAAGTAGCAACCTATTTTTGTTTTTAAAAAATGATGGTTGTTGGTCATAGTATAGTTTGCGGTCTAGTCTGGTCTGGAAAATAAAAAACAGAACCAAACCAAAAACTTTAATTTTTTTTTTTGAAAAAAATCAAACCAGACTATAGACCAGACTAAATACTAACGTTACATTTTGGTCTGGTTTGGTTTGCGGTTCAGACCAAACTTTGCTCAGCCCTAGGGATGAACAATGTAACATAATTCGCTTTTTGAATTTGCAATTCGCTGTGAATGACCCAAAAATAGCCCAACAATGCTCATAGTTTGCTTCTTATTTTTTTTATTCGCGATTCACAAGTAGATTAGTAAATCATATGACAGTGGCATGAACCAAATTCAAATTATCGCATGCTCTGCCTTTCTTGGCAATGCACTATACTTTTGCATACTGTTATAGTGATAATTATGCGAGGGTTTCGAAGTTGTTTAGAACATAGAAGCGCAAAACGAGGAATGCCGTATCGAATGTGGGATCAGAATGTGACCTAGGACGCCGATGGTGGTGTTCACTTCTAGTTATTTGATGATAGAACAAATCTCAAAGTCGAGGAAAACGGTCTAAACTTAAATGACTTGAGTAAAAATATGAAGGTTGAAAAAAACGAAATTGGAGAGGACTTGGATTCCATCATTAATGGCCTACTTGAAGTTTCATTTTACACGATTTGTTCAATCTTGTTTAAAGAAGTTGAATTGCTATTATAACAGTAGTTAGAATCATTAGACTGTTCATGTTTATTGCATTGAGGGATTGGGAATGGTTGGGTTTAGACTGTGGCCTAGTGGATAGCAGTTTGTCGTTAACTATCCAGTTTGACCCTTTAACCCAATATCTATACACTATAACCGAATAATAGAAGTCCTATAATAATTTACAATAGCTCAACCCCTTTTATTCATTAGGAGCCATGTTCAATAACCAGGTCTGATAAGTAATGCCCCCCCTTAAGACTTACCAACTAAGGCAACTGACATGCGCCACTTTATCTTCTATTGATTGGTTTATGAGCTTTGCTTTGCTATGTTATCTTTACCATCACAAATTCATATTTAGTTTTTATTCAACAGACCTCAGGAGAATTACATCTCTATATTGGTTTTTATTTTTAGTATTCTACTTCCCTTCAATATTGTAGCTACTTATCATCATTCATTTTTTAACAAAAGTTAATGGATGCAGTTTTTAATCAATTTGCTCAAAGTCCTTTGCACAAATGTTGCATGGCAAAGGCGTAAGCTTGGGAAAGTTTTACAAGATTGGCGTGTTATATATGTACAGGTGTGTGATGTAAATGTTAAGATTTTCTGATTTATGTTGCTCTAGGTCAACTTCATCTTGTTCGGTCCTTCCAGTTTTATTTATCCATGAGCAAAGCCATGTGAAATGTTTCTTCAATTACTAGTCAAACTAATCCTTTTTTACTCAGGAAAAATTACTCAGAATAATCCAACCATTTACGAATTTTCCTACTTTGATTTAACATAAATAATGCCGACTATATGGGGTGTTGGATAAAAATGCACCAAGGTAACCCCTGACCTATAAAACAAGTCATTTTGCATAAAAAATTAAAAAGTAAAACAAAATCAAACTAAAAAATTGATGAATAATAAAGAGAGTTCAAGTAATTTAATTTTTTGATTTTAACTTTTAATTTAATATTTTGGAATTTTTATTTTACTTTTTCTTTTATTGTAGGCTGTAGCAATTAACCTACAAAATACTAGTCACTAATTGGGCTACAATGTTATTACCTTACCGACTCTAAAATTTGGGATTATTCATGATGAATCAAAAGTTGAGATTATGCAGTAAATATATTAAACGTTGGAGTATTTTTAGTAATATTTCCTTTTATTCAAAGTTGGACTACAAATTGAAAAATAGTGAACTCACTGGCAGTTTATCCTCACAAACATTTATCAAATCGTAGGGACAGTAGGATTATGTATGATAGTTGATTAAAAGTGGCTGCTTTCCATGTTACTAGGATATTAATTACAAGGAGAACTTGAAATTTTCTTTGCCATTTACACCTGTTATTACTAGCCTCCTAATATTCCCTGTTGGGCGTAGCTGAACTAAACATATCAAAATGAGCCAAAAGAATTTTTACTCGTATAACTTCTTCCGGTGAACTAGTTGTAAAATCCGAAATCTTTGAGAAGTGCTATGATTGTGTCTAAGATTGAGTTGGATGAAAGTTTTCCTTTCAAATTTTTTCTATATTTTGGTCTTCAATTTTTTGTCATTTATAACATGTTGTAAGTTGTGCGCGAGTACTGTAGTTGCAAGAGTATTGTAGTCCCTCGACTCGTTTGAAATGAAGAAACATTCTTTGAGAAAAAAATATGTTGTGCTAGCTTTTCTTTGGTTGAGATTATTTGGATTAGGGTCTTTTTCTCTTCTGTTCACATAATTGTAATTGGTTATGCGGGAAAGAACACACCGCATACAGCTATTTTTATTTTGCAAGTGTTTCTCTTTTAAAGTTTCCTTAACGAAGTTAGGCATTTTCTGCTACTACACATAGGTACAAGAAATTTTCCAATTAGTTCGTTTTCTAGTACGTTATGACCTCTTTTTTGGTTCTTTTTGCTGATTGGTTTTGGGTCTTTGGTATATGTGGAAGATCCATTTGGGCTTTCCATTTAGTTATGGAACTCTCATGAAATTAGTAGTTATATTTTGTCTTTTATGATCTTCAACAGCTGGAACTTGCTTTTCGGGAGGAATTTGGTGAATTTTCTGGCATAACTCATGAGGTATGTTTATCGATTTGGTTGTATTACCTGTGTATCAATAGGAGGTAAGAGAAGAGGACTATCTGGCCACTTTTTTTGCTTTTGGATTAAATTCATTGAAAAGTCTGAAACTCCATTCTAGAGGGGTTTTTCCCCTACAAAGGATGGGGAAAAGGATATAAAATGTGTTGGTCATTGGCTTGATGGTTGATTAGCCCTTGCAAAGATTGATGTCCTTTTAGTTGGTTTGCAGAGTGTAGGTATGAAACTGGCCAGACACATGCTTATTTGGGTGGAAGAGCAAACATATTGGATTGCTTTGCGGTTTCTTTCTTTGGGCTTTGATTTGGAACTATATTCCTTCAATGAGTATTGCATGGTATATTGGTACCTTTATGTCATATTAGTTAAGCTTGCTGAGAAGACGCATTTGAAGCAACTGTCCGCTGCTGACACAGGTGAGCAAATTCCTTAAACAGGCTATGTTTCATATTTGTTCATTTGGAGTGATGGCTTTACTTCCATTGCCACAATGACATTAAGGCTCTCATCTGGGCGGCAGGATTTCGGGGTCAAATGTACGCAACTCCACTCTTGTAAAAACATCATCTGAAATGTCACATAAATAAGTACATGTGATTTGACTAGTCATTGTACTATAGTATGTTATAATCCAAAATAAAAAATCTAGTAATATTTAGCTCTACCATGATTGGCCAATCTAATGAAAAGCTGTTTAATAAAATCACATTTATGCTGTATAAGGGTTTTCCAGTAACAAAAGATAGGGTGAATTGTCTTGATAAAGGCCTTGATTAAAAATAAAAAAATGTATTTAATGCCGATATTTATTTGTTCTCTGTGGCCTCTAATAAACGTGTACAATCTGGATTTAGGGATTAAAAGATCAGTTCTTTCACATATTCAAATTTAAAAGCTGTCTTGTGTTGCGGTAAACTGTAAAGTGCATCATCATGTTTCCTTGTGTGGGCTATCGTTTTAATCATATGTTAATATGCTATGACTTATCATTATAGGCTATTTTCATTTGGTATAAAGTATATCAGTAATACTTGGGGCTGAGGCTATGGTTTTGTATAAAAGAAAATTTTTCATTTTTCTTTTTCATAATTACTTTTTAGGTTTATTACCGAAAAATTTATTTTTCTATATATTTTCCTTTAATTGATCCAAATAATAAGTTACGTTTGAGATCTTACACATGCTTTTTTTTTTTTTTTTTTTTTTTTTTTTTTTTTCATTTTTATGAAAGTATTGTTTATTTATTGCATGTACTTGTCTACCCTCTTTTAGCGGCTAAACGTAAAGGGAAGAAGAAAAAAAACTCGGTGATGGATACAAAGGATTACCACATTCAACCAGCTGTAATGTTGCTTCAGTGCTATATTTGTCTTGCTGAGGGACTTGCAATGGTATCTATTTTTCTTGTAATATTAGGTCGTTAGCATTCTGTGTACTATTATCCATTAGGTAATAGTTCACGAGTTAACTTGGAATTGGATCATAGACTCTTCATTGCTCAGAGTTCATGCTAGTCGAAATTTAATTTTTTGCAGATGCTTGCCGCTCTCAGGAATGAACAAATGCTCTTCCAGCATGAAGGCCCTTTTAATACCGAATATGAGGTATTTTTATGTTTTTTATTCCGTTTATCTTCTTGCATCTCATCTGGTTTCCAAATCATTGGCTAATCGCTAGCTTCATTGTGCTTATTTTGTTCTTGCTTATTCGTTTATATTCTTACTGAAAAAAATATGTGGTTCAAACTTTGTAGAAATTTATTCAACACTTCGAGCATTTACAGAAAGCTTGCCTACCAGATCACATTTCCTACCATTCATATAAGGAATGCACTGACCAAGCTCGACTTTCTGTGAGTATTCTTACTGGATTCTTACTGCTTTATTAGTGCCATGCTTCATTTAAGGCTGTGTTCGATTGGAGGAATTTTTTTTTTCAGCAAATCCTAGCTGTTCTATTCAACTGTTTAATTTGAATGCAACAGAGATGACGTTCTTATTAAACAGATTCTCTCTAAGTTGATTTTCCCACGGTTCAATATGATCTGCCTTCTCTCAGGATTGTCTAGCAATCATATATTCCTATCGGGTAAAAAAGACTGCATAAATCACTCTATTTAATGAAAAGGATGAAAATAAAAACTGTATTGATGCCCTAAAGCTTTTTTTCTTCATCTTATTTGAATAGTGTGATTGTTCAATTAATGCATTGTTCATTTAATCCCGATATGAATATGCGATTGCAAGCAAAGGTCTGAAACCTGATTTCTGACGTATATCTTCATTCCTAAATGAAGTCAATACAACTATTTTCCTCCGAACCAAAGAAAGCCGAACATACTTACTTTTTCCTGTAACGTGTTGCTGTCTTTTGCTTGTAGACGCTTGTTGTGTATAATCACTTCAAGGAAGCTCAGAAAATAACAAAGGAACTCAAGAAGAGTTTTGCAGATGACCCTAAAAAAATGGCTGAACTCCGACGCATCGACCAGGTTGCGGAGCGCAACAGCATTGCTCTGAACGTAATAAACCGTGTTGGAGCTCTCGATGCTGCTCTTAAGATCTCGTTAGATTTTGCATTTCATCCCAATTTTGCTGTAGCAGTAGTTAAAAGATCGTAAAGTTCGTCCATGAAAAAGTTTTGTGTTATTTACTGCAGCATTTTGTTGAATGCCTCCATTAATTTCATTGTAGAAGTTTATACATCATAATTCATATTGATCCAAAAACTTTGATGTAATAATTTATGCCAAGATTTTCTCTTCTTTTCTATTTTTGACTATCACGAAGTCTATGTATTGAAAACAGAGCTTGAAAACACAAGTGCTTGTTCATCTAAAACAAATTTTAAATTTTAGTGAAAAATAATTTTGTAAACTATTAATTAACTTCTCAAAATAATTTTTTTGAAGGAAACTTCTCAAAATAATTTAAAAACAATGTTGATCTAATATTACATTTAAAATATGTAGAAGAGACCTTTAAAAATTTAAAGACACATACTATGAACAATGAGAAATATAATGATATAAGGAACTCTACCATATAAATCTATCATCATCAGTGTATCTCGCTGTGTAGCAACATTTGGAATTAGTTGACATAATCATACTCATACCCTTGAAAAAAGAGGGCAAGAAGGGTGTGGTCAAAGAGACTTCAAATAAAGGAAATGCTACAAAGAAAACGGTGATTAATATCGAGTACGCGATATACTAGCTACAAGCAAAATAACAAAATTGTGCACATATGTATAGAAAGTAAATCTATACATAAACACAAAAACATAAATACATAATGAGATAAAATCAACTACATATACACACAAAACCAAGGAAAAATGCTACTAAAAGTCTAAGGTACGGATAAGTCTTCAACTACTTCTATTCCTAGTCAAATCTTGCGAGAGGTGCAACTCTTACAAAGTCTAAATTAATTTGCTCCTCCTACATTCTTCCAGGCCAGCCTTAGCTTTTCCTACCCTCCAGAAGAAGGCTTTCCACCGTCCTCACCAAAGCACCTAATATTTTTTCTCTTTACATGTCCAAACCACCTCAATAAGTTTTTGCGCATCTTAGCCGCTAATACGGTCATTCCTAGTCTCTCTCTCAACTTTTGATTCCTTATTTTATTCCTCCTTATGCTGCACAACCATTTCAGCATGCGAATCTCTACTACTACAATTTTATGTTCAATTTCCTTTCAGGGCGAGCTAACATTTTGTCTCTTACAGTTGGTGGACCTGATTGTAACTCAGTAAAATTTATCTTTCAATATAGTTGGAAACTTCTTATCATAAAGTATCGATGGTCACTCAACACTAGCCATCCCCCTGAATCCGATGAGTAGCATCTTCTTCTAATTTCACGATTACTTTGGATAATTGATCTTAAATACTTAAACTTAGTCATTTGTGCAACATCCAATACAATGATTGCTTTAGGTTTACTTGTTCTACTCTACTGAAATTACACCTCAATGAATACTGCGAAGCCCTTTACCTTCCTAAAATATCCGTCATTCCTCAAATTTCGCATTATTTTTAGATATTAACACAATATTGTTCGTGAATAGCATGCACTGTGGCACATTTTCCCAAATAGATGTGGAGATCTCATCCATAATGGCAGCAAAAATAAGAAGGAGATTAGTGTTAATCCTTGGTGTGTAGGCCCAATCTAACAAGGAAGTGCTTGGTTAGCCCAAATGGCTTTTGAATGTTAGTCATAGGTCCCCATCACATATGTCTTGTATCTATTCAATATAACTTTGAGAGATCCTTGGACTTTAGGCTATCCACATGATGCCTCGTTGAATGCTATCATATGCTTTCTCTAGATCAATAAAAACCATAAAAAAGTCCATCCTTCGCTCCCTAATACTTTTCCATCAACATCCTTATTCCCTAATACATGAATCATGAATGACCTCTGTAGTAAACCTATCTAGCATAAAACTAAATTGGTTCTCTTTTATCACGGTTTTCTTTTTTATTATCCCTAAGTAGTTTGATTCATTTATAATTAAGCTATATTAGAATAATATTGCCTTCGCTCTTATAGACTGGTATGATTCTCTAGATAACTTTAAAATTTTTCAGTCACCCATCTAATGCCCTTATCTCCTTATCATATCCAAACTTCGATAGGAATGTTATCAGGGTTGACCGCCTTGGCTATATCCCCATATTTTTTTATAGCTTCCTTCATCATCATTTCACTACCTATCTCACGTCTTTGTCGGCTTTGTACTTCAAGGAGCCCATTTCTTACCTCCTCTAAGCCCTTAGCTATATTGATTAATACTGAGAAGTACTGATGCCACCTTAGTTTGATCACTTGATGTGTTCTTGTCTTAGTAGAAAAGAAGTGGCAGATTTAGAACTCACACTCAGTGAGAGTACAATTGATACATTAATTATCCAATAAAAAGTTTTGAAGGAAATTCATTATGATATATATCAAATTTTTATAAAGTTTTCGATCCAACTCTAGAAAATGATATTCTATCATATATTTGACGAATTTTCTTATCTTGAACCACATAGCAACATGATACAAAATAGATAAATAACGCAAGGCTTTATTTGTAGAAAAAAATTAAATCCCAAAATTTTCTCAGACACTAATAATAGTTTTTACGAATGAGATATTTGTTATGATGATAATAATGAATTAATTCCCATCAAACGAAAAAACTCAAAAACTTTAAAACAGGTTGTTTCTATTTGTTCCAAAAACTATTAAAATAAAAAAAAAATTAGTACTAAAATAGAAGATTTCATGCATTGAATAACAAAAGTGGAGTAAGTTTAACTAATGAATTATGAGTTTTTATGACAATTAAGGAGGATACTTGCGGAATTTAATTATGGGATTAATAAAGTAATATAAATTCTTACTTGAGATCGTCTTTATGTCTCAATATTAGGCTAACCCAATTTTTAATTTTTTTAAAAAACAACTAAATTTTCTAAACAATGGTTTTTAACATACATTTTCAGTTTTTCTTATTTTGTTCCCTGACAAAATTACTATTCTTCCTCTCTCAAACTCCATTTGTGGTTTTCAATCTCCATCTTCCTCTCTTAAACTCTATTGTTGTTTATTTTCTACCTACATTTACAAAACTATCAAAGTTATGTATTTATAGTTCATCATTTTCGTTTTTAAAGTTTTCGTTTTCATTTTTATGGGTTGATTATGTTATATATTATTTGGATTTACAATTTTCTGATTTTTTTAAACTAACGTTTCATCAATGGTGTAAATAGTGATCTTGAAGAAGACAACAATGTCTATTATTTAGGGAAATTAATAAAAGCAATTGTTGTTATAACATAATATATTGGGAGTTATAACATAATATATTTGTAATTATAACATAATATATTAGGTGTTATAACCATAATATATTTGGAGTGATAACATATTATAGTTGGGGTTATAACAAAATATATAATTGCGGTTAATAGATTTGGGATTATAACAATTAATTTTTGATATAATACTACAAAATTGATATTATAATATAAAAGCGAATATATTATGTTATAAAATCTCGGATATATAAGGTTTTAATTCCAAATATATTGAGTTATAACCCTAAACATATTTTGTTATAACTCCAAATATATTATGTTTTAACCCCTATTATGTTATAACTCCAAATGTATTATGTTATAACCCCAAATATATAATGTTATAACCCCAAATATATTATTTTAACACCAAAAAGAAAGCAGTTTTCTACAGTTATTTTTTAAAAATAGCAGTTTTTTTTAAAAAGAGCAGAATTTTCTTTTAAAAAATACTTTCCTTTAAATTAAGATATTTACTAAAAAAGGGAAGTGGGTTGGACTTTTGAGAGCCGTCTTTAGAAATGACGGTCTCTCAATAGAGTACATGATAATGTAATCTGTACAACACTAATAATATCTACTAGAATATACCCGTGTCATATATATATATATATATATATATATATATATATATATATATATATATATATATATATATATATATATATATATATATATATATATATATATATATATATATATATATATATATATATATATATATATATATATATATATATATATATATCGATCAATCAATGTGTAAATGTTTGTTGGCATAATTCAATTACTTCATATTATTTTTTTCTTTTCCTTTTCCCTATTTCCCCCTTTCTGATTTCGAGAATAAATGCTTAGCAGGTGATAGCTACCAACATTTTTTCTTTTCTACTTTATGAAATAATGACATGTTCAAAATTACATAGAGATGCCTCTGAATTTCTGATTCAATGATCTCTAAATTCTAAATGTTTAGGTCAAGCATGTGGTTGATGAAAAACCTACAGCTGTCCTGCAAATTTAGAACACGGATGCTACTGTTGTAAACGAGGAACATTCTTCATCACCACCTCCTTTAGAACCAGTTAAGGAGGAAAAACCAGTGAGTATATTTCCTGATTTGTTGGTAGGTTTTCACAAACCAATGTTTCACCCATAGAAAAAACACCATCTGTATAAACACTTGTTGCGGATGTAATACCTCTAATACTTTCCTTCACATTTTTGGTAGAGTCTTGACGATCCTAAGCCAGTTGCCTCAGAATTGGACCAAAAAATGCATTGTTTCTAGGTATTGTTTCAATTGGTAAGTCGCATGTTGTTAGACTTGGGATTATGAACTCATAAACTATCGTTTGGAGCACCATCTAACTAACTTGTTATTTTTTTTTATGAAACTGCTCTTCTGTAAATTCAATAGAACAAATAAATGAATAAGAACTTGATGATAATTTAGCAAATAATTATATTAATAAAATGACATTTCTTTATGTGTCTTCTGTTATTGCTATAGATCACTTATCAACCATGGCTCCAGCTTCTAAATTGGAAAATGGTGCGATTGGATGGGAACTGACACTTATCACTATACCAAGTTCGAATGAGACTATTACTTCTACTACTAAACTGATATTTGCTCACATACAAACTTGTTATTTTTTGTTATTTTAACGCCGAAGAGATTATTTATCCCCCTCTCCCTCTCTTGTGAATGCGCAATTGACCATTTATAATATCTAATTATGGGATTACAAAGTTCTGTAGTGGAGAGAACTAAGTCTTTGATTGCTATTGGGCCATGTATTAATTTTAGGCTAATTGGAAATGGTCATGTTTTGCATTTCGGGGAACTTTATATGTTCTTGAAAAAATCATTATTTGACATGATTGTGGGGGTGTTTAGTGACTGGCCTTCGGATGGACTTTTTGAGTGGTTTTTGGCTTTTTGGTTGGTCAAAAAGCCAAAAAAATGTGTTTGGTAAGCAAAATTGAAAAAACTAACTAGGTTGGCTTTTTATTTTTTATTTTTTATTTTTTTATTGGCTTTTTGGCTTGCATTTTTTCTCTGATAAACAGTGAACAACCAATATATAACTTAAACTAAGATCTATATCTGGTATCTACCAATGCATAGTTGTGACGTCGCACACTAAGATTAATGAGTTTAATAATAATGCATTTCAAGTTAATTTGTGAAGTATTTAGTAAGCTTGTGCCTATTTTCGATGGTATTAAAGATTTATCATTTCTCATTGTCAAATTTAATGGACTAAAGTAAAATGATTAGTTTGATTTTCAAGTCTATGGTATCATGCTGATGAGCTTATATTAGCCCGCTTTGGTTGTTGAGAGTTTGCATTATGCTCTTAAATCATGTTTAAGTCAATGTACCATTCGTATCGATATCAACGAGAGCCTATGAGTGAAGAGAATAAAGCTAGTGTGGTTCCCTGCTTATAGAAAAACAAAAAATTTTCGATAGTAGATGCCAACATAAATTTATGATGTTGTAAGGTTATCAAATTTAAAATCGAACAAATTATTTATCCAGGTATAAAAGGAGACAATAATATGTAGAATTGTAAAATTTAATTATATTGTGGACATTGTCTTGAATTATCACACATATACTGATGATTTCTGTCTTCCGAAATTCAAGGCTGGAGGACTGGATAAGCTAACATTAAACAACCTGTATGATGACGCAATGAGAAAAACCCATCAACCGACAAGCTACAACCCATGGGAGCCCGCTCCACTGAACAATCCTATGATGCAACAACCTATCCATGACCCATTTTTTTCCTCGAATGCACTAGTGGAAAAAACCCCAAGGGCTGCGGTTTTTTAGTGGGTATTGGCTGCGGTTTTGTCTCGCAGCCCTTGGAGTAGCAGCAAATGAGAAAACGTTATTGGCTGCGGACATTAAAACCGCAGCCCTTTGGCATGGTTGCGCCTCCTTCTGTTCAGATGGCTGCCATGGCCAATCAGCACCAAGCGTTCCTTTTGCAACAACAGCAGCAAATGATAATGGCCGCACAACAACAGCATCTAATGGCCGTACAACAACAGCAATTGCCACAGATGAACTCTTTTGGCAACCCTTATGCCGCCAATACATATGGTCCCGGCTTGCCTATGCAAGCACATAACCCATACACCAGAATGTTGTGAGTTTTCATTGGACGGAGAAAACAACAGACGGGTATATTGAAATCTTGAAGCGGACGAGACAATAAAGAAGTCGGTGTACCATATTTTGTGCATCTTTGGGTATTGAGATAGCAGTTTTATTAATTGATAATCATAGGGAGTAACATTTATAAAAATTTATTGATGATTCTTGGTGAAAATCTAGCTCGATTAATTCATTGTAATTATTTTTGATCTGCTAGTTTGTTGAATATGTTAGCAGGTAATTTGAGCTATGTTTCGTAACTCTGCCCAGCTTATAGCTTGAGATGGAATAGAATTGAACTGTATTTTTCTGCTTGTAAATTAAACTTAGGAAAGAATACAACTTACACAGGAATAATACTTAAAATAACTAACACAACTAACTCAATAGACGTAATACACATAACAACTCTAACCAACTTAACTAACTTTACAAAAAGACTAAATACCCTTAACTAAAATAACATAACTACATCAGTACTCCTCCCTTTTTGACGACTTGTCCCCAAGTTTTATGTCTGTGCTGAGTTGTTTATTTTGATAAATCCGTATTCAATAATGGCCTCGGGTGAAATATCGAAGAAAATAAGCTTTTTCTTTTAAAAAAAGTGAAACAGGGTCCAGGGAAACTTATTTTCAAAATTAAGCTTCTAGGAAAACGTTAATAGTGATAGCATTTTAGAACCCCATTGGAAGCTGATGTGCTCGGTTTAGAGCACATTTATATCCCCATTTTGGTGTCGAGTCTCGTCATTTCTCATTGGTCTTATATGCTTTACACTCAATTTTACCTTGTTCTTGTCTCCGCGGTGTTTTAAGGTCATTTTAGGTATTTTCGGAGGTTTCGAGGTAAAACGAGTCAAGTTCGAGGCTTAGACATCAAAGTCGAAGAAGAGGCGCGTGTTTCGAGGCGTTCTCAAGTGCTCCAAGTCATTCCTGAAGACATCGTGAGGGCCCGAAATCGTTCGATGTTTGATTTGACCTTAAAAAAGCAAAGAAGCCCACATTCAATCGAATGTGGCTCCCATTCGATCGAACCCAAGTGCTGCAACAATGTCCAAAAGATCTTGCTCTTTAGAAATGTCAAATCCTAGGCAATTCAGGCGAATTCGGGCGAATCCCCTCTAAGCTTCGATCGAATGTTCCATGTGCTGCCCAAGCCAAAATTTCAAGTGTTCTAGAAAGGCCGAATTTTGGCCCCATTCGGTCGAATGGCCCAGCTTCAGGCGAATCCACCCTGGCTTCGGGCGAATCTACTTAAAATCCTGCGGTTTGTTTTTCCTCGCAAGATTTGCCACGTAGGATTCTTTTAGGGCTTTTGCTCCCACTTTGTATACCCTATAAAAACCCCTTACTCTGAATGTTTAGGGCATGTCTAACGTGAGAAAAACCCTCTCATCTTAAAACATTATTTTATAGCTTTCTCTTTACATTCCATTGCTCGAGAATAGATTTTTTATGCTTTTATTTACATTTCAAGCTTTGTAATTTCAATTCCTTTCTTTCAAGTATTCAAGTTTATGTAAGTTTATCTTTCTTTATTGCTTTCTTTCTTTGTTTATCTTTCATTCATGTCATTTAATGCTTTCTTCTTTCTTGTTTTGATTATTGCTTTGTTTCTTGTTCATTTACCTTTCAATCATGTTATTGTTCTTCCTATTGCTTTGTAGAGTAGTAGATAGATAATCTTCTTGCTTTGTTCTTGCTATTTGTTAGTTTTTCATCTTGCCCTAATGCTTATTTTCATGTCTTCCTTCATGTTCTTAGTTGTAGTTAGATTTAATATGCTAGAGTAGTTCTTTTAGGGGTTTTTGTTTGGTGAAACCCTAAGTTTGGTGAATGTTATTCATATGCTAGATTAGGTTTGAGGTTTGTTGTAGATTGCTTGATTGATATTCGATGTGAATATTGTCCTGCTACTCCTAGAGAGACATAGGGCGATTATGGGTCGTTCGCATGGCTATATGTTACCAACTTCCCCTCGCTATCTAGAGTGTCTTGATCGATCTACATTCGATCTCTCTTGACCTAGTTTTCCATGAGTACATAGAACCGACCTAGGGGGGATCATTACCATCCCCGTTTGTTTCCTATTGCTTATCGTTGTTTGTTTATCGCTTTCGTAGTGTAGTCTAAACACCCTTCATTAACACCATTTACCTTCTCTACACCTGGCCCTTGACCTAGCTTAGTCCTTGTCCTTGTGGTTCGACCCCCGATTTACCATTACACTCGTTGTAGTAGTATTAGAGTGATTACAAATATTGTTTGCATAGCCAGGGTTCTAGTGTTTAATGACTCGTTAGAAAACCGACTATCAAAATGGCGCCATTGCGGGGGACAAGGCGTTATAGTTAGGTTTTATGCTTCATGTAGTTCATTTTTGCTTTCTTTTAGTTTTTGTTTATATAATTTTGCTTGTCAATGCTCACGCGGTTTCTAGTGTTGTTTGCATGAGCTATAGCATACGGAGATCACAGCTACAACTTGTTCCTTACAATCCTAAGATACAAAGGGTCACTAGACGTTCTCCTCCTCCTATTCAACGTCAACCGTCTATACCCAATCCTCCTCCACCAATGGACGATAATCAACGTTTTTCGCTCAATTTGGGACCCTTGGGTCTAGAGAGTTTCAAGGGGGGTGGTTCTACCGGATGCCCCACCGAATTTTCGCATTGACCCACAATACACAAGAATGGTGAAAGAAGTTTCATTTTATGGGTTGAGAAACGAATGTCCTCTTCTACATTTGGAGACATTCTCGGACATTTGCAAGCTTATTCCTCCATGCCCGACAATCCAGATTATACGAAGTTATACCTCTTGAATGTTGGTTTTGCGGGGGATGCCAAAGATTGGTACAAGTGCTTAAAGCCCAACTCCATCACCACATGGGCTCAACTTAGAACGACAATCCTTGAGTATGGGGAGAACCATTTGAACACCTTCTTCTACGACGGGCTTAAAGATTCGACCAAGGCACTTCTAGACTCTGCAGTTGGTGGGCTATGGAACAAATGCCTTAATATGCCAAGTATTTGAAGACTCTCTTGGGGAGTAAAAAGGGGCTTGCAAGTGAAGTTGTAAATTTTCCGGAGAAAGTGAGTGCCATCATCTAAGGCACTTGGGTCAAGATAGAAAAGGCTTGAGGACCCTTTGTGCTCCCCGTCACTCTTAGGAACCACAAGCCCAAGGGAGCACTTTCTGATTTAGGGGCCTCGATTAGCCTCATGCCAATTTGTATTGCTAAACAACTAGATTTTGAGCTCAAGCCATCAAAGAAATCCATCCAACTTGCCGACCGAAGTGTAAAAATGCTATGTGGGGAGTTTGAGGACCTTCCTATTCAAGTGGGAAACATTCTTGTCCCATGTGAATTTGTTGTGCTGGACATGGTGGAGGATCCTTACACTCACCTCATACTTTGGAGAGATGCGTTGAAGACTTTGGGTGCCCTAATCGGATGTGAAACTGAGACTATTACTATAAGGGTAGCCCAAGAGCAAGCGGTCTTTAGCTTTGCTTAGTTTTTAAAGGACCCCATGGCCGAGCAACTTTGCATTCTTGATATTGTGGATGATTCCCATGGTAATAAGGTTGGGGGGCTTGATGTTCTTGTAGCCCATATGATTGAGGATGAGGTGATTTTCGATGATGATGTGGTAAAGTTTGATGAGGAGATGAAGAAGAAGGATGGTGACGTTGAGAAGGAGAAGTTTGTTCTTGTGCATGCCAAAGATGATGATGATGAAGCTAAAAGTGTTGGCAAGATACCCCGCAAAAGGAAGCGGGTGAGAAGAAGAAAGAGAAAAGAATATAAAAAGAAGAAGATGATACCACCCTGGCTTGGGGGAAACCCATGTTTGAGTATGCCACCGGGTGACCCCGGTTCTACATTGCTTACCTCCGCCACTAACGCTAGGTGGAGAGTATTGGGTCACCACGTGTGAGGCAATGGTGATGCTAGGAGTAAGACCGCTCCTAGCTCCGGTATGGTTTCTTTCCCTAGCTTTTCATATTGAGCTGGTGGTTAGCTGTGTCGAACTTAACGACGTTAAACAAAAGTACTTGCGGGAGATAGGTGTATGGTTTTGTTTGCTTGATGTTTGCTTTGTTTTCTTTAGTTCCAATAATGCCTATCTTTCATTCTTTAGGTTTTTCTTTCGCCTTTCCCCATCGTCGAGACGACTCTTGAGCTAGCTTGGGGGAGGATGTGCTTACGCTTTCAAAACCCCAAAAGATTTGCATTATTGTAACTATTGTTTAGTTTTTCTTTTAGTTTTTCTCATGTTTAGTTTGCTTAGTTTTCGTTTCATCTAGGTTGTATAGTTCATATTTAGGTTGTATAGTTAGTGTTTTATCCTTGCTTTTAATAAATGGTTGAGTTGTGAGACTAGCATGCAAGCTTCTGTTGTGCACATTTGTGATCCTATGCAAACTCGTATTTCCTTAGCCCTGTGCCTGTTTTGGAACCTAGAGTCTGACTATTTTCCATATAGCTTGGGGGATCTGGGTTTGCTTGGTTGGTGGCTTGGATGACTATCTTTATAGGCACATTTTGACTAGCCTGTGAGGATTGAGTCTTCTTGGACTCCTTGCGAGTTCCATTCATGTTGAGTGCTAGTTAGGGGATCAAAGTATTGTGTTGGTTCTTCTCCAGCATAGTCGACTTTTCTTGGGACCAGGGATGATAACACGTTCGCTAGAATTGAGCTACATTGCCAAATAGCCTACCTTGCACGCAATCTGACTTTAGGATAAGCCAAGTTTTTGCCATTTCCTGTTCTTTTGTAGCCACATTATGTAGCCTCCACATGAGCCAAATTGTTCCCTCTTCATACCTTGAGGATAGCTTAGTGATGGTGGGATTGTTGTGTGTTAGAGTGATTCGTGGGCTTTTGGTTATGTTTTTGGTTGTTTGTTTGTTTCATATGACTCTTTTCATTTCATGTCCAGCTCATATTTCTTCTCCCTTCATCCTCCCGTGCTTATTATAGGGATTATCCATACATGTTTTATGTTTGAGGAGACCTCTCTCTTGTTCTTCATTGAGTTTTACACACATACATATTTATTTGAGTGAGGGGGTCGATTTATTATTTGTAAATGAGCTTGGAAACACTTGTGCTTATGAGAATTAAGATATTTAATAGTGTTTTATGATGGAGATCATTGTGCTTACATGAGATTATCGGGTTATTGATGGTTGTTGGATATAGTTTTCATTGGTTTATCATAAGATGTTTGTGGTTGTTTCGTTTAGGGTCACTTGCTATCCTCTACTTAGCGCTACATTCCCAAATATATCCCACCTTAACCCTAAGCCAATGTTACAACCATGTTCTAACCTGTTCGACTTGGTCCGTTCAGTCTGTTCTGTGTTGGAGTTAGGTATGACACAATCCCTATGTGTTTGATTATGAGTGAAACACGAACCATAATCAAACACATGAGCGTGATTGCATATTTCTCACATCTTTTGAGAAATAACCCGGAGAGCGTAGACTTGTGACCTCTTTAGGTAGTGGGTGGCATAGCTTGTGATGTAGTCTACCCTAGTGATCTTGAGTTTGTGGAATTAGTCATTCTCTTTGGTATTGAGCTCTTTGAGACCATTGTACTTGCACACCTATGGCTAGAGAAGATTTTTGCTCATGCACAGCTTATATTGCTTAGATTTGCTCTCACCATGTTTGTATGCTCTCAAGGGAGATCGAACGAAGGTCGATCGAGACACTCTAGATATCGAGGGGAAATTGGTGACCTATAGCCACGCAAACGACCCATAATCGCCCTATGTCTCACTAGGAGTGGCAGGACAAGACTCGAATGAAATATCAATCAACAACCAACACAGCCTCAACATAAATCCTAAACATTAAATGTAAGACCAAAACCTAGGGTTTCTCTAACCTAATACCCTAAAAGAAACTACTCTAACATGTTTAAAGCAATGAAGAAAGCAATAGAGAAAGCAATAAAAGAAATGAAGAACAAAATAGCATAAATGAATTGAAGAACATGAAAGCAATAAGCCTACACTACGAAAACATTAAATTAAAGCATAAAGGAAAGCATTAAAGAAAGCAATAAAAATAGAAAAGTAAGAAATGAAAGTAGACTTACATAAATGAAGAAGAACAAAACAAAGAAAAGCATAAAGGAAGAACAATCTACACTAGGGCAAAAATGAAGGGAAAAGCAATAAAATGTGATGAACAAGTTGGGAGGGTTTCTCCCAAACAAGTCATAGGGTTTACATTCTGAAATGGGGGTATATATAGGGTATACAAGAGTGGGGGATAAAAGCCCTAAAAGACCTACGAAAATAAGCTTGCGAAGAATAAAACACGTGCAGTTTCCAGCCTCATTCGACCGAATTAAAAGCCCATTTGCCCGAATGGCACCTCATTCGCCCAAATGGAGGTGCAATCGGTATTTCCAGTGAGTTCAAGCACCAAACATCAATTTTAGGAGCGCTAAATAGCTTTTTTTCCACTAGTGAGCCATTCGCCCGAATGCCCACATCCATTTGCTCGAAAGGTGGGTCATTCGCTCGAATGTGGGTGGATTCGGGTAAAACAGGGGCTTTGAGCACATTCCTTTGAGTTTCTTGATTCATTCGCCCGAAGGTGCGTGTCTCACATTCGCCTAAAGGAAGGAAGATTCGCCCGAATGCTAGGCTAGGTTCGGTCAAATGCTAGGTGAATTGGCTCATTTTGCTCTTTTTCAACTTCGAACAAGCATCGAACGACTTGCGGGCTTCGCGAGGTCTTCGAGAATGACTTGGGGTAATCAAGAATGCTTCGATATGTGAGTCTCATCTTCAATTCAATTGTCGAAGTCTCGTATGCAACGAAAACACCTTGAAATCTCCTCAAAAACACCTGAAAAATACCTTCTAACACAATGGAGACAAGAGCAAGGTAAAATCATGCATAAAGTATGCAAAAACCAATCCAAAACGCGAGAGTCAATACTAAAATGAGGAGATAAATGTGCTTTAAATCGAGCACATCAGAAGTCCACAAACATCAATAAATTGACACAAAGGAAGAGTCTCTTGTAATCGCACTGCATGACCAGTACTTTCATTCAAACCAGCTAAACAATTAAAGTCTCCCATGACTATCCACGGTCCATCAATGTAAAGAGATGCCAATTGATGAAACAAAGCAGACCGAATACTAGCACTGTTATCCCCATAAACAAAAGAGCATAAAAAAGACACCCCTAAGACAGGTTTAACCATTAAATGAACAATCTGACTACTCATAAAAAGAATAGTAACATCCATCTCACTACCCTTACCACCAAAGATGATCTTACCTCCATGAAGATAAGCTAGATTATGAGAAAAACACCAACCATGGCACAAATTTTGAAATAAACTACCAAGGTTAGCCCTTTTCACCTTAGTCTCAAGGAAACGGAATAAGGAAATATTGTGATCAACAAGAAATCTAGACAACTTCTTTTGTCACTTAACCATATTCAGTTCCCTAACATTCCAACATAAGATGTTATTTATTGGTTATGGATGCGGAAGCCCCCAGCGCCTATATTAGGTTCCTCTTCCACACCTTCGCTACCTTCAGCAACACTATCAAGAGCATCAAAACCATTATCGGTAACTAAAATACCTGCCAAACCTGATTGGGTCGAAATTAATGGTCTCACAAAAGGGCCTTGCTGCACTGATTTAGTTGTAGATGGGACCATTTGGAAACCCTCACTATCAACTGCGCCTCCAACCTTTGGGATAGATGGTAAAACAGTTTTACAATGCACCTCCACATGCCCTAATTATTCACACTTCTTACACCACAAGTGGGCCTTTACTTTTGTATGTTTATGTTTCATTGTTCTTCAACTAATTGCATTCATCTTGTTAAGATATTCTAGTTGTAAGTTGCTTCTTTGTAAGGATGAGCATGTGCAGCCCAGGCCATCAGCTTCTTTGTAAGTTGCTTCTTATTGCATGTGAGGTTGCTGATGCCCAAATCAGTTTAGTCAAATGTATCAGAGTCAGCCACAAGGTATCAGGAAGACACCAGCATAGACATAAGCAAATTAGCAGCGCAACTGATAGAGGACAGTGGCTGGAAATGCAGGTAACCAAGGTCCAGAATTAGCAGTAACTAATAGAACAACTAAAAAGACTAAACCAGCTCAGTAACAGCTACACAGCACATCCAACATCATATTCAATCATACTACTAAACAACAGCCTCAATAACAAAGACCTCATTAGAATCTAGCATCAGCAGCAGATTGTCACCCTTCGCATTCCTTTTACACAACAACAACAAGAACTAACAAGATCAAGCTGGAAAGATAAACCAACACCAAAAACTACAGTCCACAATACCAAAAAATAATAGACAACAATATGCTCAAAGAGCATGTGCAGGCAACAATATGCATTAGGCAGCAACACTAAGCAACCAACACATCTTGAGTAGAAGCATCAAGAACAAGGAACAACAGAAGATCCATTAGAAATAATGACAACTCCTCAACAAAGCAACAGCATTAGCCCCTTCAAGAAAATCAGCAGCACACATAAACCAGTAGCTTCATAATGAAATAGTAGATATCATGTGCATCAGCTCCCAATGCAAACACCATCCACCAGAGACCATCCAACAGTAGTGGGACCACAGTGAATTTAAAAGCAGCAAAATAGTATGCTCATAATAGTCAGCAGAGGCAGCAAACAGCAAATCAGCATACCAAAAATCTAAATCAGTAGCATTGCACAAGATAACATCCAAGTGGAAGATGCACCAACTAATCAGCATCCAGCCCTGCATATATTATCAGCAGCAAGCAAGGATGGTAGAGGAGAACAACAGAACTAGAGAAGCATCAACAACTGTGTGGACATCATAGCAACCAAAATACACAAAGCACACAGCCCAACATAGCATCCAGACCAGCTTCCAGTAAGCAAGACAACAGAATAGCAGCGCAATGGTAGCACATACAGCAGCAACACAACTCAAGAAAGCAGTACATCAATTGCATTAACACAAAACACCCTAACAAACTAGCAATCAAACTTCACATCCCATAGCCAATCTCGAATCCTACTATCAGAGACTTTAGGAAATAGAGCCTCAAAACGGTCCTTGATAGTTAATCGGATAGAACTCAAAACTTGCTTAGGAGACCTCACGTACCCCTTCCAAAGCCCTGTATTCCTATTCAACTAGATATGGTAAATAAGAGCAACATATATAGCATACAACACCTTCCGTTGCAGGCTAGTCTTCCTAGACTTCCTAAAATCCATTTTCTCTAAAGGACGAAAAACAACGCCTACCCAAACACGCACACTAGAGACACACCGCGTACTAAACGGACATTCAAAAAATAGTTGCTTACTTGACTCGGGATAAACACCACAAAGTGGACATAAATCATCATTCACCAAACCCAGGTGCAAAAGAGTATCCTTGGTACGCAACGGTTCTTGGCAGCTAACCTAGCCACAAAGCGATGCTTGGGAACCGAGAAGCGATTCCACACAAGATGCTTCCATGTAGCCTTTAGATTGGATTGAAGGATCCATAATCGAATAAGAATCCTTCACAATCCAACCTTTGAGCCTATCCTTCACAACACAAATTTTCTTCAATGTCCAACTAGCTGTGATAGGAGTGTTTAAGATCTCCCATCGGGCTCCTTAAGTATATACTCCATGCACCCATCGAATCCAAAGAGACTCACTTAATGAAGACAAGTGCCACGCAAGCTTACCAATCGCAGCTACATTCCAAATTTGGAGGTTACGGATACCCAAACCACCTTCTTTTTTAGGTCGACAAACCTCTTCCCACTTAACATTACCAGGCCTATGGGATTCCTGCACTCCAAACCAGAGAAACGAATGACATATTGAGTTGACAATATTAATGACCCTTCGAGGCAAAATAAACAATTGACACCAATAAGCAGAGATACCCATCAATACAGAATTGATTAGCTGTAATCGGGTTGCATAGGACAAATGCTATAGGTTATTATTATTATTATTATTATTATTATTATTATTATTATTATTATTATTATTATTATTATTATTTATTATTATTATTATTATTATTATTATTATTATTATTATTATTATGTTTCAATATTAATGGGTTGTCACATTACACTACTTCATTTTGTATAAGTAGGAGTTATTTCATATTTTATAACTTAATACAAAATTAATATCCAGTGGCCAAACAATCTTTTTCCTCATTATTTATTTCTTTAAGCAATACAATGGAATGGAACGTAAAGAAGATCGGAGACATTTTAAATGATATTGCCGATGTTGAACATTTAGTGTATAATAATAATAATCCTGAATATTTAATCACCAAGTATTACTAAGGTAGTGGGACAGTTTAAGTCCGTATTATATCAATTAAAGCTATTCTAAATAGTGGGACGATATACGTATTAATTTACGTGGTCCAATTAAGGCATTATAAGATAAGACAAGGAAAAGAGTATGGGGCGCCTTGTTTGGCTGACAGCCGACTCGGCGGCACCCCAGGAAGAGCCTTAGCCGAGTCGGCTTTTGCTCTCTGGAAAATGGGATTTTGGTCAGAACATAAAGCCGAGTCGGCGGTCCCTTTGGAGGACCCATCGCCGACTCGGCGTTTGGGGTCTGGAGTGTACCGTTGTGTTTTTCTTCCCGTTTCTTTGTAGTTAATGTCTTGGATTCCTCCTTAATGCTCATAATCTCAGAGATTATGATGGAGAATAATGCTAATTAAAACATCAAATTGAATTGGGTGATTATTGTCATATTGAATCACATTCAATTTGGGTGATTATGATCAAAGGCTCCTCATATACTCTTTGAGTATAAATAGGTGCCTTTGGGTGATGAATTCTTTGCAACACACATCTGAATTCTTCCTCTCTTATACTCTCATTTGTCTTTGCTTGTTCAAGAGAGTAATTAACTCTTGTTCTTGCTATACAATACTCATAATTTCTCTAAACACATTGTTGTTACATTACACTTCCTAAGTACTAAGGTAGTGTTGGAGTTGTTTGTATCTCGTTGTGAATTTCCAATTCCAAACCCAAGTACCGTTGTGGGGGAAATATCACAAAAGGAAAGTGATCACACGCCTACAACTTGTATCAAGTTTCCGGGTAACATTTTGTGTTACAAACTTATCTTCACTTTCCATTAAGCATTGTAATTGAGTTGTAATTTCATTTTTGTCATCTTAAAGGGGTTTAAAACAAATTCCCGTTTGTAATTTGTTTACATTATATACCGTTTGTAATAATCTTTTGTGATATGTTCCTTTCATCGATAGCATCAATGAAAGATTTCACCTCTAACTTTGCTAAGTTAGAAAAGTTTGTCGGCGTCGACTTTAGACGTTGGCAAAAGAAAATGATGTTCATGCTTACTACTCTCAATGTGGCTTATGTTATAAGCTCACCGAAACCGGACGTTGCTAAGTCGGATGATCCGGAAACGGTGATTCCGGAAACGGAGATTCTTGAACAAAATAGAAAGAGGTCCAAGTGGGAAAATGACGACTTCATTTGCCGGGGACATATTCTCAATGGCATGCAAGATGCCTTGTTTGATATTTATCAATATCATGAGTCCGCAAAAGAATTGTGGGATGCTTTGGAGAATAAGTACATGGCGGAGGATGCTAGCTCCAAAAAGTTTCTAGTAAGTAATTTCAATTCATATAAAATGGTAGAAGATCGCCCTATAATTGATCAATTTCATGAACTTCAAAGAATGCATGCTAACCTAAAACTACATAAAATTGAAATTGATGAAGTGTTTTTGGTATCTAGCATAATAGACAAGTTGCCTCCTTCTTGGAGGGATGTTAGACATGCTCTTAAGCATAAAAGGGAGGAGATTACACTCTCCGACCTTGGACAACATATAATTGTCGAGTCTAGCATTCGGGTTCATGAGAACCGGAAGGATGATAATCCTCATGTACCTACTATTAATATGGTTGGGGAAGGGAAACCACAATCCCGTCCCGGAGATAAAAGGAAGAGGAATGACTCTTCAAAGGGGAAAGCTACTAATCCCAATGCCGAAAAGGTATGTTGGGAATGTGGAAAGCCCGGGCACCGAAGGAAGAATTGCTTCGTTCTAAAGAACAAGCAAAAGAAAGCCAAGGGGAATGGCAAGCTTCCACTAGCAAGGGACCACCCACACAAGGTAATCTTGCATATTTTGATGAAAATTCTAATATGAGTTTTTCTACTATGAATACTAATATTAGTGCTTTGCAGGATGATACCTTGGCTTGGTGGATCGATTCGGGGGCTTCGAGACATGTGTGTAATTCTACGCAATGGTTCAAAACCTTTATCAAGGTTGTTGATGGGGAGCATCTCTACATGGGAAACAATGCACCTATCAAGGTCCAAGGCAAAGGACAAGTTGAATTGTTGTTTACTTCGGGGAATCTTTTAGTTTTAAGAGATGTGTATTTCACACCCGAAATAGGTAGAAATTTAGTCTCGGGTCCTATTTTGAATCGATTAGGCTACAAACTAGTGTTTGAAGCCGATAGGTGTATTATCTCAAAGAATAATTTGTTCATTGGGCGTGCTTATCTTTGTAATAGTTTATTTAAATTGTCTTTAGATTTAAATAAAAATTCTATATGTAATGTTTTGGTTGATAATAACAATGATGATTTGCATTACTTGTGGCATGTTAGACTAGGACATGTAAATTTTGATAAAATTTCTTTTATGTCTAAACATGAGTTAATTCCAATGTGTGTTAAAATGTCTAAAAATTGCAAAACGTGCATGTTAACTAAGATCACTAGAACACCGTTTAAAAGTGTTGAAAGAAAAACCGAAATTTTGGAGTTAATCCATAGTGATCTTTGTGATTTTCATAGTACACCGTCTTTGGGAAATAAAAAGTATGTCATAACTTTTATTGATGATTTCTCAAAGTTTTGTTATGTTTATCTTTTGCATTCAAAAGATGAGGCTCTTGAACATTTTAAGATTTACAAACAAGAAGTAGAAATACAAATTGGTAGTAAACTTAAAAGGTTAAGAACCGATAAAGGAGGTGAATATTATGATCCGCTTTATTTCAATTCAATGGGTATAATTCATGAAACAACCGCCGGTTATGCACCACAATCTAATGGTGTGGCGGAGAGGAAAAACCGTACTCTACAAGAGATGGTTAATTCCATGTTATCCTACTCGGGTTTGAGTGATGGATTTTGGGGTGAAGCAATGTTGACGGCTTGTCACATTCTTAACCGAGTTCCAATGAGAACGAATAAGGAAACTCCTTATGAACTTTGGTACAAAAAGAAACCAAACTTAAGTTATCTTAAGGTTTGGGGTTGTAGGGCCATTGTAAGAGTGCCCGGCAACTAGAAAAAGAAGCTCGGAGAACGTGGGCTTGAGTGCATCTTTATAGGCTATGCTATTCATAGCAAAACCTATAGGTTCTATGTTATAGAACAAAATGACTATATATCGATTCATTCGATTATAGAGTCAAGAGATGCCATTTTTGATGAAAATAGATTTTCATCATTGAGTAGACAAAGAAATCTACAAAGTTGTACCAATGAAAGTGTTGATGATAGTCAACAAAGTTCACTTCTAGATGTTGATGAAAGTCAACAAATAAATGAACTTGATTTAGTTGATCCTATTCCTAAACGGAGTAAGAGACAACGAAAAGCGAAGAGCTTTGGACCGGATTTCCAAGTATACTTGTTGGAAGGTGATAGAAGTGAAGTATCTTTTAGTGTTCCATATTTATATAATGTGGAAGGTGACCCATTGACTTATAGCGATGCTATGGCATCACATGATACCGCCTTTTGGAAAGAAGCTATCGATGATGAGATGCAATCCATTATGGGAAATAACACTTGGGTGTTAGTGGATCTTCCTCCGACTTGTAAACCAATCGGTTGCAAGTGGATTTTCAGAAAGAAAATGAAAATCGACGGTACTATTGATAAATTCAAAGCCCGTTTAGTGGCTCAAGGCTTTAGACAAAAGCACGGTGTCGATCATTTCGATACATATGCACCGGTTGCAAGAATAACCACAATTCGGTTATTGGTAGCGTTAGCTACGGTCTATCATCTAGAAATACATCAAATGGATGTTAAAACCGCATTTCTATATGGGGAGTTAGATGAGGAAGTATATGTGAAACAACCCGAAGGGTTTGTTTTGAAAGGACAAGAACAAAAGGTGTGTAAACTTGTTAAGTCTTTATATGGACTTAAACAAGCACCTAAACAATGGCATCAAAAATTTGATGAAACCATTTTGTCTTTTGGATTCAAGTTGAATCAAGCCGATAAGTGTGTGTATAGCAAGTTCGATAGCCATGGTAATGGCGTTATCATTTGCCTATACGTCAATGACATGCTTATCTTTGGAACTTGTATAACACAAGTCCAAGAGACAAAAGACTTTTTGTCTAGATCCTTTCAGATGAAGGATATGGGGGAGGCTGATGTGATCTTAGGCATTAAGATCATAAGGCAAGGAAACCGTATTAAGTTAAGTCAGGCTCACTATGTTGAGAAGATACTTAAGCGGTTTAATATGCTTGATAAAGCGCCGGTCTCTACTCCCATGGAACCGGGTATAAAATTTACTAAACATACCGGTCAACCAATCTCACAATTGGAGTATTCAAAGGTCATAGGATCTTTGATGTATGCTATGACTAGTACAAGGCCTGACATAGCATTTGCGGTGGGTAAACTTAGTAGATTTACTAGTAACCCAGGTCCCCATCATTGGATGGCGATAAGGAGAGTATTAAGATACTTATTGCGTACCAAGGATTTTGGTATTACGTATAGCGGAGAACCTCCTATTCTAGAAGGTTATTCTGATGCTAGTTGGATCACTAATGAAGAGGACAACTCTTCTACTAGTGGATGGGTGTTTGTTTATGGGGGAGGTGCCATTTCTTGGTCTTCTAAGAAACAAACATGTATAGCCGACTCTACTATGTCAGCTGAGTTTATCGCTTTAGCTTCAGCAGCTAGTGAAGCTGAGTGGTTGAGGAATCTCATGTTTGAGATACCTTTGTTACCTAAGCCAATTTCACCGGTGGCGATTCATGCGGATTGCATGACGGCTTTAGGTAGAGCTTATAGTCAAGTATATAATGGTAAGTCTCGTCATATTGCTCTTAGGCATAGCCTAGTGCAAGGACTTATCATTAACGGGGTCATAACTTTTGACTATGTGAACACTAAGTTCAATGTGGCGGATTCGTTTACGAAAGCCATGAATAGAGACTCAATTGAGAAAGCCTCAGTTGAGATCGGTTTATGTCAGTAAGATCATTTGGAAAAGCCCAATTCACGCATGAGTAACATCGTGTCTGAATTCAATGTGGGAAAGTCCTCTTGGTTTTTGTTAAAGCAACTCGTGCATGACCCATCGTTGCTTTGTACCGTGATGGAATAAGGTAGTCGTCTTGAAAGTTCTCAAGATCAAGAGTTGAAGAGCTCTTGGTGTTATATCCACGTCACGGGGATATGTCTTATACGTAATGAGAACCTACCTATATAAGTTTGAAGTGTGGCCGCTTCAAGTAGTCAAGATTGGCATAATGACTATGATAAACTTATGAATAAGATACGGACACGGCCTTATAATGTGTCAAGTTAATAACTTTGTGTTATTTGTTTTGTGTGTACTACATCTTCAAGTGGTTGGAAGGGTCATTTGATTCAATTCCTTATGGAAATCAATTCTGGCTCGATCACTTGTTAAGTGTGTTGTACTTGGCGTTAATTCAATCCGTAGGGATATTAGCGTTGATGCATGAAATGTATTATGAGTTTTGGTAAATGAGAAGCTTATTATACCCAAAATGGGGGAGGATTGTTGAACATTTAGTGTATAATAATAATAATCCTGAATATTTAATCACCAAGTACTACTAAGGTAGTGGGACAGTTTAAGTCCGTATTATATCAATTAAAGCTATTCTAAATAGTGGGACGATATACGTATTAATTTACGTGGTCCAATTAAGGCATTATAAGATAAGACAAGGAAAAGAGTATGGGGCGCCTTGTTTGGCTGACAGCCGACTCGGCGGCACCCCAGGAAGAGCCTTAGTCGAGTCGGATTTTGCTCTCTGGAAAATGGGATTTTGGTCAGAACATAAAGCCGAGTCGGCGGTCCCTTTGGAGGACCCATCGCCGACTCGGCGTTTGGGGTCTGGAGTGTACCGTTGCGTTTTTCTTCCCGTTTCTTTGTAGTTAATGTCTTGGATTCCTCCTTAATGCTCATAATCTCAGAGATTATGATGGAGAATAATGCTAATTAAAACATCAAATTGAATTGGGTGATTATTGTCATATTGAATCACATTCAATTTGGGTGATTACGATCAAAGGCTCCTCATATACTCTTTGAGTATAAATAGGTGCCTTTGGGTGATGAATTCTTTGCAACACACATCTGAATTCTTCCTCTCTTATACTCTCATTTGTCTTTGCTTGTTCAAGAGAGTAATTAACTCTTGTTCTTGCTATACAATACTCATAATTTCTCTAAACACATTGTTGTTACATTACACTTCCTAAGTACTAAGGTAGTGTTGGAGTTGTTTGTATCTCGTTGTGAATTTCTAATTCCAAACCCAAGTACCGTTGTGGGGGAAATATCACAAAAGGAAAGTGATCACACGCCTACAACTTGTATCAAGTTTCCGGGTAACATTTTGTGTTACAAACTTATCTTCACTTTCCATTAAGCATTGTAATTGAGTTGTAATTTCATTTTTGTCATCTTAAAGGGGTTTGAAACAAATTCTCGTTTGTAATTTGTTTACATTATATACCGTTTGTAATAGCCGATGATGTGGAAATTTCAGTTTTAGGATTATTTTGTGGGTTGGTCGGTGTTAGAGTATATAACATAATCTGGGACTTTAACTATTTGCTTAAGCTTTTGATTGAGTAACAGTCAGGTTGTGGTGGTCGATTGCGTGTTAAAGGGAAATTGGTGTCGTGATAGGCATTGGGAAAAAAAGGGGTGTTTTAGGCATACTTGATGGTGTTACGCAGAGACGAAGCAAAGATTTTGGAGCGCCTTTATATTTTTGCGATGCCTTTTTAAACGAATCCTTCACCATAACAAAAGATAAAAAAAAAGATAAAAAAAATTTCCACTTCAATAAAGATAAATAATTCAAGACAAAATATATTATAACATTATATTTTAAACTTACTTTAAATAATAAAAAAATTAACATACTAATCACTTAAAAGTGTTGCAAAAATCGGGTCTGAATAGCACCATTAAATAGTTGAGTTGACCCCCTTATTTTAAGGGCACTAAGCGGCCTGCTACCCGAAATTGACTCGGAACGGGCATTGGTCTTAGGGTGCTAATGTTGGGTGGATGTGTTGTGAAGTCAAAAAATCAAAATTAAGTTGTTTGCCGCCTTATCGTAGGTCATTCAAGAGTTTTAAATTAAATTGACACTAAAATTTGGAATTTTAAATATTAATCCAAAGTTTGAATATTTTGAATTAAATTACATAAAGTTGGAATTTTAAAAGTGATTTTTCCTAATTTTTTAATAACAATTTTACTTATTTTACTTGAATATTTATAACTATTCTATTACTAAACCAAAATACGGCTTATATCATCATATTTAAAATTACTTACGTGTTGTTTTCTCATTAAAAGTTTTCTCTCTAAAATTTAATGACGTTGTCACTGTAGTTATGATTATCTTGGACTTACTACTTTCTTATTTTGACTATATTCTTATTACTTGTTTTTTTTTTTTAACTTTTTTGGTCAAATCGTATTTAATGTATTAGAAAACTATAAATTATATTTTATTTATTTCAATTATTCATTTTTATTTATTAAATGAATAGTATTCATTGTATTGGATATTTTGAGATAGTTAAAACACAATATACTTTTATTACTTATGATTTATTTTTGTTATTTATAATCTTGGTTACTTAAATACAATGATTAATTCTAATATGATTTAGGTTGTGACTCTCTTTATATAAATCACTTATATTTTTTACGAGAAAAAACTATCTTTGCCGTTTAAACAAATAAAATAATTTCACATATTTGTATGTACGTGTGTGTACAACAGTTCAGAGTGAAGCGAAATAAGACTATAATGTACAACTTATTTTAAAAGTTTAACTTTTTAATTTATACAAATATATCATAAAATTTGATAAAGTCGTGCATCGCACGAGCACTATTTATTTACTGTTATAGTTGAAATACCACCCTATAAAAATAACATTTTAAAAAGTTAACTTTATATGAATTTAGTGCAAACTAAAGTAATAACATTTTTTTTTGGAAAATAACATTGTAATGAGTTTATTTTATATGGACTTAATGGACACTAAAATAATATAGGAAAACCTTGGATGAAGATGTTGAATAGTATGCACTAGTTAGGAAATATTGGCACTAAATCAGTATTAAATTTATTGCATATTATAATTATACTCCCTTAATATCTCAAATTATACTTAATTAAAAATCATAAAAATTTGATATTAATAATCCTTGTATTGAGACGAATCAAACAAGATCTCACATGACTATGTTTTAACTTATAGATTAAGAGTAAAATACAAATTAAAAGTGATTAGTGAATAGTGTCAAAAAACTAAATGGGACATTTAGGCTGAATAGAAGGTAGTAATAAATATAGTAGAATCAGTCAAATGTCAAATTGCATGTAGGGAAGAAGCAAGAAAGCCACATACACCACACATATATATATATGATGGCAATACTACTATCATGTATGATGTATGATGTATATCAATCGCCATTGGCCATTGCTAATCTTATCTTATGCTTGTCTTCTTCTAAACAATGCCCCCATGAATCAAACTACCATCTTTCTGGCCATGTGCATTTTGCCTTGCTTCTTAAACTTTCTTATATACTACCTCCGTTCCATTTTAGTTGCACCATTGGGCTTAGGCACAATATTTAAGGGCTGTCAAATCAGTTTGGTAAAAGTAGGGATGATGTATGATTGATGATGAAATGTGGGGTAGAAATAAAAAAAGTTATTATAAATAGATAGTGGTTGTGACTTGTGGGTATATTAAATAATTAATGGGATGATGTATGATTGATGGTGATATGTAGTAGAAATAAAGTGAGGATAAAATAAGTAGATTATTTTTGCCAAAAATAGTAATGTTGCAAGTAATATGAAACATCCAAAAATGGTAAGTATTGCAAGTAAAATGGAACGGAGGAAGTACAATTTTTCTAATAATTTCATTTTCAATTTTACACAATTCATTCTTATAATACATGAAATGTCTTAGTTTATACTCTCTGCGTTCATTTTTAATCTTCTACTTTGGGTTTTTCACAAATTTTAATTATATAGTAGTGAAATGTAATGATTGTATTGAAATTATGAGAGAAAAAATAATTAAATAGTAGTGTGAATTAATGATTATATTGGAAGTATAAGAGAGAAAATAATTAAATATAGTGTGAAGTAAGGAAAGCGTGGTTTTAAGGGGTAAAAGTGAGATGAAAACTTTCCAAAAATAGATTGTATTCTAAAGTGGAAGAACTTTTGAAAATACCCGTTATAGTAAGGTGAAAGAACATAAAGGAACGGAGGGATTAACTCTTTTTATCCTTCTCAATTTGCTACATTATTATTTTATACTTGTACTGCTAATTTTTCATAAATTTCTATTTATAAACATCGACACATTACACTATCTTTTGTTAACTAGAATAGTTTATTAAGAAAATTTTAAGTTAGTCTATTAATTAAGAAATTTTATTCTCATCTATTGATAGGAAATTGATTGTCACCTTCCACGAGAAGGTTAATTCACTTTTTTCTTGTTAGTAGATTTTTTGTAGCCAAAATATGAATCTGAAATGAATCATAAATCAAGATATAATCCATAAAATGTATTAAAAGTTGTTTTCTACTTACATGAACGCTTTATTAAACGTAGCATTTTGCAACTACTCATATACATTTGTGTTTCTAAATTGAGTTACATCTTATAAAAATTAACTTGTATAAGCTAAATCTCTCTGAGAACTTTACTAGAGATAGAGACAATTGGAAGCTCCATATCTCTATTTTAGACAATTGATTTCCTTTTAGATTACTTATTGGTGTTCTTGTTCTTATGCTTTTTCTCGTTTCTATTATTATTATTGGTAATATTATTTGTATTTTTATAATTGTTTTTAGTTATGGAAAAATTACCAAGAATAATACGACCTTTCACTGATTTTCCAAGAATAATACGAACTTTCAATTAACCACCAATAATACGAACTTTGACATGCATTTTCCGCTGGTATACATGACCTATTTATAACAGATAGTACAGGTCTTTTTTTGACCGTTGCTCAGCAAGTTTCAATTGGTAGTACGAACTTCAATTAACCACCAATAATATGAGATGAAACCTGCTGAGCAACGGTCAAAAAAAGACCTGTACTACCGGTTATAAATAGGTCATGTATACCAGCGGAAAATGCATGTCAAAGTTCGTATTATTGTTGGTTAATTGAAAGTTCGTATTATTCTTGGGAAATCAGTGAAAGGTCGTATTATTCTGGGTAATATTTCCTTTAGTTATTTATTTTATTTATATGCATTTCATTTATCTTTCCCGTTGTAGAAACTTCTCTTAATCTTTCTCAAGTCAAGGGACTTCTTTGGCCACGTTCTCCTTTCTAGATATGACCGTATGAGTTGCTGCCAACCTTTTTCCTCCAAGACCATGTCTATAGTTTTCTATGAGCTGGATTTACGGAGTTGGATGATGATGAAGTTTTTGTACTTATGAAAGATAATCTGTTAAAAATTTAAAAGTTTTTTTCTCTACGTTTTACTTTAAAAATCACAAAAGCAAATGTTTAATTTATGGTTTAGTTTCATTTAATTGAATGGTAATAAAGTAAAAAGGAATGCCAATTGCCAGCCTTATTTATCTGTCAAGTGTCAAGTAAAGGTAATAGACAAAAGCAATTAAGAAGGGCTATCATCTTATTTTGGCAGAATTTTATGAACAATTCATACTTGATAGAAATCATCTACTTCTCTGTGCTGAGATTTGGTCAACTAGCTAGACAAAATTTGCAAACAAGTATGAATTTTTTAAAAATAAAATGTTCATATTTTTTAAAATTTATAAAATGCAACAGTAAAAACTTGAATATATTATGATTGAATTTAGCTGGTATTTGTTGAACATTTAGTGTATAATAATAATAATCCTGAATATTTAATCACCAAGTACTACTAAGGTAGTGGGACAGTTTAAGTCCGTATTATATCAATTAAAGCTATTCTAAATAGTGGGACGATATACGTATTAATTTACGTGGTCCAATTAAGGCATTATAAGATAAGACAAGGAAAAGAGTATGGGGCGCCTTGTTTGGCTGACAGCCGACTCGGCGGCACCCCAGGAAGAGCCTTAGCCGAGTCGGCTTTTGCTCTCTGGAAAATGGGATTTTGGTCAGAACATAAAGCCGAGTCGGCGGTCCCTTTGGAGGACCCATCGCCGACTCGGCGTTTGGGGTCTGGAGTGTACCGTTGCGTTTTTCTTCCCGTTTCTTTGTAGTTAATGTCTTGGATTCCTCCTTAATGCTCATAATCTCAGAGATTATGATGGAGAATAATGCTAATTAAAACATCAAATTGAATTGGGTGATTATTGTCATATTGAATCACATTCAATTTGGGTGATTATGATCAAAGGCTCCTCATATACTCTTTGAGTATAAATAGGTGCCTTTGGGTGATGAATTCTTTGCAACACACATCTGAATTCTTCCTCTCTTATACTCTCATTTGTCTTTGCTTGTTCAAGAGAGTAATTAACTCTTGTTCTTGCTATACAATACTCATAATTTCTCTAAACACATTGTTGTTACATTACACTTCCTAAGTACTAAGGTAGTGTTGGAGTTGTTTGTATCTCGTTGTGAATTTCTAATTCCAAACCCAAGTACCGTTGTGGGGGAAATATCACAAAAGGAAAGTGATCACACGCCTACAACTTGTATCAAGTTTCCGGGTAACATTTTGTGTTACAAACTTATCTTCACTTTCCATTAAGCATTGTAATTGAGTTGTAATTTCATTTTTGTCATCTTAAAGGGGTTTGAAACAAATTCCCGTTTGTAATTTGTTTACATTATATACCGTTTGTAATAGCCGATGATGTGGAAATTTCAGTTTTAGGATTATTTTGTGGGTTGGTCGGTGTTAGAGTATATAACATAATCTGGGACTTTAACTATTTGCTTAAGCTTTTGATTGAGTAACAATCAGGTTGTGGTGGTCGATTGCGTGTTAAAGGGAAATTGGTGTCGTGATAGGCATTGGGAAAAAAGGGGTGTTTTAGGCATACTTGATGGTGTTACGCAGAGACGAAGCAAAGATTTTGGAGCGCCTTTATATTTTTGCGATGCCTTTTTAAACGAATCCTTCACCATAACAAAAGATAAAAAAAAAGATAAAAAAAATTTCCACTTCAATAAAGATAAATAATTCAAGACAAAATATATTATAACATTATATTTTAAACTTACTTTAAATAATAAAAAAATTAACATACTAATCACTTAAAAGTGTTGCAAAAATCGGGTCTGAATAGCACCATTAAATAGTTGAGTTGACCCCCTTATTTTAAGGGCACTAAGCGGCCTGCTACCCGAAATTGACTCGGAACGGGCATTGGTCTTAGGGTGCTAATGTTGGGTGGATGTGTTGTGAAGTCAAAAAATCAAAATTAAGTTGTTTGCCGCCTTATCGTAGGTCATTCAAGAGTTTTAAATTAAATTGACACTAAAATTTGGAATTTTAAATATTAATCCAAAGTTTGAATATTTTGAATTAAATTACATAAAGTTGGAATTTTAAAAGTGATTTTTCCTAATTTTTTAATTCATATAAAATTGAAATTGATCGCCCTATAATTGATCAATTTCATGAACTTCAAAGAATGCATGCTAACCTAAAACTACATAAAATTGAAATTGATGAAGTGTTTTTGGTATCTAGCATAATAGACAAGTTGCCTCCTTCTTGGAGGGATGTTAGACATGCTCTTAAGCATAAAAGGGAGGAGATTACACTCTCCGACCTTGGACAACATATAATTGTCGAGTCTAGCTTCGGGTTCATGAGAACCGGAAGGATGATAATCCTAATGTACCTACTATTAATATGGTTGGGGAAGGGAAACCACAATCCCGTCCCGGAGATAAAAGGAAGAGGAATGACTCTTCAAAGGGGAAAGCTACTAATCCCAATGCCGAAAAGGTATGTTGGGAATGTGGAAAGCCCGGGCACCGAAGGAAGAATTGCTTCGTTCTAAAGAACAAGCAAAAGAAAGCCAAGGGGAATGGTCAAGCTTCCACTAGCAAGGGACCACCCACACAAGGTAATCTTGCATATTTTGATGAAAATTCTAATATGAGTTTTTCTACTATGAATACTAATATTAGTGCTTTGCAGGATGATACCTTGGCTTGGTGGATCGATTCGGGGGCTTCGAGACATGTGTGTAATTCTACGCAATGGTTTAAAACCTTTAACAAGGTTGTTGATGGGGAGCATCTCTACATGGGAAACAATGCACCTATCAAGGTCCAAGGCAAAGGACAAGTTGAATTGTTGTTTACTTCGGGGAATCTTTTAGTTTTAAGAGATGTGTATTTCACACCCGAAATAGGTAGAAATTTAGTCTCGGGTCCTATTTTGAATCGATTAGGCTACAAACTAGTGTTTGAAGCCGATAGGTGTATTATCTCAAAGAATAATTTGTTTATTGGGCGTGCTTATCTTTGTAATAGTTTATTTAAATTGTCTTTAGATTTAAATAAAAATTCTATATGTAATGTTTTGGTTGATAATAACAATGATGATTTGCATTACTTGTGGCATGTTAGACTAGGACATGTAAATTTTGATAAAATTTCTTTTATGTCTAAACATGAGTTAATTCCAATGTGTGTTTAAATGTCTAAAAATTGCAAAACGTGCATGTTAACTAAGATCACTAGAACACCGTTTAAAAGTGTTGAAAGAAAAACCGAAATTTTGGAGTTAATCCATAGTGATCTTTGTGATTTTCATAGTACACTGTCTTTGGGAAATAAAAAGTATGTCATAACTTTTATTGACGATTTCTCAAAGTTTTGTTATGTTTATCTTTTGCATTCAAAAGATGAGGCTCTTGAACATTTTAAGATTTACAAACAAGAAGTAGAAATACAAATTGGTAGTAAACTTAAAAGGTTAAGAACCGATAAAGGAGGTGAATATTATGATCCGCTTTACTTTAATTCAATGGGTATAATTCATGAAACAACCGCCGGTTATGCACCACAATCTAATGGTGTGGCGGAGAGGAAAAACCGTACTCTACAAGAGATGGTTAATTCCATGTTATCCTACTCGGGTTTGAGTGATGGATTTTGGGGTGAAGCAATGTTGACGGCTTGTCACATTCTTAACCGAGTTCCAATGAGAACGAATAAGGAAACTCCTTATGAACTTTGGTACAAAAAGAAACCAAACTTAAGTTATCTTAAGGTTTGGGGTTGTAGGGCCATTGTAAGAGTGCCCGGCAACAAGAAAAAGAAGCTCGGTGAACGTGGGCTTGAGTGCATCTTTATAGGCTATGCTACTCATAGCAAAACCTATAGGTTCTATGTTATAGAACAAAATGACTATATATCGATTCATTCGATTATAGAGTCAAGAGATGCCATTTTTGATGAAAATAGATTTTCATCATTGAGTAGACAAAGAAATATACAAAGTTGTACCAATGAAAGTGTTGATGATAGTCAACAAAGTTCACTTCTAGATGTTGATCAAAGTCAACAAATAGATGAACTTGATTTAGTTGATCCTATTCCTAAACGGAGTAAGAGACAACGGAAAGCAAAGAGCTTTGGACCGGATTTCCAAGTATACTTGGTTGAAGGTGATAGATTTGAAGTATCTTCTAGCGTTCCATATTTATATAATGTGGAAGGTGACCCATTGACTTATAGCGATGCTATGGCATCACATGATAGCGCTTTTTGGAAAGAAGCTATCGATGATGAGATGCAATCCATCATGGGAAACAACACTTGGGTGTTAGTGCATCTTCCTCCGACTTGTAAACCAATCGGTTGCAAGTGGATTTTCAGAAAGAAAATGAAAATCGACGGTACTATTGATAAGTTCAAAGCCCGTTTAGTGGCTCAAGGCTTTAGACAAAAGCACGGTGTCGATCATTTCGATACATATGCACCGGTTGCAAGAATAACCACTATTCGGTTATTGGTAGCGTTAGCTACAGTCTATCATCTAGAAATACATCAAATGGATGTTAAAACCGCATTTCTATATGGGGAGTTAGATGAGGAAGTATATATGAAACAACCCGAAGGGTTTGTTTTGAAAGGACAAGAACAAAAGGTGTGTAAACTTGTTAAGTCTTTATATGGACTTAAACAAGCACCTAAGCAGTGGCATTAAAAATTTGATGAAACTATTTTGTCCTTTGGATTCAAGTTGAATCAAGCCGATAAGTGTGTATATAGCAAGTTTGATAGCCATGGTAATGGCGTTATCATTTGCCTATACGTTGATGACATGCTTATCTTTGGAACTTGTATAGCACAAGTCCAAGAGACTAAAGACTTTTTGTCTAGATCCTTTCAGATGAAGGATATGGGGGAGGCTGATGTGATCTTAGGCATTAAGATCATAAGGCAAGGGAACCGTATTAAGCTAAGTCAGGCTCACTATATTGAGAAGATACTTAAGCGGTTTCATATGCTTGATAAAGCGCCGGTCTCTACTCCCATGGAACCGGGTATGAAATTTACTAAACATACCGGTCAACCAATTTCACAATTGGAGTATTCAAAGGTCATAGGATCTTTGATGTATGCTATGACTAGTACAAGGCCTAACATAGCATTTGCAGTGGGTAAACTTAGTAGGTTTACTAGTAACCCAGGTCCCCATCATTGGATGACGATAAGGAGATTATTAAGATACTTGTTGCGTACCAAGGATTATGGTATTGCATATAGCGGGGAACCTCCTATTATAGAAGGTTATTCAGACGCTAGTTGGATCACTAATGAAGAGGATAATTCTTCTACTAGTGGATGGGTGTTTGTTTATGGGGGAGGTGCCATTTCTTGGTCTTCTAAGAAACAAACATGTATAGCCGACTCTACGATGTCAGCTGAGTTTATCGCTCTTGCTTCAGCAGCTAGTGAAGCAGAGTGGTTGAGGAATCTCATGTTTGAGATACCTTTGTTACCTAAGCCAATTTCACCGGTGGCGATTCATGCGGATTGCATGACGGCTTTAGGTAGAGCGTATAGTCAAGTATATAATGGTAAGTCTCGTCATATTGCTCTTAGGCATAGCCTAGTGCAAGGACTTATCATTAATGGGGTCATAACTTTAGACTATGTGAACACTAAGTTCAATGTGGCGGATTCGTTTACGAAAGCCATGAATAGAGACTCAATTGAGAAAGCCTCAGTTGAGATCAGTTTATGTCAGTAAAATCATTTGGGAAGGCCCAATTCACGCATGAGTAACATCGTGTCTGAATTCAATGTGGTAAAGTCCTCTTGGTTTTTGTTAAAGCAACATATGACCCATCGTTGCTTTGTACCGTGATGGAATAAGGTAGTCGTCTTGAAAGTTCTCAAGATCAAGAGTTGAAGAGCTCTTGGTGTTATATCCACGTCACGGGGATATGTCTTATACGTAATGAGAACCTACCTATATAAGTTTGAAGTGTGGCCGCTTCAAGTAGTCAAGATTGGCATAATGACTATGATAAACTTATGAATAAGATACGGACACGACCTTATACTGTGTCAAGTTAATAACTTTGTGTTATTTGTTTTGTGTGTACTACATCTTCAAGTGGTTGGAAGGGTCATTTGATTCAATTCCCTATGGAAATCAATTCTGGCTCGATCACTTGTTAAGTGTGTTGTATTAGGCGTTAATTCAATCCGTAGGGATATTAGCGTTGATGCATGAAATGTATTATGAGTTTTGGTAAATAAGAAGCTTATTATACCCAAAATGGGGGAGGATTGTTGAACATTTAGTGTATAATAATAATAATCCTGAATATTTAATCACCAAGTACTACTAAGGTAGTGGGACAATTTAAGTCCGTATTATATCAATTAAAGCTATTCTAAATAGTGGGACGATATGCGTATTAATTTACGTGGTCCAATTAAGGCATTATAAGATAAGACAAGGAAAAGAGTATGGGGCGCCTTGTTTGGCTGACAGCCGACTCGGCGGCACCCTAGGAAGAGCCTTAGCCGAGTCGGCTTTTGCTCTCTGGAAAATGGGATTTTGGTCAGAACATAAAGCCGAGTCGGCGGTCCCTTTGGAGGACCCATCGCCGACTCGGCGTTTGGGGTCTGGAGTGTACCGTTGCGTTTTTCTTCCCGTTTCTTTGTAGTTAATGTCTTGGATTCCTCCTTAATGCTCATAATCTCAGAGATTATGATGGAGAATAATGCTAATTAAAACATCAAATTGAATTGGGTGATTATTGTCATATTGAATCACATTCAATTTGGGTGATTATGATCAAAGGCTCCTCATATACTCTTTGAGTATAAATAGGTGCCTTTGGGTGATGAATTCTTTGCAACACACATCTGAATTCTTCCTCTCTTATACTCTCATTTGTCTTTGCTTGTTCAAGAGAGTAATTAACTCTTGTTCTTGCTATACAATACTCATAATTTCTCTAAACACATTGTTGTTACATTACACTTCCTAAGTACTAAGGTAGTGTTGGAGTTGATTGTATCTCGTTGTGAATTTCTAATTCCAAACCCAAGTACCGTTGCGGGGGAAATATCACAAAAGGAAAGTGATCACACGCCTACAACTTGTATCAAGTTTCCGGGTAACATTTTGTGTTACAAACTTATCTTCACTTTCCATTAAGCATTGTAATTGAGTTGTAAACTCACCATTTCAAATGCCATCAGTTTCAATCTTTTCCCCAAAATATAAACTCTAACTCTACCATCTTTGGATTTTAAGGGAAAAATATGATTTTAATGAAAGGTGGTACAGTTAGGGTTTATATTTTAGGATAAAAATGTTGAAACTGATGCATTTAAAATTGTGAGTCACACAAATAAGCATAAAACAACCTTAAAGCTTCGAAATTAATGTTTGTTAACGTTTTTATGTGCAAAAAGGTCACGGTGAAACAATTACGTAAACCTCAAGGTTACTGCGTGAATTTTTTAAAAGTTTTTGTTATCACGTGGAAAACCCAAAAACTTAGGGTTATCATGTGGAACTTCCCAATACTTTATTAGATAAAATGAGTTATTTATTATAGTCACATAGTTTAGATCATCTGTTATTTATAGTCCAAAGTTTACATTTTTTAATGATTTATATTATAAATTGAAGAGCGCATTAATTGTTATCATGTCACCAGCGCATTAATGGTTTCGAGCCTTTTAATAATCGACTATTGTTGACTCACATTAATTACTTTTGACCTTATCCAAGTTACCTAAACTACCCTCGTCTCTCTCCTTTCCTTTATCTCTACTTCTTTACTACTGCTAATTCCCCTTTTCCACTTCAATCATCAATCTATTGCTTATTAATTATTTTGTTTCATTTTTGAGAAAGGTAAAATTTTAGTTCTAATAACTCATTACTTCTCCATAATGTCATATCTTCCACTTATTTTTACTTTTTTTAATAATGTTGTTTATTAGATAGAAATTAATTTTTTTTAGTTCTGTTTTGAGCATTAATAGTCAAATATCAGATAAAAAAAGTGAAGATGCTTCATTTTTGATTGAGATTGAGATTGTTCGCCCTTTAGGTTTTGATGATGACTAAACTTAACCAATATAACATGTTTTATTTAAGAAATTATTAAAATTGAAAACCGTCCCAACCTTAAAAATAAAGATACTTAAATGAACATATGAGTAAAAAATATTGGATAGCAAAAAATTTATTGGGTTACATAATTGTCATCGACATCATCGTCGTCAGATAATACAAGATCTTCATCGGTGTCTTCATTTTTGTCGACATCATCAACCGTTTCGTTTAGTACTAACAAATCATCAGCTGGATCACGCAACGGTGCGTCTATTGCCTCTGAAACATCTTCATTCACCACAAAATCTGGTGATTTCTCTTCATGTTGGAAAGTGGTTTCCTCGAAATGCTTTCTTTGGACTATGCAAACAGCGCACCAATCTAATGTTTTGCTTTAAACTGGCATAAGGTAGTTAATAAACTTAGGAAGCTTGCATTGACTTGCTAGCACAAAAGGATCATACATTCTATACGATCGACTAATATGAACGTCAATCATCTTGTAGCGTGGATGGATTCCCGTACTATGGCCGTATCCGGTGGAGGTTTGATCGAACCATTGACTTTGAACAATGTGACCCTTTTAGTTGGCAGTGCTCGAAACTAAAGCTCAATAATGTCCTCTAACTTTCCATTAAAGCCAGTTTCATCCAGACTGTTATCATTAAATTTCACGCACACCCTACTGTTTTCAATAGATTTCTTTTTTTTCCAGAATGAGAGATAGTGTGAAATCTATAACCATTTACGTAACAAACATCATAGAGATGTGTCTTCTGCAAAGGTCCCTCAGCGACGTCCTTTAAAATGTTGGCATTCTCCACACCATCAAGAAAATCGTCCCTAAACTGCACATTATCAATAATTCAAACTTGGTATGTAATACTATTTACATTTAAAATTATGATGTTAAACATGTACTTACAATCTGTTTAAACCAACGTGCTGACTAGTTTTGGACCACAGGACAATTTCGCAAAAAAAAAAAAGTCTGAGCAATTTTGAGATCTGCTTCATCCATCATGAGAGCCTTACCCTCCCATGGAATTTGATTAGATGTGTGAATATGGACAACACATCTGATCTGACGTTATTAAAGCCTCTGTCATCGTTTCTAGGAAGATCTTTAACTCTACATCGAACGTCTTGCCCATGGGCAGATCCAGGCGCCCTTCTATGCCCTCACGTGAGGGCTCTGCATTTTAAAAAAAAATTCACATAAATGACTACATTAGGATTTGTTCCTTTGACCTGTGGGTTGTGAGACAAGGTCTTAACAAACTATGCTATTCAATTTTCTATACTTCTAAAGAATTTTAATTATACTTGATATGTGTTTAGTTGTATAACTGATGTGCTCGATTTAGAGCACATTTATAGCCTCACTTTGGTGTCTTTTCTCGGTGTTTTTATATTGTTTTATGCTCTATACACTCGATTTTACCTTGATCTTGTCTCCATGGTGTTTAGAGATCATTTCAGGTGTTTTCGGGAGATTTCGAGGTGATTCGGGTTGAGTTCGAGGCTTAGATATCAAAGTCGAAGGAAATGCACGCATTCCGAGGTGTTCTCATGTGTTTCGGGTCATCCCCGAAGATATCAAGAAGATCGGAGTTCGTTTCGAGGCGTTTCGGGTTAGTTTGAGGCTTAAACGCCAAAACCGAGGAAGTGGCACGCGTTTCGAGACTCCCACATGTGTTTCGGGTCATCCCCGAAGATATCACGACGATCGGAGTTCGTTTCGAGGTGTTTCGGGTTAGTTCGAGGCTTAAGCTTCAAAGTCGAAGAAGAGGCACGTGTTTTGAGGCATCTACGAACATTCCAAGCCATTCCCGAGCATCTCGTAAAGTTTCGAGGCATTCCGATACTTCGAAGACGCTTTTCAAAGGAAGAACTAAGGGGCTCGACCAAGATTCGGTCGAATCTAAGCCCCCTTCGGTCGAATCTTGGTGTTGCATTCAAGAGCAAGAGTTCAAGCCACTGGAAACCCCGAAGCCAAGAACCATTCGGGCGAAGCTCTAAGATTCGGGCGAAGGCATCACAGATTCGGTCGAATTGACCAACTGAGCCAAAATTCCAAAGTTTCTGTTTTACCCGAATGTCAGTTGCATTCGGTCGAATGCATGAAGATTCGGTCGAATCTTCCCCAGCTTCGGGCGAATTCAGCTCAAATCCTGCGCATCACTTCTTCGATTAAGCTTATTTTTGTGGGACCTTCTAGGGCTTTTAACCCCAACTTTTGTAGCCTATAAAAAGGCACTTTTAGGGACATAAACCCTATGCCTTGATGGATAGAAACACCCTCTACCATTAAGAACATCAATTTATTGTTTTCTTCAATTCCAAACCCTAGAATTAGATTTTTATGCTTTCATTTACATTTCAAGCATTGTAATTTCAATTCCTTTCATTCTAGCACTTTGGTTTATGTAAGTTTATCTTTCCTTTACTCTTTATTGCTTTCATTTACCTTTCATTCATGCTATTTAATGTTTTGTTCTTCTTGAGTTTGATATTTGCTTTGAATCTTGTTATATTGCTTTCAAAACTTGTTCTTGCTTTGGTTATTGCTTCCTAGAGTAGTTGATAGTTAGTTTTCTTGCTTTGCCTTTCACTTTTGTTGATTTCTCTCTTGCCCTAATGCTTTCAATCATGTTTTCTTCCTTGTTCTTTGTTGTTTTCATTCCAAGCATGCTAGAGTAGATTTCTTAGGGGTTTTGGTTTGGTGAAACCCTAGGTTTGGTGAATGTTGTTCATATGCTAGATTAGGGTTGAGGTTGTTTTGGTTTGAATGATTGATATTCGATACATATCTTGTCCTGCCACTCCCTTGTGAGACATAGGGCGATTATGGGTCGTTCGTATTGACTATATGTCATCAACTTCCCCATGTCATCTAGAGTGTCTCTATTGAGCCATGCTCAATCTCCCTTGACTTAGCTTTGTGTGAAGAACATAGCATCGACCTAGGGTGAATCCTCACCAACCCCGTTTGTCTCTTATTGCTATCTTAATCTTGTTTACTTGCTTTCATTAGTTTAGTTCACAAACACCCACCTACATACACACACTCTTTCATCTACACTTAGCACTCAATCTTGCTAACCCTTGTTCCTTGTGGTTCGATCCCCAAACTTACCTCTATACTCGCTATAGTTGTAACTAGGGTGTTTTATAAATGTGTTTGATTAGCTTAGGTTTTTAGCGTTAAACGACGCGTTAGAAACCGGTTATCAAAATGGCGCCGTTGCCGGGGAACAAGGCATTTTAGTTAGCTTTTGTGCTTGTGTAGTCCATTTTATTGCTTTCTTTAGTTTTTGTTTAAATAATTCTTGCTTGTCAGTGCTTACGCTTGGTTTCTAGTGTTGTTTGCATGAGCTATACCACACGGAGATCACAGCTACAACTCATTCCGTACAATCCAGAGATTCAAAGGGTCACTAGACGATCTCCTCCTCCTACTCTACGACAATCGTCTAGACCCAATCCTCCTCCAATGGCCGAAAATCAACCTCTATTTGGGCAATTCGGGACTCCGGGGTCAAGAGAGTTCCAAGAGGCCGTGGTACTACCGAATGCCCCACCGAACTTCCGCATAGACCCGCAAAACACAAGGATGGTTAAGGAAAACCCATTTTGCGGGCTAAGAAACGAATGTTCTCTCATACACTTGGAGGCATTCACGGAGAATTGTAGGTTCATACCTCAATGCCCTAACCACCCCGATTACATCAAGTTATGCCTCTTTTCGGTTAGTCTAGCGGGGGACGCCAAAGATTGGTATAAATGCTTAGAGCCCAACTCCATCACCACTTGGGAGCAATTGAGAACGGCGTTCCTTGAAAGGTTCTATCCTACAAACCGCACACAAGATTGGCGCAAAAAGATCGCGTCATTCACACAAGAAGAGGATGAAAGCCTATGTGCCGCTTGGACTAGATTTAAGGGTATGCTCCGAGCTTGCCCCCATCATGAATATGGGGAGAACCATTTGAATACCTTCTTCTACGACGGGCTCGATGATTCGACTAAGGCACTACTAGACTCCGCGGTCGGTGGGCAACTCTCAAAAATCCCATGCGACCGTGTGAAGGGTATGATCGAAGAGGTTGCCAAGAATAGCACTTGGGGTGGTGCTAGGGGGAGTAAGCAACAAAGGGGCGTGGTCAATGGTGCAAGCCTTGATTCGATTGGTGCAAAAATTGAAGCCATGATGGATAAGAAGTTGTCCGAGCTTAAACTAGCCCAAGCAAGCTCCAATGTCTCCGCCGCTAATGAAGCGAAACGTTTCTCATGCCGAATTTGTGGGGGTACTAATCATGATGCATCCTATTGTGGGGGAAGAAATCCGGAGCATGTGGCATCGGTTGACTATGGGTCAAGTGCTTATGAAGGGGCCCAAGCAACGAATTTTGATGGGTTTGGGGGCATTCCCGAACATGTAGCGGCTATGGGTTATGGGAACCAAGGTCAAGGGTACTCTTAATACACTTTGTTCAACAATCCGGCCTCCCGACCTCCTTTCAATCCTAACAATGGTCAAGGAAACTTCAACCAAGGCTACAACAACTACAATCAAGCCGGTGGTGGTTTTCCTAGGCCCAATGGAAACAAGCCTTACCCACAAGCACCACGACCCAATCCTAACCAATCTTGCCCAACCACCCAACCACCTCCTAACCCCACTCCTAACCATGACTTCATGACCACCCAATTGAGCGCCTTAGCCCAACTCAACCAAACCTTAATCACTCAAATGGCTCAACTCCAAACCCAACAAAAGAACTTGGAGACCCAACTTGCACAATTAGCCCAACCACCTCCACCTATGCTATTCCCATCCAACCCTCAACCTAACCCATCCATCCAACCTCCACCTCCTAATCAACCATCAAACCACCACACATGCAAGGCGATCTTCCTTAGATCGGGTTCTTCCTATCCGGGTCCAAGTGAAGCTTTGAGTGATAATTTGGGTGATGGTACTCCAATGGGTAGTGATTTACAAGAGGATGTTGAGCATGAGCTTGGGGGAGAGGGAAAGGAAGAGATTCTTGAGGAAGTTTTCGAGGAAAAGAGAGAAGAGGAAGTTGAAAAGAAAGATGAAGTGAAAGAAAAGGAGAAGTTGGAGCAAGAGGATAATTGGAAGAAAATGCAAGAGTGGCGAGCTCGTGAACGCCAAAGTGGCCCACCCCTTCCTTTCCCATATAAGGTGGTGGAGAAGCAAATGCAAGCCAAGTTTCTCAAGTTTCTTGAGCATATGAAGCGATTGGAAATGAAAATCCCGTTCTTGGAGGCAATGGAGCAAATGCCTCAATATGCCAAGTACTTGAAGACACTCTTGGGGAACAAAAAGAAGCTTGAAAGAGAAGTTGTCAATCTACCAGAGCAAGTAAGTGCCATTGTTCAAGGCACTTGGGCTAAGAAGGAAAAGGCTAGAGGACCCTTTGTTTTACCCGTTACCCTTGGGAACAAAAAGCCCAAGGGAGCACTTGCCGATTTGGGGGCCTCTATTAGCCTAATGCCAATGAGTATTGCTAAGCACCTTCCTTTCAAGCCTACACCATCCAAGAAATCCATCCAACTTGCCGACCGGAGCATTAAAGTGCCATGTGGGGAGTTTGAAGATCTTCCAATCCAAGTGGGAAGCGTTGTTGTCCCATGTGATTTCGTTGTTCTAGACATGGTGGAAGACCCCTACACTCCCCTCATTCTCGGGCGTGATGCATTGAAGAGTTTGGGTGCCCTAATCGATTGTGAAGCCGAAACTATTACTATAAGGGTGCCCAATGAGCAAGCGGTTTTTGGGTTTGCTAAGTCTCCAAAGGAGCCCATGGTCGAGCAACTTTTCTCTCTTGATTTGGTTGATGATTCTCATGGTGACAAGGTTGGAGGGCTTGATATACTTGACGCCCATATGCATGATGGTTTGATGATTTGTGATGAGGTGAAGTTTGATGAGATGAAGAAGAAGTTTGATGATGATGAGAAGGAGAAGGAGCTTGTTCTTGTGCATGCTCCTAGTGATGAAGAAGTTGATGGTGTTGACAAGCAACCCCGCAAGAGGAAGCGAGTAAGAAAAAGAAAAAGAAAAATGTTCCACAAAAAGAAGAAGATGGCTCCACCTAAGCTTGGGGGAGCCCCATGTTTGAGCTTTCATCCCGGTGACCCCGGTTCTACATTGCATACCTCCGCCACCATTGCAAGGTGGAGAGTTTTGGGTCACCATGTGCGAGGTGATGGTGATGCTAGGAGTGAGTCCGCTCCTAGCTCAGGTATGGTTTCTTTCCCTAGCTTTTCATTTGTTGTTTGAGCTGGTGGTTAGCTGTTGCGTCGAACTTAACGACGTTAAACAAAAGTACTTGCGGGAGATAACCCGGTGTTTGTTGTTGCATGATGTTTGCTTTGTTCTCTTTAGTTCCAATATTGCCTATCTTTCGTTCTTTTGGTTTTTCTTTCGCCTTCCCCATCGCCGAGACGGCTCTTGAGCTAGCTTGGGGGAGGATGCGCTTACGCTTTCAAAATCCCGAAAGATTTGCATTATTGTAACTATTGCCTAGTTTTTCTTTTAGTTTTTCACATGTTTAGTTTGTTTAGTTTTTGGTTTGTTTAGCTTGTATAGTTTCATGTTTAGGTTGTACAGTTGTGTTTTATCCTTGCTTTCAATAAATGGTTGAGTTATGAGTCTAGCATGCAAGCTTCTGTTGTGCACATTTCATGCTCCTATGCAAACTCGTATTTCCTTAGCCTTGTGCCTGTTTTGGGACCTAGAGTTCGACTGTTTTCCACATAGCTTGGGGGAATTGGGGTTTGCTTGGTTTGTGGCTTGGTTGTCTACCTTTAGAGGCGCATTTCGACTAGCCGTAAGGATTGAGCCTTCTTGGACTCCTTGCGAGTTCCATTCATTATGAGTGCTAGTTAGGGGATCTAAGTATTGTGTCGGTTCTTCTCCAGTATAGTCGACTTTTCTTGAGACCAGGGATGATAACACGTTCGCTAGAATTGAGCTACATAGCCAAATAGCCTACCTTGAACGATATTGACTTTAGGATAAGCCAAGTTTTTGCCTTTCCTATTCTTTTGTAGCCACATTATTTAGCCTCCACATGAGCCAAATATTCCCTCTTCTTACCTAGAGGATAGCCTAAGTGATGGTGGGTTTGTTTTGTGCTACAGTGGTTAGTAGGTTGTCGGTTATGATATTATGGTTGTTGGTTTTCATGACTCTATCCATTTTGTGTCAAGCTCTTATTATTTTTCTCCCATTTCCTCTAGTGCTTTCATTATTATTATACATACACATTCTATGTTTGAGGAGACCTTTCTCTTGTTTTTCATTGAGATTTTATACACATCATATTCATGTGAGTGAGAAGGTCGATGTTTAATTGGGAGATGAGCTTGGAGACACTTGTGCTTATGAGATTTCATGTTTTTGGTGTTTTATGATAGAGATCAATGCGCTTTGATGAGTTATTTGGGTTATTTATGGTGTTTGGATATAGTGTTCATTGGTTTGTCATGAGATGTTTGTGGGTTATTTGTTTAGGGTCACTTGCTATCCTCTACTTAGCTCCACATTCCCAAATGTATCCCACCTTAACCCTAAGCCAACATTACAACCCTTGTGCTAACCTGTTCGACTTGGTCCGATTAGTTTGTTCTGTACTGGAGTAAGATAAGACACAATCCCCATGATTCTCCCCTATTAGGTGTTTGATTCCCGACTCATCTTTAGTCGGAAGATTATGAGCGAAACACGAACCATAATCAAACACATGAGCGTTATTGCATATTTCTCACATCTTTTGAGAAATTACCCGGGGAGTGTAGACTTGTGACCTCTTTAGGTAGTGGGTGGCATAGCCTGTGTTGTTGCTTGCCCTAGTGATCTCAAGCTTGTGGAATTTGTCGTCCTCTTTGGTATTGCACTCTATCGAGACCATTGTACTTGCACACCTATGGCTAGGGAAGAGTTTTGCCCATGCACAAGCTTGTATTGTTTTGTTCTCCGCTCACCATGTTTGTTTGCTTTGGATTTGTGGGTCTCCTTCTGAAAACCCTCACGAGACCTAACTCGTCCTCTTTGGGAGACCTTGAGGTTTAAAGGGCTTGTCGTACGTGCTAAGTGCGACCGTGATTCCTACGAAAGTGAGTCTTAGGTTTTATTGCTTTCATAGTCTAGTTTTGTTTTGCTTTTGTAGTTAGTTTGTTTGTGGGGTGCCCATGTGCTTTCACGTTGTTCCTACCTAGTTTCTTTGCTAGGGTCTAGCAAAGGTTAAGCTTGGGGGTGTTGATGTGCTCGATTTAGAGCACATTTATAGCCTCACTTTGGTGTCTTTTCTCGGTGTTTTTATATTGTTTTATGCTCTATACACTCGATTTTACCTTGATCTTGTCTCCATGGTGTTTAGAGATCATTTCAGGTGTTTTCGGGAGATTTCGAGGTGATTCGGGTTGAGTTCGAGAGTTAGATATCAAAGTCGAAGGAAATGCACGCATTCCGAGGTGTTCTCATGTGTTTCGGGTCGACCCCGAAGATATCAAGAAGATCGGAGTTCGTTTCGAGGCGTTTCGGGTTAGTTTGAGGCTTAAACGCCAAAGCCGAGGAAGTGGCACGCATTTCGAGACTCCCACATGTGTTTCGGGTCATCCCCGAAGATATCACGACGATCGGAGTTCGTTTCGAGGTGTTTCGGGTTAGTTCGAGGCTTAAGCTTCAAAGTCGAAGAAGAGGCACGTGTTTTGAGGCATCTACGAACATTCCAAGCCATTCCCGAGTATCTCGTAAAGTTTCGAGGCATTCCGATACTTCGAAGACGCTTTTCAAAGGAAGAACTAAGGGGCTCGACCAAGATTCGGTCGAATCTAAGCCCCCTTCGGTCGAATCTTGGTGTTGCATTCAAGAGCAAGAGTTCAAGCCACTGGAAACCCCGAAGCCAAGAACCATTCGGGCGAAGCTCTAAGATTCGGGCGAAGGCATCACAGATTCGGTCGAATTGACCAACTGAGCCAAAATTCCAAAGTTTCTGTTTTACCCGAATGTCAGTTGCATTCGGTCGAATGCATGAAGATTCGGTCGAATCTTCCCCAGCTTCGGGCGAATTCAGCTCAAATCCTGCGCAGCACTTCTTCGATTAAGCTTATTTTTGTGGGACCTTCTAGGGCTTTTAACCCCAACTTTTGTAGCCTATAAAAAGGCACTTTTAGGGACATAAACCCTATGCCTTGATGGATAGCAACACCCTCTACCATTAAGAACATCAATTTATTGTTTTCTTCAATTCCAAACCCTAGAATTAGATTTTTATGCTTTCATTTACATTTCAAGCATTGTAATTTCAATTCCTTTCATTCTAGCACTTTGGTTTATGTAAGTTTATCTTTCCTTTACTCTTTATTGCTTTCATTTACCTTTCATTCATGCTATTTAATGTTTTGTTCTTCTTGAGTTTGATATTTGCTTTGAATCTTGTTATATTGCTTTCAAAACTTGTTCTTGCTTTGGTTATTGCTTCCTAGAGTAGTTGATAGTTAGTTTTCTTGCTTTGCCTTTCACTTTTGTTGATTTCTCTCTTGCCCTAATGCTTTCAATCATGTTTTCTTCCTTGTTCTTTGTTGTTTTCATTCCAAGCATGCTAGAGTAGATTTCTTAGGGGTTTTGGTTTGGTGAAACCCTAGGTTTGGTGAATGTTGTTCATATGCTAGATTAGGGTTGAGGTTGTTTTGGTTTGAATGATTGATATTCGATACATATCTTGTCCTGCCACTCCCTTGTGAGACATAGGGCGATTATGGGTCGTTCGTATTGACTATATGTCATCAACTTCCCCATGTCATCTAGAGTGTCTCTATTGAGCCATGCTCAATCTCCCTTGACTTAGCTTTGTGTGAAGAACATAGCATCGACCTAGGGTGAATCCTCACCAACCCCGTTTGTCTCTTATTGCTATCTTAATCTTGTTTACTTGCTTTCATTAGTTTAGTTCACAAACACCCACCTACATACACACACTCTTTCATCTACACTTAGCACTCAATCTTGCTAACCCTTGTTCCTTGTGGTTCGATCCCCAAACTTACCTCTATACTCGCTATAGTTGTAACTAGGGTGTTTTATAAATGTGTTTGATTAGCTTAGGTTTTTAGCGTTAAACGACGCGTTAGAAACCGGTTATCAATAACAAAACTCAGTTAAATATTGTTTCAATTCTCGATACCTATTTAATTAAAACCTAATTAATTTTGCTTTACTATTTTCTTTTTACGTTTAACAAAACATCTAATTGTAAACATTATTTTAACTTATATAATTATAAATTTTTGAATATTTTTTTATTGAATTTTTTGATCAATTGTGCTCCCACTAAGTTTTCGCTCTGGATCTCTTGCTCGAAATAATGCGGGACAAAGTATGATGCTTCTTCAGTAAGATATGCATTACAGATCGATGAATCAACATGCGCCTTGTTTTTCACATTAAGCTTTAAATGTCGAAGGTACCTATAATTTAAACCAAATAGTAATTATTAAGACTTACGGACTAGTAACCTAAATAATAGTTAGATTAGAAATTTAATTACCATTCAAATGGATACATTTACTTATATTGTACCGGTCCAGCAATCCTTGCCTCGTAAGCTAGGTGAACATGCAGATGTTTCATGACATCAATGAATGTTAGAGGAAATATAGTTTCTAAGTTATAGAGCACCACTGCAATTTCCTCGTCCAACCTCCACATATCATCTGTAGAATTCTTCAGAGATGAGGTAGAAATTGATGATGTGTATAAGGAAACTTACTCGTTGTTGTATCGTACACCATTTGTGCATACAGATTTTGACCCTTGTTTAGCTATTGCTCAACCAGAGCCCACTCATTATTATTTGGTGCACTAGGAGAACATTTATACAGGTACCAATCGTAGTAGTTTTCTACAAAACCCTTCTTTAGTAGATTATCTCTTACGACATTTGGAGTCCACAGTCTACGGTTATCACACAGTTTACACAGACATCTAACATGATCTGGATTTTTTTTCTTTTTAAATTGTATAAATTCTTCGCCCCTTGTAAATATCTAATATTATAAACTCCATTAGTACAACTTCGCTTATACATCCAACTTCTTTCACTTCGTAAGCCCATTAATCTGCGAAATAATAAGTACCACGTTTATTGTTAAAACAAAAATCAGACAGTGAAACATCTTTTATAATCACCGACCTAATTGCGACTATAATTTGGTTAGTAATCAATCTGCACTTGAAAATTTGTACCTCTTCAAGAATCTTGTCAGATCACTTTTTAATTGCTTTTTGAAATTCTAAATAGCGACTAATCTGCAACTAAATATCAGTCGTTATTTAGTCAGTATTTTTATTAAAAAAAAAATAATGAGCTTTTAGTACAACCATTTTTGGGTAAAATTTATAAGTATTAAATTGAAATAGTGGCTTTTCTTAAATATTTCCTCGTATGTACTATATAAAATTAGAAACATTGATATATGTTTCTCAAATTTAACGAAATTCAGCATTGTAAATTTTACTTATTGCTTTTGTTGCAACATGAAAATTTACTAAGAATGCTTTACAAATCGCAGCATGTTGGCTCCCTAATAGTGCGATTTACAGCCTTACAAAATACAACTTATAGGCCGTAATTAGCACTATCGGGGAATACCAACAAGCTGGGATTCGTATTATTCTTTTTTAGTAGCATTTAATTGTTGCAACTTAATATAAGTACAATAATACGATGTTGAATTTCATTAGATTTGAGGAACATGTTTTGATCGTTTCTAACACATTTTTATAGTACATACAAGAGAATAATTAAGAAAAACAACTATTTCGGGTAAGTACTCATAATTATTCCAAAATGAATAAACGCACCTAAAAGCTCATTAAAAATTTATTAAAAATTAAATATAACATATATTATAATATTCAAAAAAAAAAAAAATAATATAATACATAATGCATATTATTAAAAATAAAATTTTAATAATATTTCTGCACGACCATTTTTTTCTTAAAAAGTATAAATACTAAATAGAAATAGCAGTTTTCTTAACCATATCCTCGCAAGCAAGATAAAAAAGTGGAAATATTAAATATATGTTTCTTAACCATACCTCAATCGGATTGTTATCAGTTCTAATTGCCTTTGTTCTCCCCATCATTTTGAGAGCTTCCTCTGTGGTAATATTAGTAGTCGATTCATACTCAAGAATTCTATAGATGTCTGAAGTTTTTCGACCCTCATCCTTAATAACCCTATTCTCATTGAGCAGTTGGGAAAAATAAGGATGCCACGTGATTTTGATGTCTTATTGTTGAATGAGCACTCATTCGCCCTCATCCTTGATGTACTTCGTTGTCCTTAGGTCTTGCCTCTACCTAGACTAGGCTTTTGCCAACTTAAAAAATATGCTTCTCCCCTTGTTGGTATCAAGCTCCTCATATACACGACCTTTTGCCTCTGCTTCCGCTTTCTTTGCCGCTTGTTTTTCTTCTTTATAACTCTCTTTATTATTTATCTTATGCTCCTCCTCCGTGCAAGCCATAAGTTATATGAATCTCTTGTTTTTTTCTCCTTTATCTTCTTTTGCACCTCCTCGTTTCATACTTCCACCGCCATGACTCTTTGTATGCCTCAGGTTTTCCCGTCGACACCCCTAAAGTCTCTTTTGTCACTGTAATAGACTCGAAATTTTCCTTCAATCATCCCATTAATTTTTCCGGATAAATTCTTAGTTCATAATCCTTAACTCCAATTTAATTTGGTCATCATATATAAATTTATTTCTTCGAGATTTAATTTTATATCCAATTTTATATTCCCTTAAAATTTAATACGTGTTAGAGTTCTTTAAATTATTTCCAACTCGAAATTTTATATTTCTAAAATATTATTTTTGAACCCAAAAGTTTTCATCGCTAATTTATATATTTCAAAATTTTCGAATTTTTTAAAATCCCCCCCCCCCCCCACACACACACATACACACACACATATAATATATATATATATATATATATATATATATATATATATATATATATATATATATATATATATATATATATATATATATATATATATATATATATATATATATATATATATATATATATATATATATGAAGAAGTTCTAGTGAGAACTATCCTTATATGAGAACCGTGAGAACCAATCTATTTGACAAAAATGTTTTACTTTTTACTAAAAACATGTTACTATTAGGCAAAAATGTGTTACTTTTTTTAAGGATCATTGACCAACAACAGCCTTAAACTTTTCTCAATTTCAAATAAACAGCCTCAAACTTCGTTTTTTACCAACAACAACCTTCAACTTAGGAAACACGACATCGATACAGCCACTTTATCGGATGACCTGCTAATTGACTGTTGACCATGCTTAATGACCTTTGACTTTCCCTTAATTTCACTAATTAAACCTAATTACCCAATTATCCCTGTTTAAACCTTCTTCCCCAACCTTTCTCCAATCCACTTCAATCACCTCCATTTCTCCCCTTCACCACCACCACCACCACCACCACCACCACCATTAAAACCCAGAAAGAAAGAAAAAAAAGGAGAAAATGGTTCACTTACGGAAATTTGGAGAAAACGAAATAATAGGCCAACTCGAGAGCAAAACCGGAACCCAAGACTTAGTAACCGAAAAATGAAACGCAGCATGATTTAGGAAATCATAGTTTGCTTTTGAATTACTGCTATAACTGATTGTTTACTCACAGTTGAAACTCCTGAATGGCTACCTAATGATCAAATTGATGTCGGATTAAGTACCCAGATTGATAAAATTAATGGGTTTATTGAGAAAATTGTTATTGTGTATTTTGACCCAAAAAATGGAGATGGAATCTCTTCTTTATATGTTATTCGTCAGAAAGATTAGTATGGAAATCCAAACTTGGTAAATTTAAGTTCGGGGAATATTTCTTCATTACTGGAAGTGTAAGAGTATTTGAATTCAACGGGAAATTGATTTGGTACAATTTAAGTTTTGGGTTAATAGCTTGGGATGATCATTTTAGTAATGAATATGAAATTCCATTACGATTCATACCACTTTCCAATTTCACAAATGAAGATTGGAAGATGAAAGGTGTTTAGACTATGGTGGTGGGTATATTCTGCTTTTGGAGCTTTCTAAGAGAAAAAATGGTGAGATAAGTTTGTGGAGGTTGAATTATGAATGTGAAATATGGATGTTAGTGCGTAAATTGAATTTTACGGGTCTTGATTGTAGACCCGAATTAGTAATGCCAAGACCCATTTTTATCTATCCTTTTAATGGAGATATCGTCTTCTTTGATTTCGGAAATTGTAGTATTTCTCTGGATCTTGCATCTGGAAAAATGGAGATTTTGGCCTATGATTTCTGGATTTTAATGGTGGTGGTGTTGGTGATGGTGGTGGTGGTGGTGGTGGTGGTGGTGGTGAGAAATGAAGGTGATTGAGGTGGGTTAGAGAAAAGTTGGGGAAGAAGGGTTTAATTAGGGATAATTGGGTAATTAGGTTTAAGTAGTGAAATTAAGGAAAAGTCAAAGGTCATTAAGTATGGTCAACGGTCAATTAGCAGGTCATCCGGTAAAGTGGCTGTATCGATGTCGTGTTTCCTAATTTGAAGGCTGTTGTTGGTAAAAAAACGAAGTTTGAGGCTGTTTATTTGAAATTGAGAAAACTTTAAGACTGTTGTAGGTCAATCATCATTTTTTAATAAAAAAGATGATACTTTTAGGCAAAAATAAGTTACTTTAAGAAAAAAATTCTGAAAAAAATTCACAAAAAGGTGTTACTTTTAACATAAAAAAGTGTTACTTTTCGAACAAAATGTGTTACTTTGTATTTATATTTTAACCTAAAAGTAACACTTTTTTGCTAATAAGTAATAGTTTTTTTAAAAAACAAAAGTAACATATTTTTGTCCAAAAGTAACATCTTTTCTGTGAAAAAGTAACACATTTTTATCGGAGAGATTGGTTCTCACGGTTCTCATATAAGCTTGGTTCTCACTACTAGAACTTGACCCTATATATATATATATATATATATATATATATATATATATATATATATATATATATATATATATATATATATATATATATATATATATATATATATATATATATATATATATATATATATATATATATATATATATATATATATATATATATATATATATATATATATATATATATATATATATTTGTCAAATGATTAGTATATATATACCAAGGAGAAAGTCAAACAAAATACAAACCGGGGAGGAAATTAACTCCCGCCCGGGACCCCAAAAACGCTTCCGCTCTATACAAAAATATCAGAGCGAGATCCCCAAAAAACCCCCAAAAACTAACTAGTTACAAGCATTCCTAGCATTCTACTGTTTGCCCTCCCTGCTAATCTAAAAACTATACAGTCAGCGACCTCTTTAATACTAAGTGTATGGTTGTCAAAAATCTTCTTGTTTCGTTGCTTCCAGATTCCATAGATCATTTCAGTCCATAACCCTGCTATGAGTTTGGCTCGGTCAGTTTTCTTTTTGTTGATTTTGCTAATCTCCTGGATTTCGGCTTGCAAAGTAGACCCCTCCAGCCTTCGGGGTAAAAACCTGAAAATGCGTGCTCTAATCTCACGTGCATTCGGACATTCGTAGAAGATGTGTTGGGTTGTTTCAGTAGCCCTGTCGCAGAGTGCACAATTATCATCCGAGATATCTACCCATTTTCCAACTCTATCTTTTGTAGCCAACCTATTCTGGATAGCAAGCCATGTGATGAACTTAGCGCTGGGAGTAGCAATTTTCTTGATCATGATGTTCCCCCACGGGACCCTGGGTGTATCCGAAATGAGGAGGTCGTAAGTCTTTCCAATACTGAAGGATCCCCCAGAAGTGATGTTTTCCCACCCTCCATACTTCTCCACAATGTCTCTCTGTTTTATGATCTTCTTGAAGATCCATGAAGCATGAATAGATACTCTTACATCATGGATTTCGTGAGATTTCAAATAATAGCTCTGCACCCATTTCACCCACAGATTTTCCTTTTTTTGGGCCAGATTCCACAATTGCTTCAAAATTGCAGCTTTATTCCATATGTACATATCCCTCAGATTTAAACCCCCTTTAGAGAAAGGCAAGACCAGCTGCTTCCAGGAGACTGCTGCTTTCTTGGAGATACCCTCTTTGCCTGTCCATATGTTGGACCTACAAACGTCCTCCACCATCTTGATGAGCTTTTTCGGGAGGCAGAAGATTTGGGCCCAAAAGTTTTGCATTCCCCCAATAACACCACTGAATCAACAACCACTGAATCATGGAAACCCCAAGACTACCGGGCATAAAAAACTGTGAAAGGGGTAAAAACCATTGCAAAAGGGGGGCCAACAGACAGGCCACACCCCCAACTGTCAAAAACTAAAACGTATCTCCATTGACCTTTTAAAAGAAACCCTTCTATATAAAAGCGTAAACTGCCATTAAGGTTTTAGGAACCTCTCCTAAGACCCACCACTAGGGGTGTTTAAAATTACCCGACCCGCTCGACCCGACCCGCCGACCCGCCTCTTAAATGGCGGGTCAAAAATCAAAAAAAATTAAATGTTGCGGGTCGGGTCATGGGCCGGTATATAAATGATCCGGGTACCCGCTAAATACCCGTTAATGCATGAGTTATGATAATACTTATTTATAAGAATTAAGATGATTGGTGAATGAATTTTATGGCCCCTACATTAAGTGCTCTAACAAGGCAGCCCATAAGACTTCATATGCCTTGAACAAAGCTTCCTGATCAGTAGAAGTCAGCAGCAAGTCGGGTATGCTTGAACGAGCACAGATCAGCTCGAACAAGCACTTTTATGTTCTGAAGACAGCAACTACTGGAATTAATACTCAGCATTTAGGATAAATTTCTGATTTAATGTACTAAGTACTATAAATAGGGAGATCATTAGTAAACCACATCAATAACAAAAATTTCACAAAAATACCCCAAGCCAAACACGTAGCCTCATCTCTTCTCTAATTATAATTTCTCAAATTATAATAATATGAGAGATACTACACCGGAGGACGTAGCCGAAATTTGTTGAACCTCGTAAATATTTTGTGTCATTTTATTATTGCATTTTTATTCCTACAAAACATCGAGTTTATATTTTTGCGTAATTTGTTTCACAAGACGTCACATAGTTCGATCTTGGTGGTATTAGTGGTTGAAACTCGTCGTTCGATCGCTAATACGTCATCGTTTTCATTATTAGTAATTAACTGTTTTATGGTAGACTATATAGTTTATTCGCGCCTTTGATATCGACATTATATATTGCTTTTGAGTTTAAAAAATTAGAATAGTAATTTTATAATCTAAAATTCAAGCTTGATCCATACGAATTAGAAAAATTGTGCCTAAATATAGTTTAATATCTACTCGGAATTCGATCTTAAAAATAATAATTAAATCAAAGAAAAAAATAATAACCGGGTACCCGGTGTCCCGACCCGTTTTATCCGGGTACCCGCTAACCGGGTACCCGCATTAAATGGGCCGGGACACGGGCCGCAAAAATAGGTACCCAGCTAACCGGGTACCCGGCTTTCCGGGTACCCGTTTAGCCGAGTACCTATTTAATGAACACCCCTACCCACCACTATGAATACACTAAGCCGTGCATGATGCACCACCAAGGGTGACGTATCTTTTTACACTTAAGCCCTAGCATTATTTTCTGAGCAAGATAACTCTATTTCCTTACAAGCTATAATAACAATTTCCTCAGTACCCTTACTGACTAAATTATTGGAGAAGGACCCCACTCCTATCCTCGTTTGTTACCTTGTGCAGGAATATACCGTGAACTAGCCGGAAAAGCGACTCAGATCACCTCCCCAATAGTTCATATTCATTGTGAGCCTTAAAAGGCACTCTCGTCATCTTTGTTGAGAGTATTGATTTTTCTCTCACATCCGAAACAATATATATATATATATATATATATATATATATATATATATATATATATATATATATATATATATATATATATATATATATATATATATATATATATATATATATATATATATATATATATATATATATGTAAGGAGGACTTAAAGTAAAAAACTAATGCATAGAAAGTTGCCATTTGGAACAATTTCTTTTCTTTTAGACATTTCAAATGATGATGATGATTGACAATTTTGTTCTACCTTTATTATTCTCCCATTTGACACATAATCTTCAACTTAGTATTTTCCACTAAGGGAATTTATGTCAAAACATTTTTAAAATGTTATTTTGAAATATAAAAATCTTGTATATATTGAATTACAAAAAATATACTCCAGAAACTTGAGAATGCTTAAAATGTAGGCCTGCCTACAGGTGGAGAGTAAAACATGGATATTTTTCCACATTTGTTGCAACCAATTGCAATTAAGTTGCTAGCTAAAAGGTTAGAAACAGCATTCATGTATTTGGATTATTCTTTTTGATTGGTTGAAATAATAGCAGAATTATCCATCTTGTATTTTATTCTTCCAAATATCCTTCCATTTAACCTAATCAAATAGAGTAGAAACAAAAATGAATTACAAAGCAATCCATGTCGTTTAAGCAACTTGTAATGTTGGTCCATTTACTTGTCCTAGTATGTAAGCCAGTGCATATTCACAAATTTTTTAATACCACTTAATTTAATGTCGCAAAAAGTTAAATTTGTTGTAGTGTGGCATGATCTATAGTTAATTAATAATCACTTACAATTTAAAATTGATCAATTAGAAAAACAGATTTATTATAAAAAATTGATCAATTAGAAAAACAGATTTATTATAAAGATCCATGAAATTGTATCATACAACATATTTCACATGCAAATATATAACATTTTCATCTAATTATATTTTAAGCTAATTAGAATGAGAAATATTAAATTAATCATCAAGAGTATGCTTTCCATGTTTATCTTATTTTGCATAACTCTTTATTTTAGATCCTTCTGCTCAATTTACCTACAATCTTATTTTAATCTCATCTACACTTTTATTTAGAATATCTTTCAACATCATCCACACAATGAAATATGCCTTTTGGTTTAATACCACATTTATTGCACAAGAAAATTTAAAAAAAATAAACCCAAATGATGCAAATTAAATCAATAGAAAAGTCCTGAGTAGTACTCTTTTCTAATAATAACAAATCGATGTTTCCTTGACAGTGTATAAACCTTCTTTATTAGGCTTTTTAAATTTATTTTTGCAATGAAGTACATTTTCATGGTTGAAATCTCCAATATTTTTCTTGTCAAGCTGTTTCTTATCATTTTTAGATTAGTTACTAGAAATTAAGCTATATTTACTACACTTATTACTTCTAAATTTGACAATAAGCTCCAACATTTCCTCTCATAGTTAATCTAATGCACATATTAATTTATTTTTTTTATTTTATAACACTAAAATTTTTTTCCATTTACATATTTTATTCTTTAAGTCGAGGGACTCTTTAGTTGCATATCCCTTTTTATAATTATAGATTGTCATATTCCATCTTTTCCCAGACCCTGATCATAGTTCTTATAAACTAGCGAGATACACTATATATGATGATGATTGTTTTATGTCCACATAAAAGGTTAGCTATAAGTGGTATTGAATTGCACGAAAGAAAACCAGAATCCACAGAGAGACTAATAATAACTGATTCATTTGAAACCATGGGCAGTCCATCCCAGTCAATTCAGCTCCAGAAGAAACACTAGTTTGCTTTTGTCCATTCTTAGGTTTCCAGAACTGAAATAAAGATGTACTATTTTTCCATAATCTCATTCAACCAAACCATTTCTTACAACAATGCATTATTCATTATTCATTCAAAACCCAAACACATAGGCCCCTCATTCAGAATTCATATCATTTTTTGGTTATTTCTTCTACTTATATGATGTACTTTTATTGATTCTCAATTTTTCCTTTTTAAAGATAATTAACGATTCTTAATTCTGTCTCTTTGAGATTGCTTCGAATAAGTAGTTTTATACTTAATTAAGTTCAATGAAGTTCGTATAAGAAAATTAGCAAAGCGCACCTACTCGACTCCATCATTTACTACATGCTATGTACTAAGAGCGATTTAGGCAATTACATTTCAAAAAATTTGGTTAATAAAGTCACATAACTATGTTTTTAAGCATATATTTGTAAGGTTTTATTCAATACAAGGTAGCTATGAGTGAGGTTAGTTGTTCGTTGTGTAAATAGTTAGCGGTCAGTGCAATCATTGTTGGACGATATTGTGGGAGTAATAGTTACGGTAGCTGTTGAACTATAATTATTGATAAAATCTTCAAAGCCTGTGGAATAATATTAAAACGCTACAAGTTATAACATTTTGTAATTTGTAAATAGCTCCCTCCACCAGTAAACATCACTTAATGTGCTTCTTTGCCGCCAAATAAAGAATCTTTTTTATGTGGCAGTCTTTTAACATCATAAAATCACTAATAAGTACGTAAAATTACTACACGGAACACAGCTTATGATGATATGAAAAACAGTAATAAAAGTAAAAGAAGAGAGAAAATAGAAGTGAAAGCAACTGTAGGTAAATATATGTGTAAGGTTGTTTTATGCCAACTAGCAGTGAGGGTGTTATTTTGGCAGGCTCTGCTTGGCCGGGCCTTACATTCTTAAGTTTCAGTTGTTTGAGTTCACGTGATATGCTGCTTCATTGTTCTTTTGTAGTCTTCTAATCAATCTTTCTTTGCTTTCTCTTCTATATAATTCACTCTTTTTCTTCCCTTCTTCATTACATAAACTTCTACAATCTTGAAATAACTAGTATGGACTCCTCTAAGTTGTCCGCTCTTCTTTTCATATGCATGTTTTTATGTTCTTCTCTTAGTCCTGTTTTGGGCTGTGGTGAATGTGGTCAGCCCACTCATAAGCCCAAAAAAGGAGCTAAGAAGCCCATTTCACACCCACCCGTCACAGTCCCAAAACTTCCCGTCCCTCCGATAACCGTTCCCAAACTCCCCATTCCTCCAGTCACCGTCCCAAAGCTTCCTGTCCCTCCGGTCACTGTTCCCAAGCTCCCAGTCCCTCCAGTTACCGGCATTGTACCTCCGGTCACCGGCCTTGTACCTCCGGTAGCCGGTGTTGTTCCAAAACTCCCCGTCCCTCCGGTCACCGGAGTTGTACCTCCGGTCACCGGTCTTGTACCTCCGGTAGCCGGTCTTGTGCCTCCAGTAACCGGCGTTGTACCTCCGGTAGCCGGGCTTGTACCTCCGGTCACCGGCGTTGTACCTCCAGTGACTGGCCTTGTACCTCCGGTTGCAGGGCTTATCCCACCAGTAGCAGGGGTTATCCCAAAAGTCCCTGTCCCACCGGTGACGGTGCCGCCAGTTTTGAACCCACCTTCCACCCCAAGTGGTAAGCCATGCCCACCAGGCAGCCCAGGCCCAGCCCCAAAGTCGAAAGACAAATGCCCAATAAATGTGTTAAAGTTGGGAGCATGTGTGGACCTTCTTGGGGGGTTAGTCCATGTAGGGGTTGGTGACCCAGCAGTTAACAAATGCTGCCCAATCTTGAAAGGACTTGTTGAAGCAGAAGCAGCAGTTTGCTTGTGTACTGCACTCAAAACTAAAGTTCTGGACCTGAATGTTTATGTTCCAATTGCTCTTCAAGTTCTCCTCACTTGTGGCAAGACCCCACCTCCTGGCTTCACTTGCTCTCTTTAGAATGGTATCTTCATTTAATCTACCTTATTGTTTCTACTCCTTTCTTTACTTAATTTTGCTACATTGGTTTTTTTATGGATTATAAATTTTATAGCTTGTTACCGGGAAAATAATATAAAAAGTATAAATGTGTGTAATAAATGCGATAATGAGATAAAAATAGAAATTAATTATTACACATATGATTTGCAAAACGAATATGGGTATATTCATAACAAAAGTGTAACAAAATAATGGACGATAATAGATACACCATGTAACAAGTTAAGAAGAATAAACTATGTATATAATATTCATTTCGTCCCTTAAAAATTATTCTATATACCAAAATTATATATCACGTGTTTGATAGTTGATAAGAGAATCTCTTAGAAATAGAGGTAGCATCTAGTTATTACATGTATAAGTTAAAACAATTTAAAATTACTTGTCCAAAAATGAAGGTATATTCAGTAGGAATTAGTGTTTTTACACTATCATTAGTAAATCTAATTTGCTGCTATTTATTTGCTATTTAAATCTCAAACATAGCAAATAATGTAATTATTGTTACTGTTTTTACACTAAAAGCGCTTGTGACTCAATGGATAGAGCATCTGCATATGGAGCAGAAGGTTAGGGGTTCGATCACTACTAGGCGCAGGTATCAATTGGGGGCGCACATCTCTCTTTACTCTCTCCTTGGGGGTATGAGTATGATTTGTCCGCATCTTTCAAGAAAAATAAAAAACCCCCACTCGGACTCTGCCTTGTGTGGGATACCGAAAATGTCCTTTACCTTTACCTTTATTAAAAATTGTTCTACAAAATTGAGATACACCCAAATTAATTAAGACAATTTATGAGCTTCACACACTTTTAATCATTCAAGATCAATAATGGATACAAGAACTTGGATTCCTACGTACAAGGTTCAACTGTCATGTTTAAAGAATACTCCCTTGCGATTATACTAAATTAGTAATAATTGATTAAAATATATAGTGACTTTTTAATTTACGTAATTGCATTAAAATAAAAATAAATATGATTATTTTCTAAGAGTTTAGTGTTATTAGGAGCATGTATGAATTTTAGCAAAACTTAACGGAAATTAAATATTTTTACTTCCATAGTGTTACTGTAGTTAATTTTCTAAGAGTTTAGTGTTATTTTGTGGAAACATTAGAATTTACCATAGTTCATTGCTTACCATATAGAATATCCTTAAAATGAATATAAATTTTTATGACTCGAACTAATTGTCCAAGTTAATTGTGGCTGAGAAGAATGTACTTCATAACATGGGCTTCCTCTTTACCGCTAGAATGACAACATTTGATTCAAAATGCTCTCACATATTTAAATTGAATGTCGCTACTTGATAGGGATAGGGATAAAAAGAGTTAGTTGGGTAGAAAATGTGAAGTATAAAAGTGTTATGATGTAATGTTGTATTGCTAATTGCAGGTTGATAGAAGATGAAGGATTGAATGAATGGACGACATTGACACGAGAGGATGTTTAGCTTCCAATCTTTTGCTCTCTCCTCCATTAACTTGTTCTTTTGGATTTTATTAATTAAATTCTTGTTCATTGCTATTATTATTATATAGGATTGTATTTGGGTTTAAATTGAACACAGTACAAACTTATTTGTAATCACTCATAACTTATGAGTTTAAACATTGTTATATTCATCTCCATTGCGTACGTCTATTTATTATTATTAATTATTATTATTATCATTAATTCGTCATATATCATTGATTTTCGTTCGTTTGCACAAAATACTATTAATGACAACTGTCGTCAGTATGTCGTTTGTGGTAAATTATTAATTTACCACATACCATTACTTCTTTTTTTTTGAGTAAAATGCCATTTTTTAAAAATACAAACCAAGTAGTTATAACACAATGTATGCCACTTCTTTTGTTTAACACAAAGCCATTTTTTAAAAAGAAAAGAGATACAAGAACAATAAATGCAGCATATGCAAAATACTAGGCCACAAAGCCACTTCTTTTGCTTATCACAATTCCAACGACTATATTTTTAAATCCGTATAGATGTTGTGGTTATTGTTTATCGTCTATTTAGCTTTTCTAAAGTATAGTTATTAGTGTGCCTTGTATACTTGTATTTTTGTTATGGTTTTGTAATTTATTATATAGGATGTTATGATCCTTATTTTTTTCATTAATTAATAATTGAGTATTTATACACAATAAACCCTTGAGATTCATATACATAGCTACCCTTCATACAAAAACTTAATAATGAATAATACACATATACATGATATACTAATATTATTAGCTTTTCACAAGCAGAATATCGGATATGATCATATGACGATGTTGAATAAGGATGAATATATTAAAATCAAATATTTTAGAAAAAAGAAAATAGATCGTCAGAGAAACTTCCAAAAGGTTCATTGAAGTGGTTCTCACCACAAGGCCAATATTTAGCCCCTCCAGCATGAACGCCGCAACACAAAGACATGCAATTGTCGTACAGAGAATCGCCAAAAAAAAAAAGAGTATTATGTTAAGCATTACAACTTGGTAGACACAATTTAACTGGGTATATTTGTCAATGTATATATTTAATTACAGAAAATTTAAAATTCTAAAACATTGATATTTATGACCTTTCATTGAAACATATCAAACAAGATTCTACTTAACTATTTTATAACTTATAGATTAAGAATAAAATGCAAGTTAAGAATACTGATTGTTGAACATTGTCATAACTCAAAAGTCAAATATGATTGACGGCTATATTCTTTTTAAAAATGGTATTTGACGTTGACCATCCCACCTCCCAGTCATGCCCCAAGCACGTGGTCAATCAAAACTCATCTTCCCTCTTCAAATACTCTCTTTTGTCGACGTCAATTCTGCCGGTCAACTAAACGAAAAACATAAGAAGGTAGTGTTTTGAAAAAAAAGTATTACATAAGGTAGTTTTTTGCAAAATTTTTTACATAAGGTAGTTTTTTAAAAAAGAGGGTATATATAAGGTAGTTTTATATAATTTTCTCTTAAGATTATCATTTTGATTAGTTAATTTACTATTTTTGCATTATATAATGTTCAAATAATACTAGGTGTTTACCTGTGTTATGCACATGTTGTGCAATTTTTTTATATTAGATGAAAGTTTATTGTTAGTAATATAAATTTGTTGATGAATGTTAAATTTATTATATATTTTAATGATGTTAGGCTTGGTTATGGAATAAAAGACTTTAATGATTGTTGAAAACATATCAAAGATTCCAAGTAGTATCAAAGCATTCAAATCTTTTGTTGAATTATAGAGATCATGTTTTTACACTATTACGTTGCATACTGCAAGGGTAAAGAAAGTCTGATGTTAATTAATAATGTAAGTATTGAAGTGTAATAATAACTGATGAAGTTGTAATAATATATTTCATGTTAAAAAATTACTTAAACTATAATAACATGATATTTTTGTAATTATTAGATTTATGATTTTAAAAGAATACATAATCGAATGAATGAAAAAGTTATTATGAATAGCTTTGTATTAAGAGTTTGACTTACTTTAATTAGGTAAGTCTACAGTCACAATTGGAAAATTCGTATACTATACTTTATGGATTAGGTAAGTCTATAGTCATTATTATTATTATTATTATTATTATTATTATTATTATTATTATTATTATTATTATTGAGGTGTAATAACTAAAGAAGCTGAAAAATCTTACTTAAGGAGTAGTCATAAATTACAAATTATATAATTATAGAATGTAGTAATAACTAAAGAAGTTGAAAAATCTTACTTAAGGAGAAGTCATAAATTACAAATTATTAATAGCATGACACGTACCGATATCCTGGATTATACTAATATATATATGTATATGATATGATATGATGAACTTATGACAATCTTTATATTATTACATTCTCTCAAAAGTACGTAGTTAGACTCAATTAAGTCAAATATTTGTGTAACATAATCTTTTAATTGTATTTCTCATTTAATACAAAAGATTATGTCAAAATATTAACTATATTAATTTCCTTAATTATTGTTATATGTTTAATTTATTCATTTACCTGCATACTACACTAAACAAAAATTGTCTCAATCAATACGTCATGCAGTTAATTCTCATGCAATGAAAATTTTCTATTTGTCATGCCTTTTTAGATAATAAAACTTAAAATTTTCCAACATCTTTATAATATTGTATGATTTTAAGTCATACTATTACTTAATAAAAACTACTCCAATATTTCTCAACATGAGAGGATGACAGTTGAAATTTTTCAATATTTCTATATTATATGATATGATATATGATATAATATAATTGCATGACATGTTGTATGATGTATGATGATTGATTTATTTGTATTAATTCATATTATCATTCTGATTACTATTTATCATTTTTGTATTATATAATATTCAAACAATATGAACTTCTGATAATCTTTATATTATTATTTTCTGGAAAAATTACAAAAAACTACCTATTCTAATGGGTGACATGCAAAAAACTACCTATTCTAATTTTTTTTGCAAAAAACTACCTTAATTGATATAAACGTTTGTAAAACACTACCTATTGACGGTTTCAGTTAGTTGACCGTCAAAATTTGGTTTGACTTATCACGTGACTTGCACGTGACCTTCTTTTATGTCATTTCCTTTTATTCTTTCTTTGATTTCTTTGATGAATCTATCTAACATTGAGAATTTAAAAAAAAAATTAATTAATCAAAAATCATCATCATCTTCTTCATGGTGCTAAACCCTAACTCACCATTAGAAGGAACACACCAGAATTTTCTCCCTCTTCTCACAAAATTCGAGCAACATTCTCCTCCCACACTGATTCTTTAAACAAGAAACAACAATTTCCTCTTGTTCTTTGGAAAATTTCGAAGGCTCACAACCATGAATTTAACTTATGCTTTATTTCTATTTTAAATGTGAAAAGAAATCAGTTTTTGTTATGAAAAACTATTCATCTCCATCATCTTCAATTGACCCCTAACCAAAAACACAGACAATAATTTCTCTCTGTGAAATTTCGAAAATAAACATGAATAGATTGACATCAGCTACCTTCCTCTCATTCCCTGATTCAATTGGTGGTGGGTATGAAGCTGATGGAGTTAATGGAGCAGCCATAGTAGTAGGGTTTTGCGGGAAGATTGAATTGGTGGCAGATTTGTGGGTTTAAATAATTTATTCATATCAAAATGATTTTGTTGATTTGGATTGGGATTTGGATTTAGATTTCGATTTCGACTGTAAGCCATTGATGGTCTGAGATTAAAGCTTCATGAAAGAAAGAATTTACCCTTATAAAAGAAGGTCACGTGCAAGTCACGTGCCAAGTCAACGCCTCACTTGACGGTCAACTAACGTTTTCCGTCAAGTGGTAGTGTTTTGAAAACAAAAATATCATATAAGGTAGTTTTTTGCAAAAAAAATTAGAATAGGTAGTTTTTTGCAAGTAACCCATTAGAATAGGTAGTTTTTTGTAATTTTTCCTTATTTTCTCTCAAAAGTAGTTAGAGTCAACTAAGTCCAAATATTAGCCTACATAATCCTTTGATCATTTTACTTATAATATTACAAAAGATAAAGTTAAAATATTTACTATATTTATTTCCTTAATTATTGTTAAAAAGGTAAAGGTAATGGACCTTCTCGATATCCAGCACAAGGCAGGGTCCGAGTGGGGGTTTTCTTTTTCTTGAAAGATGCGGTTAAATCATACCCATACCCCCAAGGAGGGAGTAAAGAGAGATGCGCGCAGTCAAGAAAACCCCCAATTGATACCTGAGCGTAGTAAAGGTCGAACCCCAAACCTTCTGCTCCACATGCAAATGCTCTATCAATTGAGCCACAAGCGCTTTTTGGTTCCTTAATTATTGTTATATGTATTAATTTATTGGTTGCCATTTTCATTCATACTATTATTAAATAAAAATCACTCTAATCAGTATGTCATGTAATTATTTCTCATCCAATAAAATTTTTCCATTTGTAATGAATTATTAGAGATGACACTTGAAATTTTTTAACATTTTTATAGTATTGTACGATGATATGAATTTTTCAAAATTAAGATGCTTGCTAAATATATATTTATATCTTAAACAAAAATAATATGACTTAAAAATAAACTGATATAATAACCACATAGTAAATATAATTAATATTTACTCAATATATCATCATCATCATACCAAGTATTCCCGCTCATAGATATATCTATTGTCAGGATCTGGGAAAGGAGAAACGACGGCGTCTCATACCCATAAGAAAAGGGCGGTCAAAAGAGTCCTTCGGCTCAAGAAGTAGTTAACTATTGATAATAAGTATTGATAACATTAATGATAAGTGATAACTAAAGATAAGTGATAAATAAGTAGTAAGATATTGTCTTGTCTACTACTCCCTCCTATTCATCTAAAATGTCTCATTTATATTATTCAATCTATCCAATGCAGTTATTCGATTCTTTTAGTATATTGAGTTATGAATATTTAGAAATTATAAAAAGTTGATATTAATAATCTTAACATGAAAACGAATCAAATAAGGACCCACATAAACTATGTTTTAACTTTTAGATTAATAATAAATGCAATTTAAAAGTGATAGATGAATAATATCCAAAAAGTAAATGAGATATTTTAGATGAATAGAAGGTAGTATTATTTAATATCATTAGATCTAGTCTAAATTGATTTGATTTTAGCAAGTAAAAGTAATACTCCCTCCGAATCAGTTTAGTTGTCCCATTTTCTTATTTGGCAAAATCATACCAATTGTCCCATTTCCTTTTTTGTCTATCCTTTTTTTTACCTAAATACCTCCACTTTTTCAATTCCCAATACTGAACTACCACATTTACAATTAATTTAATCATTTAAAAATATCCAACTACTACCTTTTAATGGATCCCACTCAACCCTTAAAATCCGTGAAAAGTCAAATGGGACAAGTATACTGATTCAGAGGGAGTATGCAAAAGACAATTTATTGTTTAGTAGGTTGATGTTATTGCCATTACTTAGTGTGTAAACCTTATATTGTTGTTCCAACTTCCAACGAATGAGAAACTCTTAATTACACTTGAAGAACAAAATGTTATATCGATCCAAAAAGAGTTACTTGCGTTGCTTGTGTAAGGTAGTAAGTATGATCCAGTTATTTTTTTGTTGTGTTTACAAAGTGTCGATCCTAAATACTCTCTCCGTCCCATTGAATTTGCATCATTTTCCATTTTGGTCCGTCCCACTTAATTTGCAGCATTTCTATTTTTGGATAGTGGCCTACCACTTTCTTTTAATCTCATCCATACATCTTAACTTTCTTTTAATACCATCCACACAATTCATTATCTCTCCTAATTTATTACCACTTTTTTAAAAAGGAAAAATTACCTAGAATAATACGACCTTTCACTTATTTCCCAAGAATAATACGAACTTTCAATTAACCACCAATAATACGAACTTTGACATGCATTTTCCGCTGGTATACATGACCAGTTTATAACCAGTAGTACAGTTCTTTTTTTGACCGTTGCTTAGCAGGTTTCATCTCGTATTATTGGTGGTTAATTGAAAGTTCGTACTACCGGTTGAAACCTGCTGAGCAACGGTCAAAAAAAGACTTGTACTACCGGTTATAAATAGGTCATGTATGCCAGCGGAAAATGCATGTTAAAGTTCGTATTATTGGTGGTTAATTGAAAGTTCGTATTATTCTTGGAAAATCAGTGAAAGGTCGTATTATTCTGGGTAATTTTTCCTTTTAAAAATACACTATTTTCTCTTTATGCAATCTAAAAGGGACGGAGTAGTAATTTTGAATTGGTAGTTAGTCTTTTTTCAGTTTAAGTATAGAGCTACTTTCAATGAGAATATGGGCACCAACTATTGGTTCTAAATTCTAATACAAAATAAAGAGAAGACAAGGGTAAGCTTTAAGAATTTCTTTCTGCTTTCAATATTATTCTTTTCATTAAATTATCTAATTTGTGGGCATTTCTTATGTTCAATCCACTTTTAATTGAATTAGGAGAAGTTCAAAAAAAGAGAGTTGTAATGGAGGGTCATCCTTATTCTCCAAAAGATCTAATCTTGCCTGGTTATGTTCCCAATTTTCTATCTGCTTTATCAATTTTGGGTGTTTTTGCTGTTGCTTCCATCATTCTTTTTGCCATCTCCTGGATTCTTTCTGGTATATTCCTTTTTCCCTCCATCCCTTATTTTATTGCGAAATTCAGGTCTTTTTTTTGCTTACACTGATTTTGATGTCCTTTTTTTACAATTATGTAAGCAAATTTCAAGATTAATCTAATTACTTCTTGCAGTTAATTAGTCTTGCATTGTTAAGCTTCTATGTTTAATGTGATAAATAAATCAGCATCGATTTTTTTTAGTGGTTGATTTTGATTTCATGATATGGTAATTTGAAGTTATGTAGTTGTTAATGTTAGAGTTGGCAATTCAGCCTAATAGATCTGTTAGATAAAGTTACTAATCACTGTGATTTCAACTGTCTCCAATAAAGAAGTAACAAGAATAAGATCATTAACATAAAGAAGTATATTATATTTGATTCTCATGCGATAGGTAAGGTAAAGACTAAACTATCACTTTTGGTGACTAGAAAACCAATTTGTAATTAGTAGTTTGTAAAACGTTGATACCAAGTTTCTGGTTCTTGATATGCCTAAAAAATGCTTTGAGAACTAAACGGACATGATTTAGGAGCTTTCCAATTGACACAACTTCGAGGTTTATGCATGCGCACAGTTTCCTGCAAACCTTAAGAAAGAAAAACATTTTTTACGTCAAGTTGATGAATGAACCATCACCTAGCTAGAGCTTAGCCAAATTCAACACAATGTGAATAATAGGTGACTTAATAGCTGGCCAAAAGTATCATAACAATATATGTCGTACTAAGACATGCCATGACAAACAAGATGAGTCGTGTTCCTTTTCACATTTTCCTCATGTAGATTTGCTTCCAACTACGATCACTATTTCTACTTGCGTGTGTAGATTTGCTTCCAACTACGATCACTATTTCTACCTGCGTGTGTAGATTTGCTTCCAACTACGATCACTATTTCTCCCATAACGAATATAAAGATAGTCTTAGTTACTTAGTGATTAGTCTTGTTTCACTTGGAAGACTTTTAAATTCCAAACTCCTTCTCAACAACTCAAACTTATTGGCGGTCCTCAATGTCTTGATGCTCCTCTCCATTCTTTTCCCTATCATAATATTCTAATTTTTGAAGACACTCGTTACCTCATCCTTAGTATTGATGATTCTTAATGTAATCATCTATGATGTGAGAAGGTAGCTTTATCCGCCGAAGGAAATTCTCTTCGCTAGACCCCAATAGTCCAAATCAATGTAATCCAAGATACCCTTAGTGATATGTACGACAGGTTTGAAGCTTATTCTCTTATTCATCCCATATACACAATATTTACAAAAGAGGAATGTACCAAGACTCTTTCCATCTAATTCTCTTTGTTTACATGTCTCGTTCATCCTATGCTCGCTCGTATGCCCAAGTCTTAATGCCAAAGTTTGGTATCATAATCCGTCATTATAGAGGTGGAAACATTAGCCCATCCAGTAATCATCGAACCTTGTAACAGATCCAATCTTCCAACCATCATATCTCTCATCAAACTTAGTGAGCCTTTTGCATTCTGTATGACATTATCTTGCCAACTACATCATGCATCTTGATAAAAACAATAAAAAAGGCAACAACCTTGCTAGTATCATTATCATTCATGGTCACAATTCGCTATATCTATATCTGTTCTTTTAAAATTATGTTTTGTATCGCAATTCTCAACCATCTGATTCTGTAACGCAGGGTTATTTTCAAAGACAACAAAGCTCGAGAAGCTGCTCATATTCTGGTTTACTTTCAGTGGCCTAATACATATAATCATCGAGGGATACTTTGCCTTCACACCCGATTTCATCAAGGACAAAAATGGATTTTACTTGGCAGAAATTTGTAATGCTCTTGTTCATCCTCATCTTCATAAGATTTTTTTCCTTCACTGATTTTAGACCGAATATATTTGCTCACGCATTTTGTTTAATATTTTGGATATCACAGGGAAAGAGTACAGCAAAGGCGATTCCAGATACGCCTCTTTTGACTCTGCTATAGTTTCTGTTGAAATGGCAACAGCTGTAGTTTGGGGCCCTGCCTGCCTTTTAGCAGCGTAAGTAATGAGCAGATCGACATCTATGCTCTGTTTCTTAGACTCGAGTATTGTAATTTTTCATCCTTTTGGTCTTACATGAAGTATATCACCAGCACTAATATTGAATATGACACGGGATACTCGAGTTGAAGTGGGACTGAATATGACTAGATCTATAATGTTATGCATGCAGGTATGCTATAGCTGCTCACAAGAGCTATAGATATGTTCTTCAATTGGTGATTTCTTTGGGCCAAATCTATGGTTTAGTTATATATTACATAACCGCGATTTTGGACGGAGACCATTTTTCCGCGAGTCGTTTGTACTACTACGCATACTACATTGGAGCAAATTCACCATGGACATTCATACCTTTCATTATAATCGTTAGATGTTGGAGAAAGATATGTGAATCCGAAAATAGAACTACAAATACCAAAAAAGTCCAGTGAAGTTGGCACTAATGTTTTTTTTTTTTGGTGCTATTTAGCAAGCTTTCAGTTCTTGTTTTGATTGGTTTCAGCTCATTATGAGTTTATGATCCTTACAGAGCGCGAAAATTCATATCATTAGTCATTGAATTTAACTTCCCTCATTTAATTTTTATATACTGCTCAATTACATTTCTCATGCACAAATTTTTTTATTTTATGATCATTTATTTATCTAAAAGTATGCATACTAAATTACTTAATTAAAAAAAAATATTTTAACCTGTATCAAAATAGCTCACATAGTAAAGAATTATTAATAGTTGTCAAAAAATTTTAAAATGTAAATTTCCAAGTTGGGAATCATAATTTAATTGCAAATTCTTGTAAGAGATCATCTCTAATTAGGTTGGTCCATTATATATTTTGTGAAATACTATAAGCAAACATTAAGAATATTGTAAGTAGACATTTAAAATATTAAAAGTAAACATTAATGATACGGTAAGTAAGCATTAATAATAATATAAGTAGGCACTAAAAATACGATAAGTAGGCGATAATCATTGATTGGTTGGACTTGAGATATGTCTCTCAAGGAGACGATCTCTCAAGAGACTAGTTGCAACCTAATATTATTCCCGTTGTCTCTAATTACCAGATAATATTATTCTAGATAATATCAAGTAATGCTAATTAATAGTCTAAATTCTTGTGTTTGAAATTTGGAATTTGGTCTTTCGGCCTAACTTTATTACCCATGTAAAGAAAATTTCTAGGATTAGCTTTACTTTACTTTGCTGATTAGTTTCACTAATTTGCTTCAGCCTTCGGCCGTCTACCATAATTTTCATTTCTCATTTCTCAAAGTAATATTGAAAATACGAAACAAATAGTTCGCCGACCTTATCTACATATACGACATTTCTGGTATTGAAAATTTGAAACAATATATTGTATATTAATTATTATCAAAACTTAACTTTATATTTTGTGTTATATTTTTGATATTTAATATAGATGTAAGAAATACCCGCCTACCCACGGGTCCCGTCCGCTTTAAAAATGGGCGGGTAGTGACAAAAAAAGGGCAATTGAATATTTCTACCCGCGGGTAGATTTTATAGCAAATACCCGGTCCGGTGTCCGCCCAAGCCCGCCAATGAACACCTTTATTAGAAACTACCCAAAAAGCATATTTTTGTGAAAAAACTACCTAGAGTAATATTTTTTTTTTGTAAAAAACTACCTAGAAAATTTAATTTTTTTTTGCTAAAGAATCATTCAATTCTATAATTTTGCTGCTAAATGACAAATGGTAATCTCACAGCCATCTGCAAAATGCTACTCCCTCCGTTCCTTTTTGTTTTTCCACCTTACTAAAACGGGTAGTTTCATAAGTTTTTCCACTTTAGAATACTTTCCATTTTTGGAAAGTTTTCATCCCACTTTTACCCCTTAAAACCCCACTTTTCTTACTTTACACTATTATTTAATTATTTTCTCTCTCATACTTCCAATACAATCATTACATTACACCATTATTTAATAATTTTTTCTCTCATAATTCCAATACAATCATTATTTCCCACTACTATATAATTAAAATAATACCCACTACCACCAAAGATTCTATTTTTCTTAATCTTGGTGAAAAACCCAAATAGGAACATCAAAAAGGAACGGAGGGAGTACAAGATTATTGGTCCTTTAATAGTAAAGTAATTTATTTCTAAAAACACATTAATTTATAAAAATAAATAGCCTTTAGAAATTATTTTTCATTAATACAATATTTATAATATTACACATTAAAATACTAAAATGAGAAAATAATAAATCTTTCAAAAATATTTTAATAAAAAAATTACTATTTTTCTTTATTCATGCATTTATCGACAAATTCAATATCTGTAAGAAAATATTGTACATCACAAATAAAAACAGTGAAAAAACAATTAATTTCCTCTAATAAAACAGCACATGATCACAATACTTTATTTTATGTTGGAATTTAGAGTGTATAGTGGTTGTCGGAAAGGTTAATTAATTAAATTAAATAAATAATTTAATTAAATTAATTAAGAATATCCCAAAGTGTGTATTTAAAAAGGAAGAAAAAATGGGACAGAACAGAGTGCGCACCCCGCGGAGTTTTATGCGGCCCGCGGAGGCTGTCAGAACTATTTGCGCGGCCCGCGTAGAATTACGCACCCCGTGCAAATCTGTTCTTAGTGCGAGTTCGTCTTATTTCTTGATCTGTTTTGTTTTGTTGGTTATTATATAACTTCCTACAGTTATTATGGTTATTTTAGCCATGTTATTTGGGATGTAAGGGTTGAGTGAAAGGCAACATAAGTTCGTGAATCGATCTCATGTTTCACGGATCAACCTTGTGTTTCATGAAGTAATATGTTGCTTCATGAACCGGTGTGAGCTATTCTATAAATACAGAATGCTTGTGTGTTGTTTTAGAGATCTAGAACATACATGGAATTTCTGATTTCTCTTCTTCTCTAACGTTTTACATCGAGGACTTAAAATTCTCGTTTGTAATTTTATTATCTTCTTCCACTTTAGTTTCTCTTACATCATTCTAATTTCCGTGTGCTCGGAAGTTAGTGTAATTCTTTGTATCTCAAAACATATTTCCGGTTGATTCCCAAGCACCGTAGTAGGAAGGAAATGATGTTTTAGGAAAGAGCATCTCACCTAGAATTTATATCAAGATCCAACAAAATCTTCTTGTTACTTTGTTCGATATATGGTGATTCCCGATGATGTAAACTACATTTGGTGTATGTTAAGCAAAGGTTTGAACATATCATATGTATTTGGTTTTCTACTACAAACTTGTAACTTTATTTTATATGTTTTTTATAAAATTAAAGTCACATTTCTAACAATCTAAAACATCAATTTCTAAAGTAAGTATGACAAGTTTCAATGTTTACCACAAACTTTGTCATATTTGACAAATTTGTTGGGAAAGTTTTTTAAGTTTGCTTATATGAAAATTACACCATGATCGGGTGACGAGATTTTCGTAGAGATTTTTGAAATGGTTCATTGGTTCGGTAAAAGAATGTGTTGGTTTGTTAAAGAGACACGTTGGTTCATCAAAGAATATGTTTGTTCAATAAAGAGACACGTTGGTTCATGAAAGGATGCGTTGTTTCATGAAGAGTTGTGTTGTTTCTATCTTGATCAAGTAATGTAAGAGAGATGGACATTATTACATGGTAGAGATGATATTTCTCAAGTATGTAAGTTCTCTATGATAATTTTATATGTTTCTTTTTATGATGATAGAGATGTATAATATGTTACATGCTTAAGCAAGTTCTTATATCATGAAATTTGGTAAAGTATGTGATCATGATTATTTGATCATGGTTATCATTTGGTGTAAATGATGATACTCCATTTTATTTATCAAAGGAATTTGATGGTTGGAAGTATAAGTAACTTACCATGATTTTTATGATGATTAAAATTATCATCAAAGATGGATAATGTTTGCTATCTTTTGTGTTTACAAGTTTTGTTTTATGCATGATAAGATGATAAATTTCATGGTCATGTTTTGACATATTTTTTGACATGTTTATCTTATTTTATATATGTCATGTCTTGTTTTATACTGAAAGATAATATGTATTATTATCAAGTTGAATATAATTGCTTTAATAGTTATTCATGGTAACATGTTAAGTTTTGGATCTTTGCATGTTTTGTATGACAAGATAATTTTGTCATATAAGTTGAACATTATATGCTTGTTATGTGTGGTTATCTTTTGACCAAGTTCATTATTGTCTTTGTTATTGATGTATGTTTCACCTTTTGAGTGAATTGTTTTTAAAAGGTTGCATGATCCATGTTTGATTAACAATGAAGTTAATTAAAGTATATAGTATATTATTGCAATGTTGTTCTTTACAAAAGTGCATGTTGTATTTTTGTTTCATGCATGTGTAGAATTATTTCTATGTGTTTGTGCATGATTCAAGTTAGTCTTTATTATATATTCTTTGATTGGTTTATTACCAATGGTGTTTAAATTTGGACATATAATTTTTTATATGGGGTTGTCATATGTATACTTTTACCCAAGGTTATATTAATTTATTAATATTGGAAAAGGGTACTAAGTTTATGACATGAATAAATTTAAAGGTTTATCATCAAAGATTCATTAAAAGTAATTTTTAATGTAAAAGTGATGATTAAACAAGAATTTGAAAATCTACTAATGTTATTAAATAAAGGTTGAAAGTTGTCGACATTATTTTAAACTCGGAATTTTATTTATTAAAGTTGTTTGTTATGGAGGTTAATAAATTCCATAATGTTAAATAAATAAAAGGAGTTTAATGGTTTTATAAGTGATTTTATACATCAAATAAATGATAAAGACAAGTTTGTCTAGTTCATTTAGATATATATGATGATTTAATCTTATATGGAATAAATGTTGGTTTGCTAAGTAAAGCAAGATATGAATTTATTTTATTATTACATTGATTAATGTATTAATTGAAATTCATATGTTACTCTTAATCTAGAGTATGTGTCAACGCTTTAAGTTTTATTATGGTAATTAAAATTCCATAATGTGTTATTATTTTGATTTTCAAGATATGCATTATTTGCATGAGTATACGGAAAGTTTTATACTAATATTTATTTTGGAGAAAAGTACTAAATAAGTTTTATTCCGGTTAATGGGTATGTTAAGGTATCTTATGTTGTCGGATAACGCCTAAATATATTTGGTGTGACAATAAAGAAGGATTTAACTTTTTAAGTTAAAGTTGATATTAAACGTTTTTCTTTTGGTTTAAAGTATTTTTTTTATAGAAAAATCTTAATCATTTTGGTACAAAGGATATTTATTTTGAATTATCTTAAAGGTTCAAAATAAGGATGCATCTATATAGATTATGTTATTTATAACATCTACTATGAGTTCTATTATTAGAACAAGAGATATTATATATCAATGATATTTGATTATAATACAAAGTGATGCAATATTTATTTGGAAATTTAATTTTCAATTGATAGGTAGGTTTGAATACCTACAAGTTTAATTTGTACAAATAAGTGATTATGATATTTTGATCTTTAATAGATTGTTTTGCTAATGTTATGATAAAGCATGTATTTCTAAAAGAGGAAAATATAAGTTTGTTTTACTAAGGAAAGTTTTTAACGAAGTTTGGTTTTGTTAAAGTTTTCAAAGTAAAATGTTTTTAATATCTTGTATTCATATTTCTAATATGAAGGTTTACCCATGATTATGTTTTGATACTTAAGTATCATATAAGTTTAAGCTTTCTTAAAGAAAGTAAGTAATGATGTGTTCATCATGGGAATAATGTTTGAAGTTTAGTAACTTAATCTCCATGCAAGTATAACAATATGTTATAGATAGATTTTCATATTATATATGAAGATTGATGAGCATATATTAATGTTCAAGATTTATTAAGTGGTATTATACTTAATATGATAATTTATTATTGAATTTATGTCAATAAGTTTACCGAAAATACAATGGTTAAATAATTGTTTGTATTTTCATATGGTATGTTATATCATAAATTTTTATAAATTATGATATATTTATTTTGAAATATAATTGTATAAGTTAAGATGACAAAGTAATATGTCATATTCCTTCTATGAAGGAAATGGGGGAGGTAAATGTTAAATTAATTTTAACATAAAAGTTTAAGGACTAAGAAATATAAGTATTTTATTATACTTAAAGTAAAGTCCAAGTTTTCCCTCATGTCTTCCAATTGTAATTATTTCCTAGATATTTGGAAAGATTATAAAATTGGATGTAATGTTAACTTATACAACGTTCAAATTGTTTATAGTTGTTAAGTAAAGTTTTACTTACAACTTAAAGTTCCTTTATTAGGAAATTATTTGAATAGTCTAAAATGTTTATGTTGTACCATGAATTTAATTAATCTTATAGTAGAAGTTCTTCAAGTTTGAAGAGGTACTCAAGTATGAGTTTGATCTTTAGTGAATTGGCCATTCTCTATTGATCAAAGTATATGTGTTTGTGGGGGAGGTATACCAAGTTTTGATCACCCAAGAACAAACAAAGTTTTAAGTTATTCTACTACGATATTAATGTTATTTGTCAAGATTTAGACAAATATGTAAACTGTATAGTTTGAAATACTCATCTTAGTGATGTTTAAGCCAAAGTTGTGCACAAAAACAATCTAGTTTGATTGACAAGTGGCTTGTATAAAGTATTGATAGTCGAGTGTAACTTTGATAATGCTATGACATCTAATTTAGGCGAAGCCGAAAATTAGGGCTTATCAAAGAAGGGATCACATTTCTTGACTATGTGAACAAAGTTCAAAGCTAGACAAAGTATTCTTACAAAGTCTAGGAATTTCATGGTTTTATGAAATTGGTACATGCCCATTCTTCAACACCATGAGCGAAACCCAATTCGACGCTAGAAGAAACATCTAGTCTCGAATTCAATGTGGATTGATCGCTCATCAGATGTTGGAAAGCAACACTTAAGTGATCCTAAGTTGCTTTATTCGTGATGTTGACAAACGCGGTAGTAGAGTCGTTCCTCGAAGTCTCCATTTCTAGAGTTATGAAGATCTCAAGATTGAGTGCTTTATTCACGAAAGCATGGTATATTAGGGAGAAACTACCTATATAAGTTCAAGATTTGGCCGTCTTAAAGAAATCAAGGGGCATACTTATGATTTTAATGAACTTATGAATAGATATGGACACATGGCCTTTAATGTGTCAAGGATGTAAGATTAATGAATTATTTCGTGTGTACTACTCTTTCAATTGGTTGGATATATCTGCTTAATTCAATCCGGAAGGACATTAGGGGATATGATCAATTGTAAAGATGCGTGGTACTAGGTGTCAATTCAATCCGGAAGGACATTGGCATTGATGCATGAAATGGGTTGGAGATTATGGATCGGAAAAGAAGAAAAGGATTATACACTCTAAATGGGGGAGGATTGTTGGAATTTAGAGTGTATAGTGGTTTTCGGAAAGGTTAATTAATTAAATTAAATAAATAATTTAATTAAATTAATTAAGAATATCCCAAAGTGTGTATTTAAAAAGGATGAAAAAATGGGACAGAACAGAGTGCGCACCCCGCGGAGTTTTACGCAGCCCGCGGAGGCTGTCAGAACTATTTTTGCGCAGCCCGCGTAGAATTACGCACCCCGCACAAATCTGTTCTTAGTGCGAGTTCGTCTTGTTTCTTGCTCTGTTTTGTTTTGTTGGTTATTATATAACTTCCTACAGTTATTATGGTTATTTTAGCCATGTTATTTGGGATGTAAGGGTTGAGTGAAAGGCAACATGAGTTCGTGAATCGATCTCATGTTTCACGGATCAACCTTGTGTTTCATGAAGTAATATGTTGCTTCATGAACCGGTGTGAGCTATTCTATAAATACAGAATGCTTGTGTGTTGTTTTAGAGATCTAGAACATACATGGAATTTCTGATTTCTCTTCTTCTCTAACGTTTTACATCGAGGACTTAAAATTCTCGTTTGTAATTTTATTATCTTCTTCCACTTTAGTTTCTCTTACATCATTCTAATTTCCGTGTGCTCGGAAGTTAGTGTAATTCTTTGTATCTCAAAACATATTTCCGGTTGATTCCCAAGCACCGTAATAGGGAGGAAATGATGTTTTAGGAAAGAGCATCTCGCCTAGAATTTATATCAAGATCCAACAAAATCTTCTTGTTACTTTGTTCGATATATGGTGATTCCCGATGATGTAAACTACATTTGGTGTATGTTAAGCAAAGGTTTGAACTTGTCATATGTATTTGGTTTTCTACTACAAACTTGTAACTTTATTTTATATGTTTTTTATAAAATTAAAGTCACATTTCTAACATTTTATACTAAGTACAATATAATTTTAAAAGTTACAATTCAAATATGAAATTGCACAACTATTTAAAAGTTACATTTCATATAAAAAGAAAATTAGTTTAGGGAAAGGGCTTTTGGGAGAAATTTCGTGTTGAAGCTTTGGAATTTCTCCTTCTTCATGTATACTTTAAATTAATCATCTCCTAACCTCATTTGTATCAATGGCCGAAATCACATTAATTTAAGATGGTAGACTTACTATGCATTTGGGGAAGATGATGCTACATGAATTTATAGTTCAGTGTTATTAGTTTAGGGAAAGGGCTTTTGGGAGAAAGCTGGCATTGACATGTGATGTATGACTTATTTTTGTTAAATTTGAAACACTAACGGAATAAGTGATGGTTTTGTTATAAGTTACTCTTCGACAAAAATAGTTTAGGGCTTTATTCTTAGGAAAAATTGCCAAGAATAATCTCAACTATCATCCGCTGGCCAGAAATAATCCCAACTATTGATTATTTTTTAATAATCCTAACTATTGATAATGTTTGCTGAAAACAGTCCCATTTGATTTTCAACCGGCTGTAGCAGGTTAAGTTAAATAATTTTCTGATTTGATGAAGGAAACTTACAAAAAAGGTAAAAAAATTACTTAACTAAACTTACCACAGCCGGTTAAAACACAAATGGGACTGTTTTCAGCAAACTTTATCAATAGTTAGGATTATTTAAAAATAATCAATAGTTGGGATTATTTCTGACCAACGGATAATAGTTGGGATTATTCTTGGCAAATTTTCCTTATTCTTATGGTTTTTCCCCTTCTCGTAGTTTTTTATGCTGACAGTTTGACCTCATTTATATTAGTGTTTGTTTTCTTTAATAAAATTAGAGATTATTAATATTGTTAAGATATTGTTTTAATGTTGTTTAGGAAAATATTAGCTATATTGATGTTATTAAAGAATGTTTCGTTTTTTTCTAAAAAAAAAAAAAGTCTTAACTGTCCATATTGCTTTAGGCAATTATTTTGCTTGTATACAATACATAGGTTAATCTATTCTAGTAATTATATAAAGAATGCTAGCCCGTAAAGAAGTTTTTTGAATATAAGATAGAAGTTACAGAAATATGTCTGTTGAGGTGGATGTGCGGGCACACATGATGGATCGAATTAGAAACCAAAAGTTTAGAGATAAACTATGGGTTGCACCTATTTTTGAAAAAATACGCGAAAATGAATTGAGGTGGTTTCGACATGTGCAGAGAAAGACTTTCGACGCCTCGATATGGAGGGTAGAAAGCATCATAATAGGGGGTAAGATCAGGAGTCAAAAAAGACTCAAAATAACTTGAGATAAGCAAATAAAAGTTGACTTGCACGAGTTAAATCTCTATGAGGACATGACTAGGGGATAGAGGTATTGGGAGGTAGGGGTGTTCATAAAATCATAATAACCCAATCCGAAATATCCATTCCGGATTATCCAGTATCCGATTCCATAACCGGATAATTTACCCCTTTTCATAAACCGGATAATTCGGATTAGGTACCCGGTTTTAAAATCGGATATAAGATTCGCATCCAGGTCATATCTTTTTTCAAACCGGATATCCTGTTTTATTTATGGGAAATTCAACATGGTAGCATTGAGTTTTCATGAAATGCTAGTGATAACACTTTTTTAAGAAAATTCCACATGGTAGCATCCAGTTTATGCACAAACTAAAGGCCATAGCATTTTCCGTTAAATTCTTGTTAAATTTCATTAAATTAATCATTTTGTAAGTTTTTTTTCCACATGGTAGCATCCAATTTTTGTTTAATTCCCTATTTTAACATTATTTACAATTTTAACATTTAATTCTACTAATTTAACGTTTAATTGACCGTTTAATTCTTTAACGCCCTTAAATATTGTAATAATTTTATTTTCATTCAAAAATGATACAATTATTTAGCCACATTAATATTACTCGTTTAAAAAATGACACGATCTATTGTCTATTTCAACTATATGTCGACTATAGCATTGTTTATCCACTTGCGGACATCATGAAGTCACACTCAAAAAACTATGTCGACTATAAATGAAAACATGGAGAACCATACCAATTCCCACCTTATTAGTGTCTACCCTAAAAACGTAATGATTTCATATTTATCCAAGTTCAAAGGGGGTACTAAGTACCAACCATCATTTAATGAAGCAATCGTATGTATTAATTGGCATAAGACTTTTTTTTGAATAAACAAAGAATGCAAATTCTTATAATTCTTTTTGTTGGACCATATTCACAACAATTTTTTTGTATTTTGTTCTATTGAGTTTTTTTCCATGATCACCATTCTTTCTTTAATTGATATTCGTCTATTTGTCTTACGGGTACTCCCCTTTATTCTTCCTATCAGTCCCATTTATTTTTGGGAGATTATTCACTTATCACTCTTAACGTACACTACAACATAATTTGCTTTTAGTGGGATATGTTTAGTGACATTTAATTTAAATATCGCTATTTTATATTACTAATAGTATATATAGAGGATTTAGTCAAGTGGGATCTTATTAAATTCGTGTCAATGCAAGGATCATTAATATCAAATTTTTATTATATTTAATCAAACATAATTAGAGATATTAAGAGTTAAAATGTTACATCGACAAATATAAAAAAAATATAATGGAACTAATAGATTGAATAGGTGGGAGTATTTCTTTATTTTCTCACAAAATATATTTTTGGCTATTTTCACTCCATCGAATTATTACTGGACAAATTTGATGACATAAAAAAGTATGGGAAATTCCACGTGGTAACCCTGAGGTTTTGGGTTTTCCACGTGGTAACCAAAACTTTTATAAATTCCACGTGGTAACCCTAAGGTTTACGTAATTGTTCAACCGTGACCTTTTTGCACATAAAAACGTTAGCAAATGTTAATTTCGGAGCTCTAAAGTTATTGTATGCTTATTGATGCGACTCACCATTTCAAATGCTATTAGTTTCAACATTTTTCTCCAAAACATAAACTCAAACTCTACCATCTTTCATCCAATTTATATTTTTTCTCCCAAATCCAAAGATGGTAGAGTTAGGGTTTATATTTTGGGGAAAAAGGTTAAAACTGGTGACATTTGAAATGGTGAGTCACGTAAATAGGTGTACAACAGCTTTTAAGCTTCGAAATTAACACTTTCTAACGTTTTTCTTAACATTTAATGTGCAAAATGGTCACGGTGGAACAATTTGGTAAACCTCAGGGTTACCGCGTGGATTTTTTAAAAGTTTTGGTTACCACGTGGAAAACCCAAAACCTCAGGGTTACCACGTGGAATTTCCCAAAAAGTATTGAATTGAGTTCAGTCCCTTGCTATATTGAGCCTTTTGTTGTGATTAATCAAGTCCATTTGGAATTCTTCATATTACTTTGAGTCCAATTAATTGTTTTAGGTCAAAGTATGATAAACATTACTACTCTGTTCTATATAATTTGAAGCAAACAAAAAGTTATTATTATTTAAGAAAAAGGTAGATAATGGTAATAAGTAAAGAGGATAAATAAAAAATATGTGGTTGAAATTAAAAAATAGTTAAAATGTATATATGAAATTAAAATAAAGTGGTGGACCATAGTCCAAAAATAGGAATGATACAAATTAAGTGGGCAGACAAAAAAAATACTCTAAATTTAATGGGACGGAAGGAGTATTTTTATTATTTCCTAAATTAAAATACAATTTAAGATATAAATTATAACTTTATTTTAACTTTCTTATTTGGGTTATGTTTTTTCACTTTTCTTTTATGATGAGTGTTGTAATTTAAAGGTGTACAATGGTTATCAGAATGTTAATTAATTAAATTAAATAAATAAATGTAATTAAATTAATTAAGTTTTATCTCAAGGTTATAATTTTGTGAAAATGCCAGGTCGCGGCTCGCGAAATGCTCAAAAAAGTTTCTAGAAAATTTTGACCAACAGGTCGTGGCCTGTGACTAAACACGCAGCTCGCGGCTTGCCCTGTTTGCCGGGGATTTTTCTTGAAACGTTGTATTTTTGTTTGTTGGTTATTTCATAAATACCAATAGTTATTATGGTTATTTTTAACCATGTTCTTTGGGATGAACGGGTTGATTGAAAGACTACATTAGTTCGTGAATCGACCTCTTGTTTCGTGAAGTGATATGTTCCTTCGTGAAGTAGTGTAAGCTATTCTATAAATATACAAGGCTTGGATGTTATTTTACACATGCAATTTCTGATTATTTTTCTTCCCTAGCACTTTACATCGAGAACTTGCAATCCTCGTTTGTGATTTTCCGTATCTTCTTCCATTTAAATTTTTCTTACATCATTCTAATTTCAGTGTGCTCGAAATTTAGTGTAATTTTTGTATCTCAAAATATATTTCCAGTATACATTCCCAAGCATTATAGTAGGGAGGAAATAGTGTTTTAGGAAGAGAGTCTTGCCTAAAATTTATATCAAGTCACATATAAAATCTTCTTGTTACTATGTTTGATATATGGTGATTCCCGATGATGAAGTCTACATTTGGTGTATGTTAAGCAAAGGTTTAAACTTGTCATATGATTATGTAACCTACTATGTTTATGTAACTTTATTTTATATGTTTGATTTATAAATGATTTTTCTTGTAGTGAGAGATGGACATAATTACATGGTAGAAAAGATATTTCTCAAGCATGTAAGTAGACTATGTTAATTTCATATGTTTATTACTTTATGATAATAGAGAAAAATAATATGTTACATGTTTAAGTTTTAAATCCATGGAAATTGGTTAAGAAAGTTATCATGGTTATTTGGTCATGTTTATCGTTTGGTTTAAATGATGATACTCCACTTTATACTTCAAAGAATCTTGATGGTTGGAAGTATAAGTAACTTACCATGATTTTATGATGATTAAAATTATCATCAAAGATGGATAATGTTTGATATCTTTTGTGTTTACAAGTTTTGTTTTATGCATTATAAGATGATAAAAATTCATTGTTATGTTTGACATGTTTATCTTATGTTATTTTGTGTCATGTAATATTTTATAAAAAAAGATAATAAGTATTATTATCAAGTTGATTATATTTGCATTAATAGTTAATTAATGATAACATGTTAAATTTTTGGTTATTTGCATATTTGGTATGACAAGATAAGTTTTGTTATGCAAGTTAAGCATTATGTGTTTGTTATGATTGGTTATCTTTTAACCAAGTTCAATAATGATTTTGTTATTGATTCGTATTTTTACCCAAGATTATATTAATAGATTAATATTGAAAGGGGTATAATGTTTATGACATGAATAAATTTAAAGGTTTATCATCAAAAATTCATTAAAAGTAAGTTTTAATGTAAAGGTGATCTTAAACAAAAATTTGAAAATCTAATAATGTTATAAATAAAGGTTGAAAGTTGTCAACATTATTTTGAATTCGGAATTTTATTTATTAAAGTTGTTTGTTATGGAGGTTAAGTTCCATAATGATCGTATTATAAGTGATTTTATATATCACAAAAATAATAAAGACAAGTTTGTCTACTTTTATTTTGACATATATGATGATTTAAATCTTATATGGTATAAATGTTGATTTGCTACGTAAAGAAGTTATGAATTCCTTTATTATTACATTGATTGATGTGTTTAATATTCATATGTTACTCTTAATTTAGAGTATATGTCAACGCATTAAGTTTTATTATGGTAATTAAACATCCATAATATGTTATTATTTTGATTTTCAAGATGTGCATTATTTGCATGAGTACACAAGTGGAAAAAAACGTATCTGCTGCTAATCATTTTCTGCAATTTTATTCATACGTAGCGTTTAATAGAAAAAAGAATTTGGCAAAATAAAAAAAATCATCAAATCTTGCGGTTTTAATGGTGACCACAGCAAATAAAGCATTCAAAATTAGCAAATTGATTATTAGTTGTGGTTTTAGCCTTGACCGCAACAATTGACCCATTTTAAAACGTGTCTTTTACTGTCTATTTCATAAACCCTATATTGTTTCATAACACAAAACACCACACATTGCCTTTTCTTCTTCTTCCTTCGAAATTTCTTCTGAACTCCATTGTTGTTCAAGCTTCAAACATCCCACAACCCACGAATTCTTCAAGCTTTAATTGTTGCTTCTGTTCTGCTTCTCCCTTGTTTTTCAAGCAGCAAATTAAAACTCACGAATTGGTTCTTGTTTCTTCTTAAAAACCCCACGAATAATTGTTTCATAACATGCTAGTATGCTTGTTGCCTTTTTTTTTACCTTGTCTTTGAACAACCCAACTTCACATTTCTAGACTTTGAGAGCATGGTGTGTCACTCTTTGACTTGAGGTTCCATTATTCTGATTTGTAGCAAGTAGGTTTCTAGCTAGGAGGCCTTCTATAGAAGGTTAAAGAAAATAATAATGGAAACTTGTATTCAATTACTTGAGAGGACAACATATATACAATGATAAAATGAGTTTGTTATAACACCCTAAAACAAACCCATACAAGAAAACAAGATTTATTATTTAGATGGGTTTACATCCCCTCTCAAAATCGGCTTGCGCGGAAGAAGATCAATTTTGCTAACAAACTTCTTGTATTGCAGCCGAGGAAGTGCCTTTGTTAGTAAATCAACCACTTGATCATGGGTGGATATAAATGAGACTCGTAGAGAAACAGCTTGGATATTCTCACGAACGAAATGATAGTCTAGACCCAGCTTCATCTTAGAATGAAAGATGGTATTGTCACTAGCATATGTAGCACCCAAATTATCACAATATATAACCGGTTTGGAAGAGAGCTTTAGACCGATTTCAATGAACAAGTTCTTTCACCATAGTAGCTTAGCAGTGGTGGAAGCGACTGCGCGATATTCGGCTTCTGTAGACGAGCGTGCATGAGTACCTTGTTTGCAAGAGGACCATGAAATAGAATTAGAGCCAAGGTACACAATATAGGCTGAGGTAGAGATATAATAATCTTTGTCACGAGCCCAATCCGAATCCGAAAGAGCATGAAGAGAGAGAGGAGTATTTTAGCGAAGAAGTAAACCACAGTTAATGGTTCCCACAAGATATCGAAGAAGTCGTTTTAAAGCATTCAAATTATCATCAGTAGGAGATTGCATATACTAAGCTAATTTATTCACAGCGAAGGCCACATCTGGACGTGTAATACCAATACATTGTAGGCTGCCTAGAATAGCACGATACTCAGAGGGATTGGAGTGTGAAATTCCGGCATTAGTTAGTGGAGGATCAACCACAAGTGGTGTGCAGCATGCTTGGCATTAACTATGTTGCTTTTAACAAGAATATCAAGAATGTATTGCCGTTGATTGAAAACGAGTCCTTGGGAAGTATGTTGAACCTCGACTCCAAGGAAGTAAGAGAGAAGTCCAAGATCTTTCAAGGAAAATTGATTAGATAGCTTGGTGACATGGTTATCAGAATCTCGATCTTGATCAATGATTCTACGATCTTACGATCCAAAATTACGGGACCGATCCAAATCGTAGGTAGGATCTTAAATTGGTAGAATCGTACGATCCTACATAGCTCCAGGATTTAAGTGGTAGGATGATAACACGATCCTACAATCCTACGATCTTACGATCCGATCCTACAAGGGTAGTTTCAATCGTACAAAATTTTCATATAATCCAAATTATACTTATGTATATATATGTATATATCTAAACAATTATATTAATATGACTAAAATTCAAGTTTTTCTTGATTCACATTTTAAAAATGATTATTAAGGTATTCTTTTACAAAACTTTTTTAGTTGAAGTGAAATAAATATTAATTTAAACCTTAACACTTTAAAAAAAGAACAAATACAATTGAAAATTAGTTATCTAAAGCATATTAATGCATATTTGTAGGATCACACGATCCTACGATTCGATTCAACCGATTTCGATCCTACCCCTCAACGATCCTACCTAGAATCTCGATCCTAACAACCTTGCTTGTTGATGAACTTTTCAAGAGTTATATCATCATTAGCTGTAACAACTATGTCATCAACATAAACCAAGACATAAATGCATAAATCACTATGAAGATTAATGAAGAGAGAACAATCACAAATGGAGTTCTTAAATCCCATAAATAGGAGAAAAGAACTCAATCGCTTGAACCATGTCCGGGGCGCCTGTTTGAGCCCATAAGAGCTTTGTTTAATTTGCACACATAGTGAGGGTTAGTAGCATCAGTATAGCCAAGAGGTTGAGTAACGTAAACATTACCATCGAAACAACCTTGAAGAAAAGCATTATTAATATCAAGTTTTTGTAATTTTTAACTATTTACAGTAGCAAGGGTTAAGACAACACGAATGGTAGCCGACTTTACTACAGGACTATAGGTCTCATGAAAATCAATCCCTTCACTTTGATTAATACCATGAGCTACAAGACGGGCCTTATGTTGAACAATATGACCATTAGAATCACGTTTAAGTCTACACACCCACTTTGTGCTAATAACATTCACAGCATAGCATGGTGGCACTAAATCCCAAGTTTTATTTTCCAACAAAGCATTAACTCAGAAACTATAGCATGACGCCACTTAGGGTCTTTAAGTGCTTGAGTCACAGTCTTGGACTCTTGGGTTCAACATCAAATGAAGTTAATTGGGCCGTAAGATTCAATTTCTTGCATGAAGGTCGTGGCGGTGAAGAAGATAAGGAGGAGGGAGTCGCGTTGGTAGTCAAATCAGAGGGTGGTGAAGGTGAAGTGATAGATAAATAGGAACATGAGTCCAAATGCGAATCAAGAAGAGTACATCAGGGAGGTGAAGACAATAGAATCGTAATATTCATAGGACACCATATATAACCAAGGGAAGAAAACAAGTGTACATACTAAAAGGAAAAGTATTTGATGAATCTCACATGCAGGGAAACATAAATTTTATTCGTGGTAGGATCTAAACAATAATATGCACTCTGTGAAGAAGAATATCCAATAAAAACACAAGCAATCAATTTCGGTTCCAATTTGTGATTATTGTATGGTCTAAGCCAAGGGAAACTCAAAAATCCACAGGACTTTTGTTTAGTATAATTAGGTTGTGTAGAAAACAACTTGGAAAAAGGAGAAATATTATGCAAGACAGGAGTAGTCATGCGAATAGTAAGGTAAATCGTTGTACAAAAAGCAAGAGACCAATAACGAATAGGCATGGAAGCATGATGTAGAAGAGAAAGACCAGTCTCAACAATATGACAATGACGTCTCTCTGAACACCCATCATAAATACCTTTTAGAGCAAGAATATCTTTTAAGGCTAGATACTCAGTGCCATTATCAGAATTGATCAACAACATTATTATCTTTACAAAATTGAAAAATAGAAATGATATTACGAGAAATAAAAGGAACTTGTAAAACATTTCGTAACGAAAGATATTTAGATGCGACATTGAGTTTAGTGAAACCTGTATGAGCAATGCAATTACTCTTACCATCATCTGCAATTAACTTTTCGGTGCCATCATAGGGAGTGTGTACGAAAATATTAGCAAGATCATTGGTGACATGATGAAATGCACCGCTGTTGAGTAATCATGTATTAGGATCGTGATTATGAGCAAGAGGAGCCATCTTGGTAGCATGGGCTTGAGGTGTGTTAGAGAAGCGCGGAGCGTTGGGTTTTGTAATAGTTGAAGAATGATGGGGGGAGGGAGATTGTTAAGTGAAAGAAACACGTTGAAACAACACATGTCCTCGCTCCTCACACCATTGACATTTGCCCAAGAAAGGTTTGGATTGACCCCAATTTGAAGAAGAACAATACAGGACAACAGCTGGAACCGGAGCATGACGTGAGAAGGAGAAAGATTTTGATCCGAATGTGTCATGATTTGGCATAAACTGTCTGGGTCGAGAATGAGACTGATTTGACCGAAACTGAGGAGACTGATTTTGGCCCGAATGCACAACAAATGCCGTGGCTGGAATTGTGGCTAGGCGTGATGATTCTTGTTTTTGGAGAGCAATTTCTTTATTGATTAATTTTTCATGTAATTCTTTAGAACTAATAAAAGAGTCACGGTTATTTATCTGCTCAATAAAAAAAATCATACGAAGAATCCAACCCATCAAAAACGTGATCAATAAGATCCTCGTGATCAAAAGGGTTATCCATAGAGGTTAATTCATCGGTAACGGATTTAATCGAATGCATATATTCGGTTATAGACGAAGATGCTTTGGAAATGACTTTAAGTTGATCTTTCTTTTGTTTAATATGGGCCCCACTAATTTTGTTGAATGTTTCCGCCAAATAATCCCATAATTTTTTTGAAGTTTTCGAATATAAATATGAGAGAAATAAGATTCAGAGAAAAACTGCCGACGAGAGCACCAAAAGTAAGTTGATTTTGATAACACCAGGATGAATACGTTGGATGGAATTGGACGGGATTGTTAACTGAAATAGTGGCATTGGATTGGGGGCAACTGGGCAAGAACCATCAATATATCTCATGAGATCATGCCCGTTGAGAATAGCTTTATTTTGAAGTTTCCAATTTAGATAATTCTTGGAATATAGTTTAATAACATTGGATGTAAAAAGGGTCACAAATGGTTGATTGGGATCAACATGATTGAAAAGAGTATTTTGTGAAGGTGCAACAGCCATAAAAGTCGAGTGGGACGCAGGCAATGGATCGATAACTGATACCATATTAAAGGTTAAAGAAAATGATAATGGAAACTTGTATTCAATTACTTGAGAGGATAATATATATGCAATGATAAAATGAATTTGTTATAATACCCTAAAACAAACTCATTCAAGAAAACATGATTTATTAATTATTTAATTGGGTTTACACCTTCTTAACACTATGTTTGGACAGCAAATTAGGAGAGAAAAGAAAGGAAGGGAAGGTGAAGGAAAGGAAGGGAAAGGAAAGGGAGGGATAAGGAGGGAAATTGTATATTGTTTGTTTAGAAGGGAAGGGAAGGGAAAAGGAAGGAAAGTGTTTTCCTTCCAAATCTTTCCTCTTTAGGAGAGATTGTCTTCTTAACAAAATTTGCCCAAATTTTCCTTTCAAATCTGTCCCCTCCAAATCCCTTTCCTCCTAATTTGTTATCCAAACAAGGAATATCTCCTCCCTCCAATTCCCTTCCCTTTCTTTCTCTCCATTTCCTTCAAATCTTCAATTCAAATCTTCAATCCAAATATACTTGCTATTGAGGGAATGCCTAATATACTTGGGATTGTGGCTCCACCTTAGAAAAAGAGCAAGCACTCTTACCCGTTTGTGAGGATAAAGGCTTTTCTATTTTGGATACTTACTATTGAGGTGTGAATAGGTAGTGCACTGAGCATAACATTGGCCATTAATGGACTCACTCGATTGCGTTGCACTAGTCCCTACCATTTTTTTTTTCTTTCTTTGTTAAATTGAGCTAGACTTGTTGTGAATGTCAGCATATTATCGAGGAAAACACGAGGTGAACACACTTTATAAGTCATAGAGATATAAATTATCACAAAACCATATGACAATGGAAAAAAGAACTCCAATAACGTATAAAATTTACACATCATTTTTAATTTGTCGATTTGGGATAAACCATTAATAATGACAATCAAATTTTATCTAAATAGGTTTTACTTTGATACATCTAACTTGAATGTTAAAAAGATCTAATTGTCATTTGTATAAGAATTTAAAAATTATACAAGAATATAATGAAGCAAATGTTTGACTAGTTCAGTATTTTATAATTTTTTAGAAAATGTAGTAAATTTCATGAGATATAAATTACATATTTTGGATAATTAATTTTTAATAGCGATAGCAATGAAAAATTATGGTAAATTCTTTCGAAAAGTAGCATGTTATTTTATTAGAAACTCATCTTCAAATATATAATTTTTTCCCTTAATCTTCATTAACAACTAATACATGTCGTTTTTATGATAATAATGTAATTTAATTCTATATAGAAATAGATTTATTTAACTTAGAGAAGCATGATTTAATGACCATAAATTTAGGCATGTAATTTGTCTAACAAAACAATTTCCGAAATCTTTTTCATATCGTTTATTACACATATCGTATCCGAAACATATTGGAATTAATTTATTGAAAAAAAATTGAGGTACACAAATCTTATATTGGTGGACGTGGATAGTTGACAATTTTAAAAGGCACTCATGATTATTTTTAGTAAGTAAAACATTTAAGACATTTTGATCGAGTATTGGATAAATGCCACCTGTTTTCTAATTTAATGATCAATTCATTACTCTCTTGAGTAGGAGCTACAAATTTGTTACTTCAATTTTCGTCTTATTATTTTTAAGATTTAACATGTATACCGGAGGATTTTTTTTACTCTAAGTTAAATATTACTTACAAAAATTTGCAACTTAATAGTATATCAAGATTAACTAAAACGATTCATTTTAAAAAAAAAATTAAGATTAAGTAAAAAGATGAGAATCCACTCAGTGTCTAATTACTTATATCTATTTATAGAGAATTGAATATTTGGACTTTACATCAAAACCTAGGAGGGGTATGGGACCACGTAAAAGTGAGTGGAAACTTTCTTTTTCCACAAAGGGTATTAATATTTATGTGTTGTTGTATTGTTGTAATATGGTAAAAGGGTAAAAAAAACAATGGCAAAAATAGAAATAGGGGTATATTTCTTAGAGTAAAATCTTAAAATCAACTCTCATGCTATCCTCTTCTCGCACCACATACTTAATAGATTAATTATCAAAACATCGATTCAAATATAAATTCTCTTGAAAGGACAAATTTCTTAACGACTACTTTCTCAATGTAACCTGTTCAGTTACTGGAACTCAGTATTTCTAATCCTCACCTAGAAAGGAAAGAATTTCGGAGAGAATAATATTTTAAAGCATCTAAAACGATAAGATATTTTTTGTATCTCTAAATCGGCAACAAGGAATCAACATCAATTGATTAAAGCCAATCAAACATATGATTTTCACTTACATAAAGATCTCTATAAAGAGACATTACATGTCTTACCTAGAGCTATCAAAGGGATGAATTCTCTTATTCTTCAAGTAATGTACATTTCAAATGTACTTACCAATAAGGCTTTAGTGAATGAAGCCACAATTCTCACAATATTTTGTTCTTTGAATATCCAAGATAATGAAAAGATGAGTGAGATAAATATGCTCACAATATCAAAGACCGATTATAATGAGTTTTTCGGGTGGTATACATATTTAATCCAAGCAAGTGAAGTTGGAGTATCAAGCTATATACATATGTTAATTAAAACTATAATATAGCATAGCAATAAGTGTATAACAATCCTAACTTAATACTTTGACATATGATTATCTTATATAGACTTTGTCTTCTTCATACTCCCTCCTATTCAAAATTATTGTTCACTTTCCTTATTTAGTCAAGACACTTTAATTGTCCACTTTCTATTTTTGGCAAAGATTTTTTTACCTAAGTACCCCAACTACAACAACTTATATTATTTAAAATACCCCACCCATCACCTTTTCAATTATTATAATCACTTAAATACTCCAACTACCACCTTTACAATTATTATAATTACTTAAAATACTTTCACTACCATTTTCTTAAAATCTGTGTCCAACCCAAAGTGAAAAATTATTTTGAATAGGAGGGAGTATAAAACAAATTCATTTATGTTATGTTTGACAACCATGATTTCATTTGAAAATTTTAAATTGACTTAAATTTATTGTTTGGCAAATTAAAAAAGTTTAAATTTAGATTTGGATCAAATTTCACCATTGTTTATAGGAAAATTTGCTCAAAATAATCCCAACTATCACCTATTGGCCAAAAATAATCCCAACTATCAATTATTTTTTAATAATCCCAACTATTCTCATAATTTGTTGAAAACATACCCACCTCCTTTTTAACCGCCTACAACATGTAAATTTTCCACTTTTTTCTTTCTTTTTTGATTAATAGATGAAGGGGAAGCGTTATTTTGAACAGTTAAGTAAAAAAGAAAACAAAAAAAAATGAAAAAGTTACATGTTTTAGCCGGTAACAAGGGGGTGGATTTGTTTTCAACAAACTATGATAATAGTTGGGATTATTAAAAAATAATTGATAGTTGGGATTATTTTTGGCCAACGGGTGATAGTTGGGATTATTTTGAGCAAATTTTCCTTGTTTATAAAGTAATTAAAATTGAGAATTTGAGAATGCTATCCAAACCTTATCATTCTCAAGTACTTCATTTATAATTTTATAATTAAAATTCATAATTTAAAATGAAATACTTATTTCTAAACACTATATTAAGATTTTAGCCAACAACATGTGTTCAAATAATTATTAATCAAATACTTCTTCAATCCAATGTTATGTTTTTATCTTTAAATACAAACTTTCTGACATATTGAAATGCTCGTCTTATTTTGACTTATGCTGTTATTCACATATAAAGTTTAATCTTAAATGACTATTAGAAATAGTGCATATGGAAACCATTATTTAAGCAAATTTCATAATTTTAATTCCAAAAAAATGTAATGATTAGTTAAAGCTAAAGTTAAGAGTCGAATATCTTAAAAAAAAAAATTAAGAACTGAATGACGTGTCGATAAAAATAGTTTATGTATTTCACACAAAGGTAATATAATAAAGAGAAAATTATATAAAACTACCTTATATATACCCTCTTTCTTAAAAAACTACCCTATGTAAAAAATTTTGCAAAAAACTATCTTATGTAATACTTTTTTTTCAAAACACTATCTTCTTATGTTTTTCGTTAGTTGACCGGCAGAATTGACATTGACCATTCCACCTCCGAGTCATGCCCCAAGCACGTGGTCAATTAAAACTCATCCCCCCCCCCCCTTCAATTACTCCCTTTTGTCGACCTCAATTCTGCCGGTCAACTAACGAAAAACATAAGAAGGTAGTGTTTTGAAAAAAAAAAGTATTACATAAGGTAGTTGTTTGCAAAATTTTTTACATAAGGTAGTTTTTTAAAAAAGAAGGTATATATAAAGTAGTTTTATATAATTTTATCTATAATAAATTCAAACAATAAAGACCAAAATCCTTCTTTTGAGCACTTATGAAGCTAACCAAATTGACAAGTTCCAAACACAACATTCATTATTTGTATAGCATTTGGCGTGTGGCATTTTGCTGTGGGTTTTCACGATTTAAGTAATGTTTGTTAAAGGTAATAAATAAAGTAGATTTATAAGTATATATGGTTATGCAAAAGCCACAATATATACATCTTTAAAACATATTTAAATATTGTAACAAATATACACTATTTTAAATAAATTTCTAAACACTTGGTAACAACTTCATCTTTGTTAATATTTACTAGAACATATGATAATCACTCTAAGAACTATATGTTCACGACTAACATTTACTCATACGTCATATAACAAGTACCGATATTGCTAACAACTCGTTTCATAGCTACATGCTATTTTCAAATAAGCTACTATTTATAAGCGATGAGCAATTTAACAACCAAAACTCATTCTAAGTTACTAAATTTGGGAGGTCAAAAACACCTGAACATGTATGTTAATGTAGACTAGACACTATTAATTAGCATGGTGCAAAAAAATGAACGTCATGGAACGGAACGGGCGTTCTTTTTAAAAAAGATATCTGTATACTGCAAGACTACTCCTTCACAAAAGTACTACCTACGATAGTTGTACGCCTATGCCTCTACCTTTAACATATTAAATTTTTTAATGCCTTTATACAAGGTTTTTTATTTGTTAAGCTACTTTTCTCAATGAAGTAACTCCACTTATTTGACAATTTGACCATTAAGAACTTTAATAAGTAGAGTATTTTTAATTCTAATTGATTGAAATAATATATGAAAATTATATTTAAAAATTATTATAAAATCTCTTTCCGTTCCGTGATAACTATATCTTTTCTGTAATCGCGACCGCGTTTTTACACCATGGTAGACGCTATTAATTAGTTAAGGAGTGAATAGGTAGTGAGAAACAAGATGGCAAAGGTGTCCAAGTTGAAAATTTAGAATAAAGTAGTAGTACTACAAGTAGGTTGTGTTCGTCCAAAGGGAGATCACCAAAATTTATTGCTAACCTAACTATTAAGTATAAACACCTTAATTTCCCTTCAAACTCTCTTACTCAACCCCATTAAAATAATAAAATAATAAAATAATAAAATATTAAAATAAATAAAACCTGTAATATACTTCACTTTTTGTATTCTGTTATCTCCTCAACTACATTCTTTAAATGCTCATCTCATTTTCCATTCTATCCTTGCAGTTAGTTGCCTCATCGATTGTCCAAACACCAATATAAAACTCACACACATTTACACACATATTTCTCAACAAACACAAACAAACAAACAATCAGGGAGACTTTTCTGGGCAATGCACAGTGCAAGAAACAGGGGAAAACAGGGCAAAACAGAACAACACAGGGGAAAACACAGGAATACACAGATAATGGAAAAGTGTAATCATTTTTGTGAAGTAAATAAGGGTGAAATAGAGAAGAAACCCAATAAAAAGGAGTATAAGCTTGTGGGTTTTCATGAATTGCCTAGTTATATGAAGGATAATGAGTTTATTTTGAGGTATTATAGAGCAGAATGGCCTTTAAAACAAGCTTTTTTTAGCTTGTTTCAATGGCATAATGAGACACTCAATGTTTGGACGTAAGTTGTTGTTTTCTTTTGAATTTAAGATGGATTTTTAGGGTTTATTTTGGTGTTGTTGATGGTGATTTTTGGTTTTTAATTCAGGCATTTACTTGGGTTTCTTTTGTTCGTCGGATTAACTGTTGTCAATGCTGCTCATGTGTCACAAGCTGTTGATCTTTTTGGGATTTTTAGGTATTTTTTTCAAAATTAATTTTCTTTGTGGTTTTGCTTTACGTGTTTTTTAATTATGTTTTCTTTATTCCCTTTAGTTTTTTTGGTGAATTAATTTGATGTTCATCTCTTTAGTCCCTTATGATATGTGGTTGATGAATGTCTGGCTAATTCTGTTGAGAGACGGTCTTTTGTTTTTGTAAAGACGACTTTCAAAAGTCTAGCCTAAATTTATATTTAGAGTTATAACAATATATATTTAAAATTGAATTGGGTATCTAAGAATCGTCTTTATAAAAAACGGTCTCAAGCAAGAATTTGTGATTCCCTTATCAACCAACAAGTAGAATTGGTTGTTTTAGTGGATTTTGGGTAAATTGGATGCAATGTATTAAAAAGGAGTGGGTTACAAACCAAATATCAAAATTCTTCAATAAATTCAAACGTTATTTGCAAAACAAGTTTGTTTTTACTCTCCAATCCACAAACAAAGAACCAACCAAAAAGAGGATCAAAATATTATTTACCAAATTCCCCTATATTTTATAGCAAATTCCCCTATATTTTCTATTGAGAGTTGCATTGTTTTATACCAAAAACTCGCCTAGGCTAGTTCAAACTCAAAATTAATAAAATAAAATTAATTTTGAGTTTAAAAATACCAATTCAGACATCTTAAAGTGATTAATTTTTAAGTTAAAGTAAACTTTAAATGAATAAATTTTAAAAAATTCATTTTCACCTTAAAATAATTTATTCTAACATTAAAGTAATCAATTTCTAAATACAAGTTTATAATCTTAAATGAATCAATTATTTTAAAGTATTTAATTTTAGCATTAAAGACTTTAACTTAAAATGATCAATTATATCTAATGTGATCAATTATAACTTTGGAAAGAACTCAATTTCAATCTTAAAAATATTAATTAAGACCTTAAATTCATCAATTTATTCTAATCAATTTTTAATTGCATATTGTAAAAACTTATAATTAAACATATTGAACTATTAACTCACGGGCTATTATGTCACGAGTAAGACGGTCTTTTGCAAGTCCTTGTGTTGTTCTATGAGTAAACGATTGCTTGATATTTTTTCAAATGTTCAACAAAAAGTATTAAAATAGAAGTTCAACTATTCAAGGAGATCATGATAAATAAATTAAGTAAAATTGACACCAATTTCAAAAAATTTCACTAAATACAAAATGTGATAATGATAAAACTATTTTTATTGGATTGGCTAAATATATATTTATTTATTATGTTAAAATGATCATTTAAAATATTAAAGTAATCAATCATAAAAATAAGTTAATGGTGAGACGGTCTTATACAAGAAAAGTCGAAAAAATTTAGTAGTCAAAGTTAGTATAAATTCTAAAATTCATGTTGCACCCTTAACATGACAAGTATTGACAACTATATCATGAATATCAAAGTTATGATTATAGAATAGTCAAGAAATTTAGTATGATGTATACATAAAATGATAATCGCATGCATCAACTAGGCATTCATGATTTAGATATCACCATAAATTGATCGTCTAATTATTAACAAACACCAATAAGACTTGCTAAATTTTCTTTATAAGACTAGTCAAAATAGATACATCTTTCACTTGTCGGTTTCACCCATCACAAACCATGAATGTTTTTTTTTTTTTTTTTTTTTTTTTTTTATTTTTTCACTCATTAATATAAGGGGGAACATATCTTTTGTATAGAAGGGGTATATTAACTAACGCTAAAAGTAATGGTATCTTTGCTTGTTTGAGTTACAATTTGACTTATAAGGGTGGTTGTTGAACCATATTTAACTATTGTTCTTCATAGTTTCTTGTTGTACTTTTGTCTCTTGAGTAGGTATACCATCTTGCCATTTTTAGCTTAGCTTCTTTAAGTTTCCGCGTGTTAATTAGAGTAACCTATAATCTATCCCTTCGTTCTTTGTTAATTGTTGTTTAATTCGACAACATTTCATTAACCAATGTCATTAATTGGCTCTCATCTTCACGATATTCTCTGCGCAATAAATAGCAATGTTTCTAGTAGAACTACTGAGGGTTTAAATTGATTTTGCTCTTTATTTATTAAAATTTCAGGACTTATTCATCTGGTTTAGACAAAAAACACATCTCATGATTCTACTAATATTCTTATGGTAAGCAACTTTCAGATGCTCCATGTACCTTTTTCCACGTATGAACACTTAACGACAAGATCAACCTTCGAAATTAACGTTCTAATACTTCGAAACGTTTCAGGGAATGACGAAAATGATGGATTTGAACAGCTTAACACACCAAGGAAACACTGAACCAACAGCAAGATGGCCTTTCTATGTGTACTTATGTGGCTCAATGTACTGCCTATTATCAAGCAGTATTTGCCATCTTTTCTGTTGCCACTCCCAAAAAATGAACTTATGGCTCCTTCGAATGGACTACACCGGGATCACTGTCATGATCGTTACCTCATTCTTTCCCGCAATGTACTACATTTTCTTATGCCAACCCGTCTGGCAAATAGTCTACCTTTCAGGGATATCTATCTTCGGGGTCTTCACCATCGCAACAATGCTCTCTCCTACCCTCTCATCAGGAAAATGTCGAGCCTTTCGTGCTATCCTCTTCGTGTCCATGGGTCTATTCGGTATAATCCCCGCAATTCATGCTTGTATCCTGAATTGGGATAACCCAAGAAGGAATTTAACCCTTGCCTATGAATCTGTAATGGCACTGTCATACCTTACCGGGACATGCTTCTATGTGACCCGGATTCCAGAACGATGGCGGCCTGGTTGGTTCGATCTAGCAGGTCATAGTCATCAGATTTTCCATGTGTTTGTGCTGTTGGGTGCATTGGCACACTATGGTGCTGCACTACTTTTCATGGAATACAGAGATATGGTAGGATGCTGATAATGACCTAAAAATTGGATTTAATATCACCTACTAAATCAGATCATTTACATTACTGTTTTATTATGTTTCACATTAATTAGTACAGACTGATTATACATTATTGGATAATTACAGGAATTGTAGATATAAGGAAAATTATTCTTCATTTGTTAGCAAAAGCTATTCAGAAACTCTGAACAGTTAAGCAATACAATATTTAAAGCATTCATATTTTACGATAATACGATTAAACGATCCAATTCTACAAACGTATTCTTAAGCATTATTAATTTCTCTTATGTACCGTCTTTTACGATGTTAGGTAGAATCACATATACACAAATGTTTCAAATATTCCATCATCTTAATTCAATAAAATAAAATATTTACTTGGTATGAGGATTTGAACTAATTATTAAATCATTTCAATTTCATTCTAAACTATAACGATAATTCTCCCGTGAGACGATCTCATAGGAGACGGTCTCATATTATATTGGGCTTAATAACCTATTTAGCAAAATATATAAAAGGAAAAAAAAAAACTAATTTTATTATTCTTTGTCTCTTTCCCTCTCTCATCTCCTCTTTTTTTCTTAAATTGTTTTCTTCAATTAGAATACAATTCAATTGTCAAATGCAAATAAAGGAAAAATACAGCCATACATCTGCAACTATGTTATTTGAATTGGATATATTTCAATTGTCTAAATATAATAGTTGTATTTATTCTTGTTTTTGAAGAATGTTTGTGTTTGCGTTTGTTCAATTGTAGTAGTTACTGAATTATTGGTATGATAGTTATATATTCTGTAAAAAGTATAATTAAAATTTATTTAGTAAAGAATTGGTTGAATACTTTGTCTCATGTTAAAATAAAAAACTTTGATTTTGTTTATGAAAGAGTTTTTTAATAAATGAATTTATTGTATATTTTCCACGCTTTAATGTATACTTATTGTTATTGGGTCAACTGGTCCTAACATCTTGGTCCAAGTCAAAGGGTCTAATCTACCTAGTCTACACTTAGGTTCAACCCAATTAGGGGTGAAATTGCCAAAATACTCCCAAAGCTGTATCATCAAAGTCTTTGTGGCCTATAAATACCCACACTCACAACCATAAATAGTATGCTTCTCTCTCTCTCATTACCATTTTTAGTCATCATTATTCACACCATTAACCGACCACTAACTTGAGCGTCGGAGGGGCTTTCCGGAAAAGTAGCCCTCACTCTGTTCGTTTTGCAGGTAGTCAGCCCTCGATTCAGTACTCGGACACCTCAAACAGTAACTGTCGCATACTAAACACTCATCTTCTGGTCAGAGAGATCCGACCCGATTTCTACGCAGAAACATTTGGCGCAGTACGTGGGGAGAGAGACAAGCACCTTCCTTTTCATAACCTTCAAACAAACCATGAAGTAAAGTTCGTGAAAAAATACAGTCTCGACAATGTTATTCACATGTCAAATAAGTAAAAGAGTGCAGCATTCAGCCAGTTCTTCAGATGGAATAGGACAATTGTGGACTATGCGATCACTCTTGTATTCAGAATTTATAATTGTCTGTTGTTTTTCTAACAACAGTATCCATCTACTGCGATAAGACCTCATCATCACATACTCTTTTATGAGTCCACCTTCAGCTCTTAAGAAACCATAAACTTCAGCAGCTCAAGCACAATCACTGTACTTTAATAACAATCATATACTCCCTCTGTTTTCATATGTTCTTCTCACTTTCCCCATTTGGAAATTTTTAAAAGTTCTTCCCATTTAGAATCTTTCTATTTTAGTAACCAATAGAATTCAAGGAAATTATTACACTTACACTCTAATCTATAAAAATTAATTTACATGTTAATTCCCAATGCATTTACCTTACATACACCCAATGAAATTTAATGATATTATTACACTTACACTTTAATCAATAGAACCTTTATTTTTTATATTATTTTACTCAACTCTCATAGTATCTATTTTGTAATTATAGTTTTTATTGGTTTCTTCCCAGATTCCAAATGGGAAGAACAAATGAAAACGGAGGGAGTATTACCATAATTAGCATTTGAAATGCAGATATACATGACAGCAAAAAACTACAACCGTACAACTAAAACAATACAGCAAGTAGTTAAAAGTCATAGTAAGCAAAAAGCTTACCCTTACTCTTGGTTATCATTTACCTCTCAATTACACATTATATTCTCATACCAATATCCCCCTAAAGTGTAAAGTAGGGCTGAACAAAGTTTGGTCTAAACCTTAAACCAAATTGGACAAACCAGAATTTTAGTTTTTGATTAGATCTACGATTTAAATGGTCTGATATGGTTTTTTTCAAAGTAAATTACGGTTTACAGTCTGGTCTCGATTTTTTTTATTATTCAGACCAAATTAGACCGCAAAACGGTACTATTGTCTAAAATCATAAACTTTGTTTAAAAAAATTAAATTGTTACCATTTTTTTTTTTTGAAATTTACCTAGATGTTCTAATATCTAATAATTACTACAAAGATATTTGCGTAGGCAAGAACAAACATATAGGAGTATGATTTTATCTAAAAATATTTATATTATATTTAACACACCTCCATAATTAATGATGATGATGATAAGTAATTTTTTTTCAATTCTACCACTTAAATTTTATTTTAGGTAATTTTTTATCTTTAATTTATTAATTAATTGTTTATATATACATCATACAATATACTAAGCACGGGATTTTTAATAGAGATGCAATTACATGTCGTAGGTATAAAATTATAATATTTTTTATGAGATAGGTAGAAAATTTTAAAATATATTGTGTTTTTAATGAAAAAATTTAATCGTTAATAAGTATTAATTAAAGCTCTGATGCTTCTCAGGTAATTGAGATCATCTTTCAATAATGTTATCATAATATTTTTTTTCATTCTCAAAATAAATTTTGATTATCATATACATCTTTTATCTATTTCGTTTGATTATAATCTTTATTTTTTATTTTTTATATATTACCGAGCATCATACCATTGCTATCAAACAAGGATTTAAGAGTCATATAATTAAATTATATTTTAGATTGATTTGAAAACGTTACTGCAACAAAAAAAATTTCCTTTCCAATTCTACTACTCATTTTGATTATAATGTTTTTTTTATTTTTTATATTTATATTACCGAAAATTGTATCATTATTAATTTGCTATAAAACAATTATCTAATAGTTATATGGTGAATAGTAGCTTTAGTTTTTTTAAATAATTTAAAAAGGTTTATTATCTTTGGGCCCTTAAACTTTAGGCCCTAGGCATTTGCAGACCTTGCCTACCTCAAATCCGGGCTTGTTTGCAATGTAATGCCAACATTACAAAACATATAATACTTAAACTATAGACTACAGATTGTAATTCCAAAAACAACCAAATTTTATTATGTTGATAAAATTTTATTAATTGTCATCCTTAGCAATTACTATATCCTTAGCAGTTATAAATAAGTGTCATACTTAGAGCATCATTCTTCAATCTTCATGACCTTAAAAAGAGCTCATTTTATTATTTCACAATTTTTCTCTTACTTAAAAGTTCATCTGTCAACCTAATTTTACTAACATTGACTTTTTAAAAGGTTATAATTTTCTATCTCTTACTGTAACAGACTCGAAATTTTTCTATAATCATCCCATTAATTTTTTTCCCGATAAATTCTTAATTCATAATCCTTAACTCCAAATTAATTTAGTCATCATATATGATTTTATTTCCTCGAGATCTAATTTTTATATCCAATCTTATATTCCCTTAAAATTTCAATACGCGTCCGAGTTCTTTAAATTATTTCCAACTCGAAATTTATATTTCTAAAATATTCTTTTTGAGCCCAAAAGTTTTAATTGCTAATTTATATACTTCAAAATTTTCGAAATTTTTACACTTACGATCTACTAATTAATGCTTTACATTTTGGATACTTAACTCACAATTAATTATGTTAACAATTAGTTTAATGATTTTAACACTTTCATTTAAGCTATTCTAAAACCATTATAATTATAATACTAAATTTAATTACACTTTTAAGCTTGTTTTTTTTATTGTTACACCTAAACTAAATTTTATCATAAAAAAAAAATAATAAAATAAAATAAAATAAAATAAAATAAAATAAGATAAAAAAATTTTATGGTCAAACCTACCCATATTATTTTATACTTGTACACTTATACAAGTAAATATTATGATCCAAGCAAAAATCAAACCATTCCTTACCCCTATAAACCATGGTAGTATATGAAATCATGGGTTAAGATTTTTCTAAATTTTTTTTAATCTAACCCCTTACCCATTTGTACCCCAAGTCTTAGTATTAATAGAGCACATAGACTAGTAACTTTCACTTGGAAAAATTGGAACAAAATACCCCAAATTAGCCATCTAGCCGTGCACTATCATACCTTAAGCACTTTGATTATTTTCCATCCCATTTCCTAATTTCCCTTAAAATAATTATAAATAAAACAATTATATTCATTTTCTAATTATATTTTTATTATATAGTTGATGAAACTCAAGAAAATGGAGCTTAAAACATTAACTTAAATCCTCATCATTTTGGAGTTGGAAAATTATTTTGGGAGCTTATAAGAATACCACTTTTGGAGCATTGGAGCTTGGAGAATTTAGCTTGGAGTAATTGGTTTGGAGGACCTTAATTACTTATTATATTTTTAATTAGTACTTAGTACTAATCCTCGGTGATAGTATGGTATAATTTCTTACCCTACTTTTTATATGGAAATTTTACATTATATTTACTTTATAATATGCAAAGTATGATATATTTTGAGTATGCTTAAGTAGGAAGTTAGTTAAGAAAATTTGATTAATATCAATATTTTTAGTATGTTAATTAATAATATATAGGCATGTTTAGGAAGTTGAGTGAACTATTATATATACTAGTGACATATATTAAGTACTAACTATGTTATAAACTAGTGTTACTATGTTTGTGAATTCTTTAGGAATGTTATTATATTAAGAATGTTTATGGTAATATTATAGGTGATATTTTTATCTAAGCCCTTAAATTAATTTATAAAGTTGTGTGCTATTTGATGAACATATTTTTTATTTAGTATGCTTATGCTCAGGATGTCGTCATTATACTTTATCTTTTATATTAAAGCTTAGTCTTAGAGTTATATTAAAAATTTAAGTTATTGCGTAAAAGATTTTAGTTTTTATAAAATTAGAATTTACTATGATAATAATAATAATAACAAGTAACTAAAAAGATAAGGAAAAATAAGATTTTTGTAAGTTATTCATATTAAAGTATTTCCTTAAATACATAAGATTTTACAAAAAAAAAAAAAAAAAAGTAAAGTAACTTTTGTGATATTAAATAGCTAGTTAGTACAATATAATTTTTTTTAGTTGACTATTTGACCAAATTTATGTAAAAAAAGGATGTAAAAGTATTTTTAATAATGTTGTCTTTTTAAAGTTATGTATGCAATTTTGATATTAAAAGAATAAAGTTTATACTTGTTTTATAAAAAGAATTATGGATTTATGTGAATATATAAGTTTTACTTGTTTTATTACTAGAAGTATTGTTTTTGTGAGCTTATAAAGTGTTACTTTTTTTTACTAGAAATATTAATTTCATAAAATTTTAATTTGTATTTGTTTTATAAATAAATATATTATTCATTGTTGTGAACTTAATAAGTCTGACTTTTCAACTTGAAATATTGATTTTGGTGAATTTTGAAAATCTTATCCATAGAATATAGTTTTACTCGATTTATAATTAGAATATTTATTTTTGTTAAAAAAATTAAAATATTCATTTGTTTTATAGTTAAAAATGTTGATTATTGAAACTTATTTCACAATAAATAAAAAAAAAAAAAATTTAGCTACTTGTGAAAATATCAATCTAAAGACTATTTATAGAATATTAAGTTAGTAGTGCAAATTTATTTAACAAATGAACTATTAAAAAATATAGTTTTAAATAAAGTTTAATGAGTAAAACTTTAGTAGGGAACTTAAAAAGGGCATATAGGTAGAATATTATAAAATATGGAAGTTATCATCTAAATTGGTCAAAGTCTAGGTCAATTTGTAGTAGTAGAAATGTGATGTGCTTGTGTGAAATTATGTGTGTATTGATTGAATGACCCTGATAGTAAGGAAATGTCGAACCATGGACCGGCATGTAAAATCCCGGCGCCCGTGTTGGCCGGCACGTAAAATGCGGTGTTAGACAGGGGGTTAGCTACCTATCCTGTAGAAGCTCGAGCATAAACATTGGCGGGGTGACGACCCCCACCACAGTTAGATTTAGGGCTTTGGCCCTAATCTAGCCAGACCCTTACATATATCAGGTGTCATATTGTGGTGCTTGCTTGTTGACCAGTGATAAACTTGATTGGTGCTGAAGCAGTGATGCATAGTACGGTTATGAGTATTAATCAGATGAACTTACTTAAGTATTAAGATTACCGATGGTATAAGTGGCAGTAACGTACTTCTGCCAAAGATGAGAATGGTATCTTAATGACTTAAAAGTATAAAGCGATAAAGAATGTAGTAAAATTATAAAGTGGTATTAAGTAGTTATATATAATTTCGTACTTGAAATATTATTTTGTAAATATAGTGTACGATTTCTGTATTTGAAGCGGGATAGGGAGTTATGCTTGGCGTTAAGCGCTGACCGGTTCAACCGGCTGTCATTCGTATTATGGATGGCAGTATTTTGCAGGAATTAGTTCAGGTTCCGATCCAGGCCGCAGCTACCAATTATTCATGTTATCGAGCACTTAGCTGCATTTTGTTTTATGATCTTGACGTACTTAATTTTAACTATTATGTATTTTGGAACAAACGATATGTATTTGATCTTCCAACTCTGATGTAATATTTAATGTTTGTCACAAATAATTTTTAATTTTTAGCAAATCGACTTTTTCAGACTTCCACATTATTTTGTAAATTCTTTTTTATTAATGTTAATTACGTATCTAGGATGTCGCTCCTGTTACACTTACTTTTTCTCTATCCTATTAAACTTTCTCTTCCTTAATTTATTTATCATTTATACTTATTTTTTTATTCAATTAACAAGATAAATTTAATTTAAAAACTACACTACTTTTTAAAAAAAAATTTAATTATTTGAATCCATATATATTTTTTAATTTTTAAAGGATTTTTTTAACAAAAACAGTTAGAAAATTAGCAATGAAAATAATGATTTTTAAAAATGTTTCAATAAAAATAGCAAAATCGATCTCATTTTATAGGTGTTGAAAAAATATAATCGATGTTAATATTTTTTTATTTTTTGAAATTTATTTTAGTGAGAAAATAGCAATTTAAGAAAATAAAGCAATTTATTTGAAAGCCAATGGGAAGGAGACATGTGGTAAAGAGGTCTGCACATTCCTGATTTGTTGTACAAATGAATAGCAAAGGGACCAATTATGCGGAGTCATGTGGCATCTGTTTTGATAAAAAAAAAAAGCCATGACCGTTTGCATCAAATTAAAGAGGGTATGACACTCTTTAATTTGCCTTCAATTGATGATGAATAATTTCACAAAGGACGTCTAGTTTGAGCCTTCAAACACAACCACGAAAAACAGGTTCAAGAACACCTTTCTTGAATTTCAGGCTGTCGGAATACCTTGCGCATTTGCACGTGACTTTATGTGATGGACGTTGCAACCCTAAGGATTGACTACCTTGTGGTGTGCAAGATAATCTTTGAATTGTGTGACTAAAAACCCAAAGGGATGAGTGTGTGACTAACATTCAATACTCAAACAATCAATGTTTGAAGAAAAAACAACATGTGCTTTATTATTTGAAAAAATCTGAAATCTAAGTGTTACAAGGCTTAAGGGCTCCTATTTATAGATCATAGGGCCTTCTAAAATTAGTCCATCCTATTAACAACTCATCCAGGGAAGTATTAAAAAAAGTCACGTGCTAACATGTGCACGTTTTAATGCACAAATATCAAAAAATATCATGTACAAAATTTGACAGCAGCATCTTGCGAGTGGGTGACCTTGAGCAGCTGTTTTGGAGGCCTTCTTGCGATTATTTATGAAAATCCTAGGTTAATATGGCAAGTTCCAAGTGCAAAGATTTCAAATCATCCTTTAGTTTCCTCTAAAACGTTTCTAAGTGATGTAGGTGATCGAGGTAAGGTGGGCTGGTCAGCATTTTTGACAGCAGCATTCTGTTCGACTTGTTGACCAAGCGATCTTCCACTCTACTTCTAATGGTTCTTTTGTGCTCATTTGAGGTGGTCTTGGGTCTTGATAGTAAGATCCATGTATAGAGATTCTTGATTTGCCTTTGGTGTCCTTAAAGGCGTTCAGATTAATTCGTGAAGATGCCCGCAAGGTGGGCTGCTCAAACAAAATTCGTGGTGGTTCAATTTGATTGTTTATTGTTGTTTCTTGGGGTCTTTGATGCATGTGTTGATTTCTAAGCTGTGTATCATCACCACCTTGCCCCATATCTTCTTCTCCTACACTTGAACCATGTGTGCCATGCATATTTGGTTCAACTCCCCCTTCTTGAGAGAGAATTGTCCTCAATTCTTTAGGTGTGCCTTTTATCTACTTTAAGCTTGTATCTCACATTAGCTTGATGAATATGCTCTGAGATTGAGTTTTGCAGCTTCATTGTTTCCTTGGCTTGCTCCACAACACCTATGGATTTCCTGGCATGTTCATGTGTAGAAATCATATAAACAAGTAATAATGAGTTTTTTCAGAGGCACATTCAAAAAGTAGATGCTTAGTGTTATAGATGGAACTTCTATCATGAGTTAACTCTACTTGACACAACTTGAGATCCCAATCCCTTAGTTTTTTGTTCACTAAGGTGCTTAAGATTAAGTCCAAGGTCTTGTTAGTACCATCTGTTTGCCCATAAGTTTGTGGGTGGTGAAATGTACTAAACAAAAGCTTTGTGCCTAATAGTCTCCATAAGGTTTCCCAAAAGTAACTAAGAAATTCGTTGTTTTCTAGGAAACTTATGCAATCTCATAATCTCTGCAAAGTACCACTTAGCTATATTTTGAGCATCATCTACCCTTGTGTAGGTAATCAAATGTGTCATGTTAGATAATCCATTATTAGTCCTAACAAGGTTCATGCTACGATGTTCCCAAGGTGTAGCAGTAAGAGGTAAGGGTATGCATTCTCTTTCAATATCATCAATCATCTCCCCAAAAGATACCTCAACAACCTCCTTAAGATTTTTAACAATTTTTTCACTACCTTCTTTATTGTGTGGTTCTGGATATTCATCATATATAGGAACCACACTTGAATACAAGTCGAATTCCTCTTGTTCAAAAACAATTTCATCACCTTTGGTCTCCGCAATTCTCTCAAAGCTAATATCACTATTGCTATCTCTTGATGGTTCTGGTTTCATATCCTTAGTCTCATGAACCTCACATGTCAAGGACAACCTCTCCCACTATTGCACGTAATCAACTCTAGTCTTGCTATCTTGGGTCGGGTTATTCCATTGTAGTTAAAGTTGTTGTCGATAGTTTGCAGGAACATACTTTTTTCTTAAGTGTTTCTTCAGTTTTTCCCAAGTATTAATCATACCTCTATCCTCTCTTCTCCTTTGTTTTTGTAAACCTTTAAGCCAAATAGCAGCCATCTTAGTGAGTTCTATCTTTGCCGGCTGATATTGTCTTTCAGGGGGTGTCTCCTTAACTTTAAAACACCTATCTAAACTTGACTCCCTTTCTATATAAACTTCAAGGTCATGGGTTAAACCATCAAATTCATAAAAATCAATCCTAATGATCCTATCCTCATGGTTTCTTGGTATGGGATTGTGACTGTTTTGTTGAATAAGTCTTTCATTAGGAATAAGTCCAGCATTGGTTAGGGCTAGGGTGATTTGTCTCAAGGACTCTTCTATATTAGTCATTCTAGCCTCCATGATAACAATCACAACACAAGCAACAAGGAAACAAACATAACAAAAAACATAAATCAAATAATATTTTTTTAATATTAGCTTCAATACTGTGAGTGCATGCCAAGATTCAAGATTCAATACAATTAATTTTGATATTTACTCACAGCAACACATTGATGCAATGCCTCACTTGTAAAACCAAATTAAGAACTGAATGCAAATGAATGCTCACGTTCTGACAGCAATAAAGAAATCAAATTTCAGAAGATATAATCAATGTGCACTTATGTTATTGTCCAAGGTTATAATGAATAAATTTGATTAAATCTGATTTCAGCAATAACAATAAAGAATATAATGTGTTGTAATTTCAGAATTCAGCCCAATTGAAATTAACAAAGAACACGTTCTTCAAATATATCACAAAAACACAACGCACTATGAACACAAGAAACACAGTAGCAGTGCACGAATGTGTTTGTGCACAGATTTTCTGGCAGCAACTATAAATCTGCATGTGCACAACAAATTTTAAGGTTCAACACACTTGTGCACACAATTGTGCACAATTCAGCAGCACAAACTCAGAGATCAATTTGCCAACTATGACTTGCTTTTATGATTTGGTACACGTGCGCTCAAGGAAAAACTAAAATCAGTAACAGGAGTCAAGGAACACAATATAGCAGCATGTATATGCACATATTTCTAACAGCAACTTGCACCTGTTTTGACTCAAGAATGTGATATAATAAATCAATACACCTTATGATGCATTAGCTAATACCAAAATTTAAGTGCACAGCAATATCAAAAACACAGTAGGAATTGATAAGTCACAATGCACAGTGGACGAATTTGTTGTGGTGTAGCAAGAATTGATTTTTAACAAACACTAAGTATTTGGACAACAACTTATACTACTTTTAATTGACACACAACAAACAAACAAGATATTAACCCTTCAAACAGGAAATGACACACAAGAAAACAAAATAAAACAAAACATAAAAATAAAGAATTAGAAATCACAAGCTTCTGATTTGTTTCTCAAGTAATTACCGTGAACAACAAAATTTGACCAAGGAATATTCTTTACTTTTCCACTTTCCTATTATGATTTTTAAATAGAGAAGATAAAAAAAAATAATTCCACCAAGAAGATCACACAGAGAAATCAGAACAAGCCACTATGCAATTAATTCTCATATCGACATTCTTGCAATTTTGAGTGATATTCATGAATTTTCTGTTTTGCAACAAAACGACATTTAGAGGAATACAAATTTAATCACTTTTTATTTATTTATCAAGTAAGATGCACCCTATGATTAATATGCGTGTAATCAAGAACTAATTGGAAAAATCTCACCCAAAATCGCAAATGGCAGAAATTTCAGAATTTTCTTCGAATCTTGCTGTCTTGATCGAGTGTTTGTACGCCTCCTTGTGCCCTCTCGTTACTTCCGCTCTGATACCAATTTGCACCAAATTAAAGACGGTATGACACTCTTTAATTTGCCTTCAATTGATGATGAATAATTTCACAAAGGACGTCTAGTTTGAGCCTTCAAACACAGCCACGAAAAACAGGTTCAAGAACACCTTTCTTGAATTTCAGGCTGTCGGAATACCTTGCGCATTTGCACGTGACTTTATGTGATGGACGTTGCAACCCAAGGATAGTCTACCTTGTGGTGTGCAAGATGATCTTTGAGTTGTGTGACTAACAACCTAAAGGGATGAGTGTGTGACTAACACTCAATACTCAAACAATCAATGTTTGAAGAAAAAACAACATGTGCTTTATTATTTGAAAAAATCTGAAATTTAAGTGTTACAAGGCTTAAGGGCTCCTATTTATAGATCATAGGGCTTTCTAAAATTAGTCCATCCTATTAACAACTCATCCCATCATAAGGCGTTCAGATTAATTCGTGATGATGCCCGCAAGGTGGGCTGCTCAAACAATATTTGTGGTGGTTCAATTTGATTGTTTATTGTTGTTTCTTGGGGTCTTTGATGCATGTGTTGATTTCTAAGCTGTGTATCATCACCACCTTGCCCCATATCTTCTTCTCCTACACTTGAACCATGTGTGCCATGCATATTTGGTTCACCGTTCGAGAGAACGGGTTATCAAGTGAATCAATTCCTCAACCTATTACATGACCAACCTAAATATAGGTTACCATTAATAATAATTTTACTCTAGTTTGGTCATATGTCCTCTAAAAAGGTCACTATAATAAAAGCTATTATACATTCAAAACCACACAACCTAATATAAGGAAACTACTACCTACAAAATAACAAAAGTCAACCAATTGAGCTTATACTAACTAAGACAAATAGACTAAACTATTAATCTCCCAACATCACAAAGATGTTTACAAAGTGTAACAATAAATGGTTGCACCACAAGAAATTACCAATGCAATCTACACTTGTTTTTTAAGCATGTTACATCAAATTTAATCATCCCTTCTTAATATGCACAAGCCCAAAGCCAAATTCCGCAACCATAGTATGTAAACAATACGCCGTGGCCAATTCTTCCAAAGCAATAAGTCTCATAGTCTCCATACGAACTTTTAAATATGCATTTCCTTGGAATAATTTGTCTCACAGTCAATCAAGACCTGTCACTCAAAAACAAAAGTACCCCTTATTCTCTTTTCTACTTAAACTTCATGTATCATTAATGCCAAAACGATAACCAATTCTCCACTTGTTATTTATAATGGATGTTGTTCTTAGATCATGAACATTCATGAGGAAATACCATCCTCTTAACTCACTTTTTACTCCTTTAACCCATCCTCTTGGATGTGTGGAGGAAGTGAGGATCCTCTTTCGCAAGAGGAAATGGGTTCATCCTCTTCTTAAAGAGGAAGTATAAAGAATAAAGAGGATTGAATGTGGACAAAAAACAAAGAGAAGCTCGCGTGGGAGCAGGAAAAAGGAGGGAAAAAAAAGGAAAAATGTTTTTGGGAAAATATGATTGCTCCACTTGGCACATTTTGATTGGTTGAATTTAAGTTTGATTATTTATAATGGTATTATTTAAAACGGTCATAAAAAACGGTAAAGAAAAATTTCAAAATAATTTCACCAACAACTCTATTTTTTTTCTCTATAAATAGAACCCAAATTTGGCTATATTTCTCACACTTTAAATTTTTGGTCTTTTCTCTCTCTTCTTTACTACCCATCTAAACTCATTTACTTGTTGATAAATTCATTCACATTATCATATTCTTAATTATGGATCCAAATAATCCAAATTATGGAAGAAATTTCAACTTTCTATACTACCCAAACCCTCAAAATAGCTCAAATACACCCCCTTTTGATCCAAATATCATCAATAACCCTCAATTTCAAGCTGCTTTACAATGGTTTGGTTCTCAACCTAGACCAATGAATCCAACTTATCAAAGCTACATACCTTTGCAACAATCTTCTGAAAATAATCCATCATTTCTCGTTTTCGAACATTTTACTCAACAAATGGAGAATTCACCGGGTGGTAAAGGTTCTTACAATGCTACTCCGACTTCGGAATTAAGGGCGACAAGACATCTTGATGCAATAGAGGAGGTTGATGTTGAAGCGGTTCCACGAGAACTCTTTGTCGCAGCTAAAGAGAAAACTAGACAAAAGGCGGCTTGGAGCGTTGCTGAGGAGATGTAGTACGAAACACAAACACAAGAAAGGCCGGCTTATGGATGGAAATCTTTAAACATTATGAGATTGTGCGAGCTGAGAATCCTAGGGAAATTCGTGAACGGACCTAAAAGTCTATGCAACAACGTTGGGATCAAATCAACAGTAAAGTTTCAAAATGGGTGGAGGTTTACAGTTATGAATTACGCCACTAAAGGAGTGGAGAATCAGATGTAGACGTGTAGAAATGTGCCTTTGAAGTTTACCAAAAATCGAACAACGGTAAACCGTTTCAATTAATGCATTGTTTCAATATTATGAGAAAATTTGATAAATAGAGCCCTAAAAAATGCAAGTACCTTGCGAAAGCGGAGGTAGCAATAAAAAATCAGGCCCGGATACACCAATTGAGGAAGCGGCTACTCCAACTGGACCTGATGGCATAAAGAAGACAAAATGCAAAGGAAAGGAAGCGGCTACCACTTCAATGTCATTAGTGAACCTCGATTCTTTCAATTCATCATTTGAAGAATGTGCTTCCTAGAGAAATGAATTAGGGGAACGTATGCTAAACTTGATGATTGCGCAATTTTCGGCAGAATATCTTCGAAAGCCAAATAATGAAGATCTCCAACGTCTTCTTAGAGAAGGGGAAGATAGAGGATTTCCAGGTATGATAGGGAGCATCGATTGCATGCATTGGGAATGGAAAAATTATCCCGCTAGATGGAAAGGAATGTATCGAAGAAGATCTAGAACAACGACTGTAATCTTAGAAGGCTTTGCTTCTAGAGATTTATGGATTTGGCATGCTTTTTTTGGAACACCAGAATCTTACAACGACATAAATGTAGTCCAGCGTTCGCCGGTTTTTGACGACCTTCTCAACGATCGAGCTCCACAAGTTTAGTTCGACGTGAATAGAAATACCTACAACAAAGGGTACTATCTCACAAATGGAATTTATCCAAAATGGGCAACCTTTATTGACGCCATAACCGCTCCCCAAACCCATAAACAAAGGTTGTTCACTCAACGTCAAGAAAGTACACGAAAGGATGTTGAACGTGCTTTTAGCGTACTACAAGCTCGATTTGCAATAATTCGAAAACCTGCTTTAACGTGGAGTATGCCAATGCTATGAAAAATTATGATGACATGTATCATTATTGTGACATCCCGTAGTTTAACTCGGATCGTTTTAAGAGAGAAAACGATTTTTTGAAGAACTAAATACAGTCCGAGTCAAACCAGGGCGCTAAACGGATAGTTAAAAACGAATTTCATAACGAGACAAACTTGCGAACCGAGTTCTAATAGAGTTGTTATAATCTACCAGACATAAAGAAAAATTTAGCAACGGATAAGTTTGAAAAGGTAGTTCTACTTATTACAACTTGAGAGCGTCAACGCCACATAAAACCAAACATCCGAAAATACGAAACTTAAGTTCATAACAAACTCCTGTATCTAGCAATTTATTTCTCCTAGAGTAATCCTCACTCCCCATACCTGCAATTAACTTACTGCTAGTCATTGTCCAAGAAGGAAACAACATCATCGCAGTATCGTTAAGACCAAAAGTACACGTCAGCAAGAATTCGTAATTCATTTAATCCGAGTACAATAAATTTTAAGATAATAACTTTAATAATTTCTTGTTTCTGTTAGTCAGCCATACTGCTATTTCTTTTTCAGCCATACTGCTATATATTTTTCAGCATACTGCCGGTTCCACTTCAAACTCCATAGGCGAGAGACAATACGTTAGGGGGAGCTAACCCCTAAGCAAGTCCCTACCATAGACACACGTCCTACTTCGGTGCCTATGGTTAAGTATGCATACCCCTGCGATGGCTCATAGGTTCCATAAGCCGCAAGTAATTCATTTCACCAATTGACTACGTCCACTTTAAAGTTAGTGAGGTCATACTACCTCTGCGTATTAAAATAATAAAATGAAATAACTTATTCGGAAGCATATCATTATTCATAGTACACGCCCATACTTTACCTTTGTTACCATTAACATATGGTACATAACATATACTATAAATCTATGCTACGTGTACGTACCCTGAGCAAGCAAACAACACACAAAAGTCCTAATCAATTTCCGGTCACGAATCGACTTCCTACAAGATTCAACCGTATTCGGAAAATAAGAACACATTCACATCCTCTTCAAAGCAAACCGTAACACATACATACGACTACCATCACACATAGAACACATACACATATCATGAGTCAAGCACCACAACCCTAAGACACATTAAACACTTAAAGCATATGAATCTATCCAGTTTCCTTCCTTAACACTATCAAACTAGAAATCCGACTTCACCGTTGTGTCCGGAAGGCATCAAAACCCCTGAGTAACAATTTTCATGATTTAATAACATAGTATATGTATTTTTAACCTAATTTCAAAGCCAAAATGCTCCAAAAACACCATTTTTTCATGATTTTCCAATCCTACGGGATTTTGTTAATTCTTATTAAATACATACAAATTTCAATTTTCACATTTCTTATTAAATCTATACCATAAAATTCATAAATTCATGCTTACATAAAAAATCATTTTCAAAATCCTCTAATAATAAATTCTTAAACAAATCATTCATTCACTTTAAGATTTCATGTCATACTAAAACACATTCTTATGCTTCAATGAAATTTCTCCCTAAAAATCCTATTTTAAACATATACATTATTATCATTATTATTACTATGATTATTATGATTATTTTACACATCTTTAATCAACTTAATTTAACATGCTCGATAATTCCAAAACACAACATTCAACACTACCTATTGACAATTATATAATAATAATAATCATAATACTATAAAAATCATGGAAGAAACTATGATAAAGATCATTCAACACTAAGAAACTATGATAAAGATCATTCAACACTACATATTACATACTCTTTACAATTGTATTTAAATTTAATAAAAGACAAAAAGATATAGAATTACTTACAAAGAGATGGAAAAACACAAAAAATCCCAAAAGAACAAGGTTAGGCGTGTGAAAATGCTAGAGTTTGAGGGTGTGTTTCTTTGAAGTTTTAGTAAGAATTGAAGGTTAGATAAGATTTCTAAGTTTTAGGCAATAAGAGGGTTAAGGGAAACGAATCAATTAGGAGATAATTACAATTATTCCCTCAATAATCATGGGAGTTATAAAACCCATGAATATCCTCCCTATGGCCGGCCCTCTCTTGGTATTCCCTCCTATTTTTTCTTTTTTTTTTTTATTAATTTAAGTTAAGAAGGGTTTAAAGTTTTTGGGCCCGAAAAGTTAAAAGGTTTAAAAGGTTGCATAATGCATGACCAAGCCCAAATTGAGATCATAAGACACTAATTAAAATATAAAATACAAGTAATTCTATTAAATATATTGGAATTTATCGTTTTAAAATATCGGGGTGTTACAATTATTCACAATATGATTGTAGAAGACGAGCGTGATACTTATGTTAATTATAAAGATCCACAAGAGTTTGCCCAAGAACAACCTGAAAATATAGCGGGATCATTAAGCCCAAATGGTACAATATTTTATGTTACACCCGGATGATATGATGATCGTAATTTTTCGACACTCTTAGTTACAAGAGAAGAGATTCGTGATAGACATATACATATGTCTTTGAAAAGTGATTTGGTAGAGCATATGTGGGAAAAATTTAGAAGCTCCTATGCAGAATAATTTTCGAATAGAAAAACATAGTAGTAATTTTTTAAATTCTATGTTTTTCGAACATTTAATTGATGTATGTGCTTTGTTTTTTTAAGTTATAAAATATTAAATTATGAATATTTTTTTGTGCGTTGCAAGACTAAAAATCGATAATTAATTAATTATACAAAAATTGAGTAAATATATAATATTTATCATTTACACAAATTGTAATTATTAAATTTGGATAGGAAAAAGAATATGTAGTGGGGTATATATGAGTAGGAGAGAAAAAGTGAAAAGAGGATGAAAAAGTATACCCTTGGATGTTGGATAAATCAAAGAAATAGAAGGAGGAAGATGATGTAAATAGTGAAAAATAATGTGGAGGAAAGAGAAAATGATGTGTTAAATGGAGGAAAAAAGACAGAAATATGAAGAGGATATATTGGTCATGTTCATTGTTTATGCTCTTACACCCATTATTTTTTCTCACCTCCACTATCTCTTATATATTTCCTATTATAAAATATCTATGTCCTTATTTCTCTCTCCTCTTCCCTCTAACCTCCAAATTACCCAAACGGATGGTTGTTGTAGTGGTTGCGAGATTAGAATAAAGCTTTTGGTGGTTGTTCTCGCCAGACTTTCATAGCCAATGGTGGTGATGATTAAGTTACAAGGGAGTTGGTGGTGTTAGTAGATGTGGGAGGGAGTTAATAATAAATATTCATGGGTAGCCATTTGTTGGGTTATAAGGAAAGAGAATGAAAAATTTTTATAAGTATTTTTTATTTCCGCTTATACTTGATCTAAAAACATTATAAGAGTTAATACCTAGGACCTTACCACTAGATACCAGTTTTACTTAATCAAAGTCCACACCAAATAGACTCTAATGAAAATGCTTGAATATTATCAATTATCATTACTTGATGTAAAAAATTCTGATCCTAAAAGTGATCAATTTATGCTTTCGAAAATGATTTTATAACTTTAGGGAACTAACATGAACATAATTACTTATAATCTTAAATTAGTCATTTTTAATTTCAAATGTACAACTTTTAATTTTGTTTAGGAGGGTGTTTGACAATTGGCTTTTGACTTAGCTTTTTTGTTGGATTTTGGATTTTGGCTTATTGGTTGGTCAAACAGCCAGAAAAATGTTTGGTAAATGGCTTTTAAAACAATTGAAAGCTAGCTTTTAAGCCAAAAGCTGCTCCAGCTAGCTTTTTAGGTTGGTTTTTTGCTTGTTGGGTCATTTTTTCTCTAATAAACAGCCAACAACCAATATTCAAATTTACCAAATATTTACACAAACAGCTAGCTTAAAAGCCAATAAAAACAGCCAACATTTTCAGCTAGTCAAACAAGCCAACTAAAAAAGCTAATCGCCAACAATCAATGGCCAATTGACAAACACCCCTTTAGTTGGTATCTGTTGTCCTTCAAAAAGAAAGTGTAATGGGACCCACAATATAGCTAGAAATAGAAGACCATGATCAGCCAAAAGACGGAGGGGGGAACAATCAAGGAAATGAAGACAGCAAAACATCTCCTAATTCCCTTTCTTTATTTCTTCTCATCAAACTTGACTTAATTTTAAATAAAAAAAATGAAGTCAACAACCAATGGAGTGTTGGATCAAACACAACCCCACCACCATTTCCAGCTATTTGCCCCCTCTCAGCTTTTCCCCAACTCGCTCTTCTCTCTCTCTCTCTCTCTAAATTCTTCTATTTTTGTTGGTTAATACAATCTTCAAACAATTACAGGTTTGCTACTTTCACCCTTTTCAATTCTTTTTAGATCATTTACTTGTCTCATGATTCTATTTTTGCTATTAAATTGTTTTGGGTTCTTTATTTATTTAAATTTTATTAGGGTTAAATTGAGGTGCCGGTTTTTGAATTTTTGTTTTTACTCAAAATTTATTTAGTTCTTATAACACTAATCAATCAATTTTAATTTATATTTTTATTTTTGAATTTTATAAGTATTAACTTGAATGTTTTGATTTTGTTTCAATGTAAAATAAATAAAAATTTCACTGATATAATTTTTTTATTTTTTTAATTAAATATACTTAAAGATATTTGGAGTTGGCAAAATATATTGACAAACTTTAAGTAATTGTTTGGTCAATGTTGAGCTTTTTCAAGTTTTTGATTATCTATGAGCTGAGAGTGTTGAAATATCTAATTTGGAATGATTTTTTTTCCTTAATTCGGAATCTTCCTATGTTCTTAGCTTTAATTATGACTTCTTTCTTGTACTCTGTCATTCCATTAACTATCAAATAGTAAAAATTTTGTTCAATTTTATTTTTAACTATAATTTATAATTGAATTGACATATTTAATTTATTTTCATCATTTACACAATTCTTTCATTTTTAAATTAATTGATGTTGCACATCATGATACGAAGTGTTGATAGAAAGAGAAAATTGTTAGAAAGTACCGATAAATATTTTTTTTTTCGAAAACGTACGTAATAAAAATGTTTTGCCAAAAGATATTCTCTCCGTTCTTTTTTGTTTATCCACTTTACCTTTTGCACGCTTTTTTTAGCAAATTTTAAATCTTAATATCTCTAAATACGTATCATAAAATATTATAAAAATTATATATTTAAAAAGGTTTACATAAAGACAAATCTAACAAATTCTCACAAGAATATATTTTATCTTCAATACATACTTCAAATACCAAATTTAAATTTCGTTCTCTTAAAGTGGACAAACTTAAAATGGACAAATAAAAAGAAACGGAGGGATACCTAATAAATTGTTTTCTTTTCCACATAGTACCAAGTAACGCTTTACTTCAATTGACAATCAAATATAATGATTGACTGGTTAATATTGAAAATTCTTCTTCTTTATTTACAATTTCTTTTCCAATTTCCTCATTATATTCTTCCTCTACTCTTTACTCGAAATTTAAATTAAAATTGGAAAAAAATTGAGTATGAAGAAGAAGAATTTTTGATATTGACCAGTCAACCGTTATATTTGACGGTGAACTGAAAGAGAACGTTACTTGGTACTTTTTGAAAAAAAATTTGTTTGGTATTTTTTGGCAAAACTTTTTTTATTAGGTATTTTTTAGAAAAAAAATTTACCAGGTACTTTTTAATAATTTTCCTAAAAGAAATAATTATTATACTAGAGTGAGGTCATTTAATTGTTTACAGTCAGATAAAATTTGGGATAAAATTGTCTACAGTGAGAGAGTATCTAGCATATACTAGCTCCTGTTCAACCCATTAGTTCCATTTGATTTTTTACACTTATTAAGGCAATATTTTAACCCTTAATTTCACTAATTATTCTTAATTAAATATTATAAAAAATTGATATTGATAATCCTTGTATTGAAACTAATCAAACAAGTTTCCACATGATTATGTTTTAACATATAAATTAAGAATAAAATACAAATTAAGAGTGATAAGTGAATACCGACAAAAAATAAATTGGACTAATGCTTTGTTTTGTAGTTCTATTTTATTGCCTTGCTTAGTTATTCTTAGGGGCCAGAACACATGGGGTAGAATAAACAAATGATGATGATTGATAATGATAAGACTTTATTAAAAGAGTGATTGCTATAATGAGTTGGTGAATATATAGTCTGGCTTCTAATTCTACATTTTTAATGATTGGGTAATAACAAATAAAAATGTTGCGTGATTTGTTGAAATCCAACATGAGAATCTATAGACTTGAAAGGGTATTATCATGTGTTTTAACATGAACTTTATATGTCTATATACTTTAGAGCTCATTCTAATATAGTAGGTGATTTTGAAGGTTTACTTCTCTATTAATTTTGATCTTTTGTGTTTTTTTAGTTTAGTTTGATTCTATGGTAGATGATTGAAGCTGTGGGTGTGAGAACTAGTCGTTTTCGGTTTTCAATCTCGTCAATATATTTGGGATGACTTGGTGACGCAAACTCTACAAAGAAGGGGTGTTGTTCTCTAGTAAGGAATTCAATTTCGGTACCAGTTCCACTGCTATACCTCCCTAGATCTCTGTGCATATAGTTGATCTTTACTCGGGTTGCTCTCGTTCTTCTTGGGTTTGTCGCTGTGACCGTACATGTATTTCTTTGGGAATATGGTTGTTTTGTGAATACAATCTCTTGATTGCATTATATGAACGTATGAGTAAAAACACCGAGTCATTAGCGAAGTATGGGTAGCCGCTATGTTGCAGTACAAATTCTGATATGCTTCATAAGCTTATCTTTATGTATACAATGGCCACAAGTATTTGCAGTTGATGTTGCCACAGGGGTCGGAAGGAGACTTCTCCGGGATGGAATTAAAGAAAAAGTTACAGTGCCTGCCGCTAATGGGCCAAAAGGGCAGAATGGTGACCGTTTATCATATACATCAAAGATGGTAGCAATGGCAGTACCTGGAGTACTTATTTTGGGCTGTGCACTAATATGCCCCTGCTTTCAACATCGGAAGAAAGATATTGACTCCGAATCCCAGATAGATTTAACTAATAGTAAGTACAACTATTGGGGGTATTTGGCAATTGGCTGATGACGGTTGGCTTTTTTAGCTGGCTTGTTTGACTAGCTGGAAATGTCAGCTTTTTTTGTAGACTTTTAAGCTAGTTGAAAAAGTCAGTTGTTATTTTTTGATCTGAAAGTTTGATCATAAACTATCAGTCGTACTCATACTCGATTCATTCTAATTTCTATCTAGTCACTTTGCCCATGACTGATTTTGACTCATGTGAAATCCATAGCATATGATTCCTGATGATTAATGAATTTGTTGCAGTTGATTTATCTTCCTCCTTTGAGGGAAGTTCACATCTGGAAAAGGTGACTGCTAGTCCATGGCGAAATGTTCTACCGAACCCATACCCATCACGCTTCTCATCGGACAGTTCACATTCATCACGGCAACCTCCACCTAGTCCTCGATATTCATCTTCTTCAAAGCTTGATAGGTTTGGATCAGTTCATCTTAACTTCAGCCAGATAGCAAAGGCTACACATAGTTTCTCATCATCATATAAGATCGGTGAAGGTGGTTTTGGAACTGTATATAAGGCACAGCTACCTAATGGGCAGTGGATTGCTGTAAAAAGAGCAAAAAAGGTATTATCTTGTATGTTCCAAAGATTATCATTCCCAGTAGGGGTGTTCAAAATTACCCGACCCGCCTAGAAACGGGTAAAATATGAAATATATTTGAAAATTTTACTGCTGCCTTGCGACAGGAATACTTTAACTCTGCAGAATTCAACAGTGAAGTCGAGATCCTATCAAAAATTGAGCACCGAAATCTAGTTCGGCTGCTGGGATTTGTTGACAAGGGAAATGAACGACTTGTAGTGACTGAATATGTATCAAATGGAACCCTTAGAGAACACCTGGATGGTAACATCTTAGAAATCTGAATTTCTGTGCGATATCGAGTATGTAGGAGTAAATAATGGATGTAGTATTTGACAGGTTTGGGAGATAAATTATTGGACTTCAAGCAGCGCCTTGAGATTGCTATAGATATTGCACACGGCCTAGCATATCTTCATCTTTATTCAGGTAAAAATTACTATTTTTCATGTCCTTTGGGTTTCCTGCGCTTTAATTTATACAGCTATAATGCCTGATTTTTACATATAACAAGCCAAACAACAGTTAAGTTTAACTGACAATTGTCTGCTTTGGTCTTTTCTGTATGGATAATGTGACCCTTTTGGTTATTAGTACTAAGTAGTGGTAACAAGAATGACTTGTATTATTCTCGTCATACTCATGGTGATGAAAAGTTGATAAAAAAAAGAATTCTCACCAAAAATACACTAAGTTTTCAGTATCATTTTCGTCATTTAATACAAACTACCTAATGGGTCGTAAGTGACTTTCACTTAAGTTCGCACCTAGCTTCGGTTGGATGGACTGGATCTGGATATTTCTTATGTCAAGTCTCGAAAACAACTTCAAGTCTATATTTTAATTCGACAATTTAAATGTTACAAGTAAAACACTAATTCTAAGTTGTTCAAGACACTTCTTGATTATGCAAATTGATCAAATCTTTTTTTTTGACGTCACTGTATACCCTGTTTGTGCGGTAAAGCATGTTAGATCATCATGCGACTGTTAAATTATATTTTTTGCATTTTTCGATATGAATTTCCGTTGTACCATACTCATGTTTAATTGGTGGTAACAGAGAAGCAAATTATTCATCGAGATGTGAAATCATCGAACATTCTCCTAAACGAGAAGTTTAAGGCCAAGGTTGCAGATTTTGGATTTGCGAAAGTTGGTCCAGCTGAGGGTGATCAAACTCATGTATCAACTAAAGTTAAAGGGACAGTTGGATATCTTGATCCAGAGTACATGAAAACCTATCAACTCACCCCCAAAAGTGATGTTTACTCTTTTGGGATTTTGCTTATCGAAATTCTTACTGGACGTCGTCCTGTGGAACCCAAAAGACCAATTGAAGAGAAAGTAACCATTAGATGGGTAAGCTCTTCTACAACTATTTTATGTTTATATTGAATCATCAATGATAAATGAGAATAGTGTACTCTGAATCCTAAAATTTTCCGAAGGGCACCAAAAACTGCATAGTTTCCCGATCTAGCTCTTCATGGCTCAAGTCCATCTTGTGACCTATCATCTCTGCGAGGGTGGGAGGTCTGTGTATTATGGTATTCTTATACATTATGGAAGCAATAAAGTAACATAGAAGTCGAATAAATGTTCACTTATTCTAATCTTTGTTATGCGTGAGAGACTCACGTTGATTTGTTTTGATTCATGTAGCCAATCCTGTATTTTAGTAATAACAATCCGATATTGCTTGTATCTTCCCCACCGACCTATTGCGCAACACGACTATTGCCACCTAGGGATTTTTTGTAGTAGTGATTATGGTGTTGGGCAGGGAGTAGGTAAGTATGTCGGACGGGGATAGAAAAATTGTGTTGTTGGAAAAATTGCAATTTATGAACTTAAAAATGGGACTGTAATATGAGGAAAGGTTGGATTATTATTATTAACAATTGTTTGGTGTAAGACTTAGATGAGTCTGTATGACTCTATGACACCCTGAGGCTGACTCAATTTGAAATGATTTTGCAGGCAGTCTACAACTATAATGAAGGTGAACTGTTTAAACTGGTTGATCCACGATTGAACGAACCAATAGATGTACAAACTCTCAAAAAAATATTTGCTTTGGCATTTAAGTGTGCAGCACCCGGAAAAGCCGATCGACCGGACATGAAAACGGTTGGGGAGGAATTGTGGGCAATAAGGATGGAACATTATAGGGCAAGACAAGGGTAGATGGCTCTATGATGGACTACTTATTTTTTATGGAACAACCATTCATGAAGATAATGTATGCATCTTTGAGGAAATCTGCTAATGCCTTGGAGTATTCAGCAGATTTATAATTTTTGGGTTGTAAAGTGTGCAACTATGATGAACTCATAATTTTGTGTTAGTGATTTATGTTTGAAGAATTGCAAATTCAAAATCATTTGATGAACATGGCTTTTTTTTTTTTTTTTTTTTTCATATTTTTGGCATAGATACATACAATGCGAAGCATAACTAGAACAATATTTGATCTACTTTACAACATGCTCCTACGTAAACGTTTAGTCTTTTCCCATTAATAATTTCATATGATCTATTGGTATACACAAATTGTTGTGAGAGATGGTTTCTCCCAGAGACGCATTAGATATATGAGTTAAATAGCCAATTAATACAAATCAAAGAGACAATACAATTGTGAATTTCTTGTTTTGATGTCGTTTCTTTGAGAGACAGTCTCTCACTACAGTAGTTGATTGATATATTGGTGCAGTGCAGCCTTTGATAACCATAGTAAAGAATCATATTTTGAATAATCAAATACCTTCCAGTTAAAAATTACATAACAAGAACAACTTTTGCAGCAAAAATTTTCCATCAGTTCTTGAGAATTTTCTGTACAAAATTCCAGAAAGAAAGGAAAAAAGTAGTACAAAATGCGATGAGGAGTGGGTCGACAACTTTTTAACATGCTTTCCCGTTGTCTCTATAAAATGCAGAACTTTTGCTGCATTATTATGTTACACATCAAGCCTTGCTTTCTTTGAAGCAGATGAACAGAGAATTGAAATTCCTACAAACGATGAACGCTGATACTTACGGAGAACTACACAACTAAACAAAAAGGACCCCAATGTGTTTTGGAGATGGCTACAAGAATTTTGCAAATGGAGTAAGTTGGAGTCTCAATCTTTTCCATCTTCTATTCACCAGTGAAGGATGCAAATTTAATATGTGTTCCGGCATAAAATCGTGTCTTGTCAACATCCCCACAACAGGCGGTCTCTGCACAAATTTGTAAATTTTTTCGGTTAACAACAAACAACATCATTTCAATGCTTCAATGTTACCGAGTGGCTCCCACCTAAGTGAGTTTGAGGGACAAATGTACGCAACCTTACCCTTGCAGAAACAAAGAGATTGGTTTTAATTGACCCTTCATATTTTATAGCAAATAAATAAGAGCACATAATTTAATAAGACATACCAAGGATATGTTAAGATTGTGGCGTCTTTCGACTCCCATAAAAATGTATTCCTATGAACTTCCTGTTTCTATAATCGGATAGCCCGCACTAGAGCCTAAGTACCAAATACTACTATACTACACTTTCAGGCTAAAAAGTACCATCAAAACCACTTGTGTGCAAGTTCTATTCCAAAATCCCCAGAATTGACAAAGTTAATGCAAATCTTCTCAAAAAGTATAACCAAAACAGTTCCAAAGCAGCTAAATCTTGAACTATTAGAGTTTCTTAATTCAACTGAACTATCACGAGGAATATGCTCCATTTTGAGACTTTTCTTAACATGTTCTTAACATGTTCCGTATACTTTTCCATTTTCCCTTCTCTTAAAGCAACTTTTCTATCAAGGTAAAAAGACAAATCTTGAGAATTTTCCAATAAAATTATTATACATTGAAATAAAACGTTCTCCGAAATGTTTTCCTTTGAACAAAACGCAATCTTAGTGTATTGTGGATACTTAAATTGAAATCATAACACACATAAGTATATAGTTGAGCCTCAAGAGAACTTCTTTGACTAGATACACTTCCAAAGGAAAAAGCAAATAAACCTAACTAATTGTACCAAACACATCAGAAAAAAAAAAAAATCAATATCATCCTTGTACTATATTGATAGAAATACTTGATCAAAGTGAGCGTAAGGACAAGATTTCTACAGAGATATGTTAATTGTTTTGTACCAAATAGTAAGCTATATTTAGCTAAATTCTATTTAGAAATACGGTAAGACTTATATTAAGAAATGTTCGTTGGCACAAAAATATGCAAGTCATTGATTCCTAAGCAACTACAAAATTCACAAACCAAAAGGTGGCATATAAGCTACTCGATAACAACTTTTCGAAATTTACTTCTTTTGACTTACCCTAGATTCACTAAAATGGGATCAATGTGGGGATTTGGGATGCAATAGTGATTCTTCATTGGCACAACATATACGTACTTTGATCTTTACTTAAAATTCCATTACAGTGCCACTAAGTGGCTCCCACCAAGACAAAATTGGAGGGTCGAACGTACCCAACATTACCCTTACTAGTTATAAGTTATAACAAAGAAGTTGTAGCAAGCATCATCAATAAAGAGTTTTCTTGCACTAAGCCCTATGAAAATCCAGCACAAAGAATAACTCAAGCGCTCGCATAGTTCCCATTTATCCACCAAATGCAGGAAATTCCTATATTTAAACACCAAAGTTCCCAAAGGACTTAATTAGTGGGCCTTCCCAAATAATCTCCTTTGCATGGGGTGGGAGAGTAACTGCTGCAGTGCAGCCTAAAATAGAAGGCCCTTTCTAGAAGCAATAAACAAATTTGAACAAGTAATTTGGAAATGAAACAGCATCATGATATATTTGCCCACCAGATCTTTTACTTTGGGGGTTAGGGGGTGATGCTAGAATCAGTGTCTTAACTAAAAGTAAGGTAGAAGTTAAAGCATGCAACTTACATCATTACTTGTGGTTGTAACCAGCATGTGCCTGAGACCAATTTCCCTGAAAAGTATATGAGCCTTTGCTAGAGACATGGTCTCCACTACTGTATAAGGCGAAGCATTTGTGAATGGATGAAGGTCAACAAACATCTTCATTTCTTCATCTGTAAAGAACATATCTTCAATGTCATCAATATTTCCCGACCCACCCTTGGAAAATTCCACAGAAGAGAACTGCTTAAATACATCAGTTCCAGCTGACACCGGTGTGAGAGAGAAAGCTTTCTTCTTCAGCAAAACAATCAGATGGCTTCGAAGGATTAAACCAAACAATTTCGGTATGCCACATTCTTCTGCTTCATCAATCACAGGAAAGCCATTGTGACCCGACCTTTTGAGAATATTAACTATATTTCCAACTTTTTCGATACCATGAAGATATTCAAGTGGGCCAGTAACTACATCAGCAACAGTCAGCTGACTCATGAACGGCTCTGTGTGTGATTCTAGATAAGGGAAACCCTTCAGCTTCATCATGATGTCATATATATTGGCGTTGAAGCCGTCTGCCACGGTTTTAGAGACAAGTAGAACTAACATCACCAGTGGAAGTAGTAGCAAGTTATTGGTGAGTTCAAGAAGGATGACGCACAATGAGACTGTCATTCTCATGGTCCCACCAAGAAAAGAAGCAGCACCAAGTACAGCAAAAAGACCATGGTTCAGACTAGAATTTGAACCTATTATCATCCCAACATAGCGCCCGTATGATGCACCCGTTACAATAACAGGTACAAAGAGACCAGAAGGAACCACAATTGCATAGCTAAAAATGCTCAGGAAAAAGCAGGTTATAAAAAAAATAAGCATGGATAAGCCATGAAATTCAGAATCTGTGCTGTGACTAAAGAGGTTTCTTATTGCATCATCGTTTGTGTTGAAAATCAAACTGGCAAGATCATTGTAGTGTCCTGGAGGACACTGGAACTTCTTATAGTTACCGGATCGGCCTATCGTAGGACAAGCCTCGAACGCATCCCCTGGACAAGGTTGGCAAGGTGCAAGCCAAGGAAGACCAAACAGAAGGCATGAGGTGAACACAGAGATTGAACAAGCTAGAACTATTTGATAGACAAGGCCTTTCCTGAAATGTAGACCACAAAGAGGGTCAGAGAGCCAAAACACCAAACTCGTTTTCTGTATTGAATTATAGTTTACTTGTTGATAAGCAAAAGCATGACTAACCCATTTATAAAACTGTAAAGTCGAAGAACCTTTTCAAGAATGAAATTGTACAAGGCTCCTAATAAACCCCCTATTAGTCCAAGCAGCAACACGGGAGGTACATCACTGAGGTGATATGCAAAATTTTCTTTAGTGACATTAAACATTATTAAACCGCCTGTGCCAAAGAGTCCACACTTGCCACTATAACAGAGATCCATGAAACTGCGGAGCATGATAGCAACAACTGCCGTACAAAAGAACGATCTCCATACTAGTGCACTTCTCCACCTGAAAAATTGAACAAGGAAATCAGGCTTCTATTCAGCAGAAACCCATTATCTGAATAAGTGTAGATTTGTGTGACCTTTGAACTTGTTGGCTCTAATCTGAACTTAGTCGTACTGGACCTATTTGTTTGGATTCGCAAAATGAAGGAAAACAGAGAATAAAAGGAAAAGAGAGTGCCAAGAAACTGAAATTAAAAAAGCATCCTTCATACCAAGTAGCCATTTCTTCTAACGCAAATAATACACCACCAACTGGAGCTCGGAAAGCAGCTGCCATTCCAGCAGCAGTTGCACATGTTACTAGATCTCTTCTATCTCGGTCATTCTTGAAATAATGTAGCCATTTCCAAGTCAAACCATATTTTTTTGATCCACCCTGACCCAGCAGTGCACCGATACATGAAGCAGTGTGCACCATAGGGCCTGCTTTTCCAATGTGAAGGGAGGCAGAAACAGCAGATATGCTACCAATAATCTGTAAGCAAACAAATTAAGTTAGTCAGAAATTTATGCATAACAGATATAGTGATATGCACAAACCCAACTAAGCTCCACAAACATATCTGTTTTGTCAGAAAGAACTTTTATCTTAGTCTAACCTCATTGATATCAAGCCTTCAAAATTGCAAACACCACCAAAAACAAAGTGAAAAGCTTAGTACCACCCATAAGGGGTTCAATGCCGCAATCGATACAAAAACAATTGAAAAAATGCACGGCCTGTCAAGAAAGGCTGTGAGGGGTAGTGTAGGAATTAAATAATAGAATAATACTTAGTAATTAATTAGTTAAAAGAATAAATCTAACATGTAAAGATAAATAGTATAAATAAAATGGGAAAGAGAAAAGAAAGACAGTCAAACAATTGTAATAAAAAGTGGGCGAGTCACATTACTCATTTAGGGTGACCTCAAACTTCTCGAATTGTTAGACTACTAGCTCGTTGTAATTATTCTAGGTTACAATCAATCTACGATGTACACCAACATTTACATTGATCCACGCAAATCTTTACATTTCAATATATTTTTGCAATTTTTGATAGTAGATTATGTTCTAAACCTAACTTCAATCATACATGGCTAGCTCAATTCATAACAATTGGTATCAGAGCGGCTCAATTCACGACAATCGAAGATAACAATGGTGGTGAAATGCAGGCTTTGCAATTAGATAGACTTCTTGGAGTTCACAAAAGAAATTTTCAAGGTTGGATGATCCTAACGTTCTCTACCGCTGTGAAACTACCATAAACAAGATAATAAATAAAAATAGTGAAGAGAAAGAAGGCTTTGGAATTTAGGGTCACGCTATGGGGTAAGGTTATGTAGTCCAAATGATATTATCATTGATGTCATAAGCCCGATTTTGAGCTTCCAAGTTGTACTCCGTGGCCTAATTCATCACTTTACTTAATTTAAAACTTGGTCTAACTTTCCTTTAGCTTCAAAAGTTTTCTGGGACTCAAGAAGGGTATTCGACAGTTATGTTGTCAAAGATAAGTCGATATTTCATGAATGGTTGTGACTTGTGAGAAGAAATACATAAATTAAAAAATAAAACACTACTTAGTAATTAGTTAATTCGAGAAATAATATATAGAGAGAAATAGTATAAATAGAATAAGAAGGGGAAAAGAAAGTCATTCAAGTGGTAAACTTGTAATAAAAATTGGGTGAGTCACATGAGTTAGATAGGGGTCTCAAGCTTCTCGTATTGCTTGACTACTATCTCATTGTAATCAATCTTATGTTACCATCAATCTACGATATGCAAATACATTTGCATTTATCTATGCTAATCTTTACATTTCAATATAGCTTTTTGCTATTCTTGATAATAGATTATGTCCAATACCTAACTTCAATCATCCATGGCTAGCTCAATTCATAACAAGGCACAACACAACTCAAGACTTCACTTTGGTTAGGTGAAAGGTTGGTGGTTGTAGCTGCAACAATATTTTAGAAAACGAAAAATAAAGCACTACACATAGATTCTAAGTATCAAAGAAACATATTTCTTAGCATTAACAAAAAATTATCCAAATTTAACTAATATCATGATCGCTTAAGCAATAATGGTAAAAACAAAGCATATACAGTAATTTGGGTCAAAACTTTTACAAACCATGTAATGTTAAGTGCTTATCACATATGATGCACGATACAATATATACTCTTATCACCACATAAAATTTGCAAATTAGTGCATAAAACTTCACAAAACAATCTTCAAATCTAGTGAATTCCTAACCTTACCAACCAAAGTCCTTAGGGAAAATATGCCAGGTGCATCTACACCATTCAAATAAGCCTTAACTTCAGGTATACCTGACCCAGCAGCTGCCGGAGATACAAGTGCCGTAAACAATGATGCAAAAAGAGTCAACCCAAAATTGAAACCTGTAAACACCAAAAATGCTGACAAGTGCCTACATGAAAACAAAAGAAAAGAGATTTGATCAAGTTTCTAAAATCACAAACCTTAATTAGATCAATCAACAGATGGAGAAAATGTTTGATTCTGAACCTGTTATACAACATCATATTTGAAGTGATAACAAATTTCTTGCCAGCTATATTTTCCACAGCAAGATTATTGAAGAACCCAACCAAACTAACACTCAATCCAATCAGAAAACACAATGCCCACTTCATACAAATGTATTGGTAAATCTGCATTCTCCCTCTACTTCTCCAATCTTGCTTGAAAAAATCATTCTCAATGATTCTGCAAATATTACAGATCCCAGTAAATTCAATAATGACTCCATAAAAGAAATAAGCTAAAACCCAACAAAATAGAACAAGTTTTAGAAAAAAAAAAAAAAAAGCAGTTTCATTATATAATCATACAACCCAAAAATGAACAACATTAACAAAGAACATATGAACTTTGAGTTATATGGGCAATCATAATCTGGGCAACATACTCTAGATCATGGTTAACTATAGGCATATATAACAGCAACAAAATAAAATTAGCATCCCCTCAATGTTTCCATCATATACTAAACCCCTAAATGAATAAAATCAACCAAAGTAAAGTTGATTGGACAACATACTCATAATCAAGGCTTTCAATTGGACAGACATTGACACCAACAAGAGCAAGCTGGGAAGTTGTATTGGTAAGACGAGATAATTGCTGACTAGAACTGTAATGAAGAGGTTCAAGTAGCGACTCTTCATCTCCTCCATTAAACTGTGAACCCATAGCAATCAAAATAATAATCCTTCAATAAATTCAGAAATAATTTGGGTAATGCCCAGAGAGAATTTATGCCGTGAAATCATGTGTAAATATAATGAAAACAAGAAGTGATTGATGATGAAGAAGAAGACAAGAAAGGAAAATACTTAAAATGGACAATTTTTTACAAACCAAAAAAATAAACAATTTGAAGTGGTTGAAGAAGAAAGTGTGGATTGTTGTTGTTTTCCTTTAAAAAATAATGGATTGTTGTCTGTAGTGAAGTGGGGAATCTTTGGGGTTAAATATTGCTTACTTACTAGTTCCGTGAAAATTGACTCTGTCAATGGCCCAAAAATTCAAGAAACGTGCGTACTTCCTCCGTTATAAGTAACTTGTTACTCATATCATATGTCATATATAAATTCTTATTTGACATCGTCTTTGTAAAAATAGTTCTCAAAGGTCTAGTTTATTACGTAATGTATATAATGTAAATACAAATTACAATCGGGAATTTGTACAAACCCCTTTGTTGATGGCAAAATAAAATTACAAAGACAATGCTAAGAACTATGAAGATACGTTTGTAACGACAACCGTTACCCGAAAACTTGATACAAGTTGTAGGCGTATGCTCACTTTCCTTTTGTGATATTTCTCCCACAAAGGTGCTTGGGTTAATGAACGGAAATTCACAACGAGATACAAACTACTATAATATACCCTTAGTACTTAGGGTATACCACTTAATAGCAATGTATTTAGAATTATAAATAATGGAAGCAAGACAAGAGTTAATTACTCTCTTGACAAACCACAAAACAAATGAGAGAATAAGAGTAGAGAACTCAGAAATTATATGTACCCAACTCAATCACCAAGGGCCTCTATTTATACTACAAGAGGAGCCTTAGCCAATTAACCACCATAATGATCATATTGATGTCATAATATCAATGCCATTATTCTAGGCATTCATGAGCATAATGCACCTTAGTACTACTCCATAATAAACTCAGTAATCAAGAGTATTAGAAAGAAATCCAAGTCATTTTAACAAAAAGCCAACTCGGCTTTTGTTCAAAACCCAGGAAAGTCGAGTCGGCTTTTCCTGCTAGACAAATGCTATGTTCCAGTACTTAAAGCCGACTCGGCTTTAGGCCCAAAACACATACAGCCGAGTCGGCTTTTATTACTGACTCGGTTATGCTTTTGTCCTTCCCTTGAACCCTTTTGGATCTTGTAATTTAATACTTCATATTGTCCCACTACTTTAGTAGTACTTAGTGATTATAGATTACAGGATTATTAGACACTAAATGTTCAACACAGTTCAATTCTAAATATATGTTGTTACAATTCTAAATATGGATTTAGACTGGACTTTTGAGAGTCGTCTTTACAAAAGACGGTCTCTCAAGAGTGCACCTGATCATAATGCACTTATTCATGTATGGATCCTCTCCATTACTTTTCTCTATTGCTCGTATTAGGATTTTGACACCTCATTGATAGTCCACTATTTTATATTGTGGTTAATGAATATAAAAAAAAATTAAAGTCAAATAAGATTTTGTTTAAATTGTCTAATGACATATTTTTATATTTTAAATTTTTATAAATTTTAGTTAAGCATAATTTTATATATATATATATATATATATATATATATATATATATATATATATATATATATATATATATATATATATATATATATATATATATATATATATATATTGTAGAAACGTATAGAGACAATGAAGTGTAACAAGAGGGGGGGGGGGGGGGTGAATTGTTACTTGTTCTCTTTAGAGTATTTTCGCCCTTTTCTTGCGGAATTATGAATAGAGAAAATACTCAAAACAAAATAAAAGAAAACTTTAAAGAAACACAAAGAATTTAACGTGGGAACAAGAACCACGACCCTCTAGGGATTTCTATTCTCTATTATTTTATGTAATTCAATTCTCTATTACACAAAATAATTCTCCTTCTCCTTCTCCTTCTCCTTCTCTTCTCGGTTTCTTTCTTGTTCCCTTTCTCGATTCTCCTTCTCTTTCTCTCTTCTCTTTCTCGCTTCTCTTTCTCACTTCACCCTTAGACTTACCCAAGTCTAATTACAAATTCTCACAAAAACCCATACAAGATAAATTCTCTAAATTGGATGAACAAAAAAAGATAGCACAAGGAAATATTTAGGAATTAATTTTCGATTTAGAACACTTAAAAATTTCCTTTTCTTGATTCTTGAATCTCACGAAATTTTGGGCACAATTTTTTCGGAAATTGTTTTTCTCTCAATGTTGATCACCAAGGGAGCACTCGAATGATAGGAGTGATTATTTTTCTCCCTTGATCTCCATAGGAGAATTCTAAAGATTTTTCATGAATATTTCTCTCCTTGTTGATCACCAAATGTTTGTGCCGGTTAGAAAAATGCTTTTATAATCTTTTTAGAACAAGTTATGCCATAAACCCATTATCTAAAGATGAGGGATTAGTGGGCGCTGACCGTGAGAAGGAAATAACTTCCTTGGTGGTTATTCAAAGTCAAACCTTGACTCTAGCTAAAAATAGCCATTTTCAAGAGACTTTTTAGGAGTTAGTTATTTTAATTCTAAGATTAATTCCTTGTGCTTTCTTGTTTATTAACCGTACAACAAAACTAAAATATAGAAAAATAAACTTGAGACTTTTTCTAAAATAATTTTGTTGACTTCTCTTCTGACCGGATTCTGGAGGAACAACGTACTGTCTCTATCTGCAACATTCATCAGTTTATCAATATCAGGAACAGTAGACTTGGATTCTACTCTTGACTTCCTCATTGACCTTCTCTACTGACTTTGACTTTGTTGACTTTGACTTTGACTTGTACGATTCCCATTGACTAATCCTTAGGTACCATCGACGATTACAATAATCGGATATTTAACCTACAAAACAATCTCTACAAATATTTTGTTTGTTTATATTTTGTTAAGTCATCATCAAAACTCAAATGGGCCAACAAATTCCCCCTTTTTGATGATGACAAACTTATAAACAAACTTTGTTAAAAGAAAGAGTAAAACTAAAAGCTTTGAACATGTTAGAGATTAATCACAAGTTCAAACATATTTAGTAAATTAAATCGTTACAAGTAATTTACCAAATTCTAAGGCAAGCATATTACTCTAAAGTATTTTTGACGAAAATCATGTGATTAAGCATGACTTCAAATTTTTCAATTTTTTTTTTTTTTTAAAAAAAACATGAAACAAAACATAAACATAAATATTAAAAACGTATAAACCAAAACATAGTAATTAAGAAACTTAAAAGATATAAAATTAAAAATTAAGAGACACAACAAATCAAGTAATTCTAATTAAGTAATTCAAGATAATTAAGTAAGTCAAGAAAATTATGAGTTGTATGAATCAAAGATAAACAAAGTGATATTCAATATAACTCATGTCAAACAACAATTAACCAATTGATCCATATAATCCAAACATAATCGAAACAGTAAGTCAACATACTCTTGTTTGGCTACTCTTCCCCCTTAAATATGTCAAACAGTAAGTTATCAAACTAAGTGTTATGAAGTAAACCAAGAATAGAGAATCAATTATCCAAAGAATAAGCAAAAACGTAAGCATTCACAAGCATTCACAAAAGTTTGTTTTGCTACTCTTCCCCCTTTTGGCATCAATCAAAAAGTAGGGATATGAATCAAATCACAGCTCTAAGGCAAGCGTTAGACAAATTAAGATAGTAAGCAGCAAACTAAGAAAATAAATGCCCAAACATAAATCGAGAAAGCATGCAAGTAAACATATTAGACCATGGGATAAGAAAGGATAATATGATATAAAGGATGAAAAGTAGTGGGTTAGTAAGTAGCATAAGCATAAAAAGTTAAATGTTGCGTACCCCAGCTGGTACATTAAACAAAAACAACAAAAGAAAATATTGTTTAGAATTACAAACAGTGTGGCCAACAAATCATTAAATTTTTAATTGAAATTAGAAGCAGGAGGTATCAGGCAGCAGTCTCCTCATCAACAAATTCAGTTTGAACCTCCACTGTGTCGAGCTTTGCACCAAGACGTGTTTCCATGTCGGTGAGTTGCTCAGCAATGGTGGATAGGGAGGCACGAACTTCACTTTGAAGAGCACATAGTTGAGACTGCATATCAAGTAGTGTAGAATGGACATGAGCAAGAGTAATTGGAGGAGGAGGGATAGTAGTGGGATCATCAAAACCAGTGTGTAAAGGTGATGGTGGTGAAGTAAATGGTGGTGGAGTAGTTGCTTTCGGTGATGGTGGTATAGGTGAACTTGGTTTTGGTGATTGTGGGGTTGGGGAGGCAATATCATCATTAAGGCACGAAGATTTCTTGGATGATTTTCTAATATTCTTGAGAGGCACATTGAGGTCGTCATCCTCTGAACTGGATTGTTCATCCACTAATTCCTCTTTTTCTTCTTCCCCAACTTGTTCCCCCTTTCTAACTGCTTCCCCCTGAGTCACTGTTTCCCCTTCTTCCTGTTCTGTTTCTGCCTCAGTGGTGGCAGTGGGAACAGTGTCCTGCTCTACATTCTCTACATTCTCCCCTTCTACTTCTGTTTCACCTTCCTCTTGTTCCTCATCGGAACTAACATACTCAACATCATCCGCAGCATCCTCTAGAATTCCCTTCTCATTTAGTACAAGATGCAAGTTGTTAAGACATTTTGCACCTATTTTGTTATTACCACTCATAGGAAATTCTAGGCCTTCAAGAGGCACACCAAACTTTTTAAATATATGGGTTAACAAGCCACCATATCCAATCATCGTTTTCTTTTCAACACAATCGGCCAAATGAGAAATCATTAAAGAAGGAAAATTGATTTTTATATGATTCGCTAAACAGTAAATCAAAGTAGCATCCCTTAAATTCACTTCACTACGCTTTGACCTCCGAGGCAAAATAAACCTCCTAGCAATGTTATACAATAATTTATGAAGTGGACACAGAGAATTGTGACTAAAACGTTTTTTATCATTAATCCCTAAAAACTTTAGCACGGTTTTTTCATTAATGCCTGAAAAAACTATCTTTGATCCAACATAATGTGTCGAAACCTACAGCAGGTACCCCAAACCATTCACCTAACATCAAACTATTGAATTCAATCTTAATCTCCTTCACAATGCTCGAACACACACCATTATCAATTGAAAAATTGCTTATAAATTCTCGCATTAAATATGGATACATTGAATTGCAAGATAAGTCATACATAAGTACCTCCCAACCTTGATTGCTCAAGATCGCATGCAATTGAGGGAAAGAAGTCGTCTCATACCAGTACTTGTCGAGTCCAAAACCAACCGACATTTCTTTGGAAATTTCCTCAGCACTATCAGGGTCCACTTGCTTGGCCCTCTTTACTGGTCGACTAGATGAAGTTCCTTTTGAGTGGTTTTCTTTGTGCCTCCTTGCATGGGTTTAGGAGTGGTTGATCTTTGGCGTTTTTGAGAAGAGGATTGTGGAATTTCAGTGGGTGAAGGATGAATTACCTGTAAAGGCTCGGGTTGGATGAATTTAGGGCTTTTCCCTTTGCTCATTGACGATAATCTTGGTGATTTCATGGTGTTTGTTTGGTAGGGATCAAGGAAAGAAATTGAGAGAAATAAGAGTGAATGTTTGACGGTTTTGATAAATTAAAGAAGGAGTTTTACTTTGGTAATGATGGTATTGTGATGGATGTGACGTGATTGTAAGGGTTATAAAGGTAGTGATGGAACGGTTATGAAAAGATTTTGCACAACTTCCTTTTCTACGGTTTTAGGAGGTGTAAGGTTGGTTATTAAGTTTCGTTCGTTGAATATGTCGATTTAGATAACTACTTTCCGAAACACCTCGATGATCCGTCTTCCATTTCATAAAATGATGTTGGTTCACCGAAATAAAATAAAATAAAGAAAATGCTGGAATTTGTGGAAAAATAAAATATTTTTGTGATTTTTAAAATAATTTATAATATGTGGATAATAAAATATATAATATAAAATAAATTATGCTACTTGGTCTAATTAGTTCAAACATGCAAGCAATCAAGATAAAGTTTAAGACATAAATTTAAATAGAAGCATACACAAATCTCGCAATGATTGAATGAACAATCTTGGTTGTTGTGGTTGATTGAACCCTTCCGATTTTTCAAGATGTTTTGAGGAGGAATACTAGCAATTAAACGTTAGTGAAGCTTGATCATACCTAGCTCCAACCTCATCTTTTCAAATTGTTCTCTTGGAAGCGGTTTGGTCATAATATCTGCAACTTGTTCACTAGTATTGACATGTTTAACAATAATATTTTTATGCTCTACGTTATCCTTAAGGAAATGATGTCTAATATGAATATGTTTAACTCTAGAATGATGCACCGGATCTTTAGAAATACAAATAGCACTAGTATTATCACAATAAATAGGAACACATTCAAATTTAATACCAAAATCTCTTAGCTGTTGTTTAATCCAAAGCATTTGGGAACAGCAGGCTGCTGCTGCTACATATTCAGCTTCTGCCGTGGATAAAGCTATTGTGTTCTGTTTCTTGGAACTCCATGATACCAAACAAGATCCAAGAAACTGTACCATTCCTGAAGTGCTTTTTCTATTTACAAGATCACCTGCGTAATCTGCATCACTATACCCTTTCAAGTCATAGACATCACTTTTAGGATAAAATAAGGATAAGTCATCTGTTCCCTTTAGATATCTAAGAATTCTTTTAACTGCCGTATGATGTGATTCTTTAGGATTTGATTGAAATCTAGCACACAAGCCAACACTAAAGGATATATCGGGTCTACTAGCAGTTAGATATAGTAGGGATCCTATCATGCCTTTATACATCGTTTGGTCAACATTAATTCCGTTAGAGTCTTCATCTAACCTAATGTTAGTGGCCATGGGTGTATGGTTTGTCTTAGCACTATCTAGTCCATATTTCTTTAGAAGTTCTTTTATATATTTTTGTTGATGAATAAAGATACCGTTAGCAGTTTGTTTAATTTGCAAACCAAGGAAGAAATTTAATTCTCCCATCATACTCATTTCAAACTCATTACTCATTAGGTCAGCAAATTCCTTACATAACGATTCATTTGTAGCACCAAAAATAATATCATCAACATATATTTGAACAACTAGTATATTCGAACCTTTATTCTTAAAGAATAAGGTTTTATCAATTTTACCACGTATGAACTTATTTTCAATCAAAAACTTAGATAATCTCTCGTACCATTGTCTAGGTGCCTGTTTTAGCCCATAAAGAGCTTTATCAAGCTTGTAGACGTGATCCGGAGAAATTGGGTTTTCAAAGCCAGGTGGTTGTTCCACATATACATCTTCTTCTAGAAACCCATTTAAGAATGCACATTTTACGTCCATTTGATATAATTTAAAATTCATGAAAGCAGCAAATGAAATAAGAATTCTAATAGCTTCTAACCTAGCTACGGGAGCAAAAGTTTCAGTATAGTCAATACCTTCTTGTTGATTATAACCTTTTACCACCAACCTTGCTTTGTTTCTAACGATTATGCCGTGTTCATCCAGCTTGTTCCTGAAAACCCATTTAAGTCCAATAATCTTCTTGTTCTTCGGTTTTGCTTCTAAGTGCCATACTTTGTTTCTTTCAAACTCGTTTAATTCATCTTGCATAGCTACCACCCAATCCGAATCTTGCAAAGCTTCTACATGATTCTTGGGTTCCATAGTTGATAGAAAAGCAAAGTGTGCACAAAAGTTTCTCATTTGTCCCCTTGTTTGTGTGCCTTTATTCATGTCACTTATAATCAATTCTAGTGGATGTGACTTATGATGTTTCCACGGTCTTGGAACAAAGTCTCTTGTGGGGACAGATGTGGAAGCTGGTTCACTGACTTGGTTCTGATTTGGTTCAACTTCAATTCTTTCTTCTTGTGCTTCTGTTTGAATTTCTGGATTAGGAACTGCAGGCTGTTCCTGATCTGCCTGTGGTTCCTGATCTTGATTTTGTTCAACATTCTGACCTTGTTGCTGTTCTACTGGATCTTGCTCTTTGTGTATATTTTCATCATCTTCCAGATCGGCAAGACCTATCTTAAAATCACTTGTTTCTTGTTCACTTGTCGTAAAGTTAGTTTCATCAAATATTATGTGAACAGATTCTTCAACACACATTGTTTTCTTATTGTAAACTCTATATGCTTTACTATGAGATGAATAGCCAAGAAATACTGCTTCATCACTTCTTTCATCAAATTTACCTAAATTTCGTTTTCCATTAACATGCACAAAACATCGACATCCAAAGACTCGAAAATATGAAATATTAGGTTTAATTCCTTTAAATAATTCGTAGGGGGTCTTAGAAGTGATTGGTCTTATTAAAACTCGGTTTAATATATAACAAGCAGTATTGACGGCTTCGGCCCAAAAATTTCTAGGTAAACCACTAGCAATTAACATAGTTCTAGCCATTTCTTCTAAGGTTCTATTTTTACGTTCAACAACACCATTTTGTTGTGGTGTTCTAGGCGCGGAGAAATTATGACTTAAACCATGCTCATTACAATAATCCATAAACTTTGAATTTTCAAATTCTTTACCATGATCCGATCTTATGTGGACTAGTTGATTGTTACTAGATTTCTGAATTTTAGTAGCGAATGCAACAAATTCATCAAAAGCCTCATCTTTGCTAGATAAGAATAAAGTCCATGTAAATCTACTGTAATCATCAACTATAACAAAAACATATCGCTTACCGCTGCGACTTTGGATTCTCATAGGTCCACAAAGATCCATATGAATTAATTCAAGTGGTTTTTTTTGTGATCACAACATTTTTAGTTTTAAAGGATGACCTTGCATGTTTTCCTTTGGCACAAGGCACTACAAAAAATGTGGCATGTAGCTACACTTATTTAGTCACTCTTAATTAAGTGTAGCAGATTCTTTTGCAATTAGACTCACTTCTTGCATTTTAGGCACACTTATTATACGTGAAAATAATAGTCTCACTCATAAGCGTGGCTACAAGTCAATCAAATAATCTTTAAATGTTATAAATTCAGTCACACTAATAAGCGTGGCTAATTGTCAATTAAAAAAATTATAATCATTTCAGCAATACTAATAAGCGTGGCTGAACCGCAAGTAAAAATATAAAATTAGTCAAATCAGCCACACTAGTAAGCGTGTCAAAATACAAATAATTAAAAAAATAAAATAAATTTTATTTGAAGCAAATACTCGGAATTCGCGTGCCTTTAGTCTTAGGACAGAACCCTTTCATTTTCTACATCCTAAATACCCTTTCTCTGTTAACTTCCCACCGGCCCTAACCCTAATTTCTGAATTTTCCTTCTACTATCATATGGGCTATGGCTTATTCATTTCTTCTAAGGTAACTACTCAAATTATGAATTATTAGTGTTATTTTTTTAAGTTATTAAAGATGCGCTTTGATGGCTCTCCCATCTCTTCCCTTGAATCTCATTAGTACCAAATTACTTTAGTTTTCGGCATTACTCAAGATAATTCGGCGTTTTACTGAATCTCATTACCTTTCTTGATTAATTATTAATTTTGAATGTTTTAAAGATTTAGGAAATTCTGAAGTTTTTGAAGTTCTTAATTATGTCTGACATTTTACTTGATTAGTTAAGCTTATGTAGTACTAACTTGCTTTGGGTTTTGACATTAGTTCTCAAGATATGTTGACATTTTACTTAATCTCATAGCCTTTCGTGATTAATAATTAATTTTGAAAATTTTAAAGTTTTTGAAAATTCCCAATGTTTTGAAGTTATTGACTATGTCTAACATTTTACTTGATTAATTAAGCTAATGTGGTCAAAGAAAATTATGTCAGTGTTACTGAATATAGTAAATTGCATTACTGTTAGGCATTAGTACTTGATTAAGCTTATGTACTGAATATTTAAGCTTATGTATGCCACCGATTCATCTGTGACATTTTACTTGATTATGCTATTGTACTGAATTGGATTACTGTCTGGCTTTAGTACTCAAAATTTTGCAAGGCAGAGTAATCAAGAATGAATTAATTAAGTAAAATGGTTCTTAATTCTGATTAAGCTTATGTACCAATTCAGGTTGTTATGCATAAGTTATGTCGAACATCTTGTTATGTAGAAATTCACGTCGTACATTATCATTGTTGCAAAATTTCGCAGCTGTATCATGTTGTATCTTTAATTCATGTCGGCCATCATCTACAATTTTAAGTTGTTAAAATAGGTTGAATTGGTGGTTATCTTTGTTTGTGAAATGCTTGGATGTTTTATTATGTATAAGTTATAAATATTTGACAAAAATTTGCTATTTTTTGAAAAGGGTAGATTATGTTTCTATATTTTGTTATAGTTTAGGTTTTACATTTTTAGTAATAATCTCCTCAAATTTTATGTTTTACTAAATCAATTAAAATTCTAACTAATGCATCTGATGTACACTTCTGATAGTTTGCTGCTCAAATGGTCTTGTGGATTGAGTGCTGCTGTATATGATAAACCCGTTGCTATGCTGAGTAGCTATTCGGAGTGAGGTTGCTCTTTGTCTCCAATCACTTGATTACCACAGTGTTGTTACTAGGGTTTGAGTTGGGATGTTTTCATACTATGATAATGAGGTGAAGACAGTGTCTGGATGCTGCTCATGAGTTTTGATTTGGTATTTGCTGTTTGATCCGGTTCCATTCTGTCTAGGATATTTGTTTGATTTGTTTGTTGGATCTGCTGCTTTTGCTGTCTCTGCTGGATTTGTTGCACATCAGAGTGTGCTTGCTGGTTCGCTGGCTCTGCTGCACCTTCTCTTAGTTCCTGTTACTTTGATGTTTCTGCTAGCTATTTTGCTATGCTGCTGTGGTGCTCACTTGCTTCGTTGCTGTTCCAAGAGTTTTGGATACAAGCTGCTGCTGTTTTTTGTTACTTTGATTCAGCTGTGCTTGTTGCTTTGTATAGCTATTTAACTCTGTATAGCTACTGGTTTAGCTGACAATTTGTGTTGGATGTTTAGGCCTCTTTTTCTCTGCTGGATTTGTTGCACATCAGAGTGGATCATTAAGGCTGCTGTCTCCTTGCTTGCTAAGTGCTGTTGTATATGCTGTTGAGTTGGTGCATCCTTGCTTGCTTAGTTTCAGAGGCTGCTGTTGATTGGTCTGCTGCCTGCTGATGCTCAACAACATGTGTGTGCTGCTGCTTGCTGCTACTGCCCACTGATCAATACTGCTACCCTATGTCTTGAAGCTGCCTTGTTTTCAAAGTTGGGTGTGTTTGCTGCTGTCTAATTGCTGCTGTTACACCCCTGTTGCAAGCGCTGTTGCACGCTGATTCTCTGCTGCTGCTGGCTGCTTCGTGTGCCGCTGCTGCTCAGTCCATTCCTGCTGGTGTTGCCCGCTGCTGATGGGTTATTTTGTGCTGCCAGCATCGTTTTCTGCCCAGTTATGAAAGTCGAGCTGCTGGTGCTGTTGTAGCGTTCCTTATTTTAGCTGCTGATGCTACATGCTGGTGGAGCTCCCTCCTTTGCCTCTGTGTTAGATATGCCTTGGTCTAGGAGTTTTTTTGTATGTACCTATGTTATGTTGTAGGGATCCCCCGATATCTGGGTTTTCTAACCCAGCCTTTTGTAAATGATTTTATTTATACAGAAAATCGTTTGGCAAAATAATAATAATAATAATAATAATAATAATAATAATAATAATAATAATAATAATAATAATAATAATAATAATAATTAATAATAATAATAATAATAATAATAATAATAATAATAATAATAATAATAATAATAATAATAATAATAATAATTATTATTATTATTATTATTATTATTATTATTATTATTATTATTATTATTATTATTATTATTATTATTATTACCGCCATAATTAGTTAATAAATTAGTTATGTTCATTAGTCACTCTTATTTATGTGGCTAACAAAAAGGCAAACAATAGCCCATGAAATCATTCAGCCACACTTGTTAAGTGAGGAAAGTTCCCAACACCTGTAGGTGTGGCTGAAGGAGCAACTAGCCACGCTTATTAGCACTTTTAGCCACGCTTAATAAGCGTGCCTGAAAATTTAGTAACACAAGCAGAGGCCACGCTTAATTAAGCGTGGCTAAGTTGTGCAGCATCATATTTAAGTGTGCCTAAATGCATTTTTAAGTGTGCCTAAATGCAACATTTTTTGTAGTGAGGATCACATACTTCATTCTTTTGAAATTTTAGGGACGGTAATCCTCTTACTAGGTCTTTAGTACGTAAAGTATTAAGCAATGAAAAACTAGCATGACCTAATCTTTTATGCCAAAGTAGAGGGTCATCTTCTATAACACTCAGACATGTTAAACTGGTTTTAGGAACAGTGTGCAGGTCCACCACGTAGGTGTTCCCTTTTCTAATTCCTTCCAGAATGATGTCACCTGTGTCGTTCCTAGAAATCATGCATTTCTCAGAAGTAAAGTTTACAGAGTTACCTTTGTCACAAAATTGAGAAATACTTAAAAGGTTGTGTTTCAAATTCTCGACCAAAAATACGTTATCTATAGCGTGGGAACTTGACCTTCCTATCTTGCCTTTTGCAATGATTTCACCTTTCATATTGTCGCCAAAGGTCACAGTTCCTCCATCATAGGCTTCTAGTGAGAGAAATTTTGATCTATCGCCTGTCATGTGCTTGGAACAGCCACTGTCGAGATACCATGAGCTGTTCCCCCTCACTAGAACCTGCAAAACGAACTTAGTTGTTAGAGGGTGGAACCCAGCCATCCTTGGGTTCCGTGTCGATTAAACAAGAATTAAATTTCTTAATCCATACTCTATCGACGTATATTTGGTTCGTTTTGTTGTGCTGTTCCTTTTTTAAACATTGATGTTTCAGGTGCCCGGTTTTGCCACAAAAGGAACAGACTTTGTTACTTGGGAGATCAACATAGACCTTTTTCTTTTTGTCATTTTTATCATATCCTAGACCTTCGGTTCCTTTAGTTCTAGCATTAAGAATCCATTTGGGAACTTCTCTAGTTTTCCCTTTATCTCTTGAATTTAATTCAAGCTTAAGACGATCGTTTTCTTTTAAGGCGGATTCTAGGTCGGATTTCATTTGAAAGAGTACCCATTGAATTTCTTTCTTAGTCTCATAATCAACTTCCATGTCAAATTGCTTTAATTGATTCAATTCAATATTTAACATGATGTTTTTTTCTTTAACTTTTTCTAAGGCTTCTTTTAACATCACATTATTATCAAGCAATTCAAAGAATCGATTTTGCACATCGGATCTAAATGAGTTAAGGTAGGATATTTGGTCTTTACATGCTTTAAGGTCTTTTTCAGTTTTGAGAGTGATGGCGGTTTGTTTTTCTAAATTTTCGTGAGATTCTAAAATCATTTTAACTAATCTATGTTTATCCAATTTAAATAAATAATCAGAAAATGGATCAGGAGACAGTACCTCTTTTCCTTTAGATGTATCGTCATGAGTAGCCATAAGACAGAGGTTAGCTACCTCTTCTTCTTCCACGGGGGCTTCGGTTTCGGTTTCACTTTCGGACTCTCCCCATGCAGCTATCATGGCTTTGCGGAAATCGGTTTTGTTGAAATTTCCTTTTGTTGGTTGTCTTCCTGTTTCTCTTGCTTTCCCTTTAGCTTTCTCATCCTTCCATAGTGGGCATTCCTTTATGAAGTGCTCGGTAGTTCCACATTTGTGGCATTCATATGTTTTGGATTTAGAAGTTCCTTTTTCTTTGTAGTTTCTTTGATTTTTATACCTGTTGTTCCTGAAGAACTTCTTGAATCTACGTACCAGCATAGCTGCCTCTTCCTCATCAGTTTCTGTTTTTTCTTGATCGTCTGCTGTCAGAGCCAAACCTTTGTTCCTGGAACTGTCAGCTGTTCCCAGATGTAATTCATGAGTCATCAGGGAACCAGCCAACTCTTCCAGATTAAACTTTGTAAAATCTTTAGATTCTTGAATGGCTGTGACCTTTGCTCTCCAACGATCATCTTGAGGTAGGCTTCTTAGGATCTTTCGCACTTGTTCGTCGGATGGAATAAGCCTTCCAAGGGAGACTAACTCATTTGTAATGTTCGTAAACCTAGTAAACATTTCTTGAATGCTTTCTTTAGGTTGCATAACAAATCTTTCATATTTAGACATGAGTAAGTCAATCTTAGAACGCTTGACTTCGCTTGTACCTTCATGGGTAACTTCCAGCAGATCCCAAATTTGGTTTGCTGTTTTGCAACCCATAATGCGATTGTGTTCATTAGGACCAAGCCCACAATGAAGTAATTTAATAGCAAGAGCATTCATTTCCATCTTTTGAAAATCTTCTTTCTCATATTCCGTGATTGGTTTGGGAACAGTCTCGTTGATGGAGTTGGTAGTAGTTACCTCAAAATCTCCAACTTCGATGACTCTCCAAACTTGATAGTTTTCGGCTTTGATGAAGATCTCCATCCTGTTTTTCCAATAGGTATAGAATTTGCCATCGAACATTGGCGGTCTCTGAGTAGAGTACCCTTCTTCCATACGCTCGTTCATTTTCATCATCTCTAAAATACCAAGATACGGCTCTCAGGGTTTCCTGATTTAATGAGGAACAGGGCTCTGATACCAATTGTAGAAACGTATAGAGACAATGAAGTGTAACAAGAGGGGGGGGGGGGGGTGAATTGTTACTTGTTCTTTTTAGAGTATTTTCGCCCTTTTCTTGCGGAATTATGAATAGAGAAAATACTCAAAACAAAATAAAAGAAAACTTTAAAGAAACACAAAGAATTTAACGTGGGAACAAGAACCACGACCCTCTAGGGATTTCTATTCTCTATTATTTTATGTAATTCAATTCTCTATTACACAAAATAATTCTCCTTCTCCTTCTCCTTCTCCTTCTCTTCTCGGTTTCTTTCTTGTTCCCTTTCTCGATTCTCCTTCTCTTTCTCTCTTCTCTTTCTCGCTTCTCTTTCTCACTTCCCCCTTAGACTTACCCAAGTCTAATTACAAATTCTCACAAAAACCCATACAAGATAAATTCTCTAAATTGGATGAACAAACAAAGATAGCACAAGGAAATATTTAGGAATTAATTTTCGGTTTAGAACACTTAAAAATTTCCTTTTCTTGATTCTTGAATCTCACGAAATTTTGGGCACAATTTTTTCGGAAATTGTTTTTCTCTCAATGCTGATCACCAAGGGAGCACTCGAATGATAGGAGTGATTATTTTTTTCCCTTGATCTCCATAGGAGAATTCTAAAGATTTTTCATGAATATTTCTCTCCTTGTTGATCACCAAATGTTTGTGCCGGTTAGAAAAATGCTTTTATAATCTTTTTAGAACAAGTTATGCCATAAACCCATTATCTAAAGATGAGGGATTAGTGGGCACTGACCGTGAGAAGGAAATAACTTCCTTGGTGGTTATTCAAAGTCAAACCTTGACTCTAGCTAAAAATAGCCATTTTCAAGAGACTTTTTAGGAGTTAGTTATTTTAATTCTAAGATTAATTCCTTGTGCTTTCTTGTTTATTAACCGTACAACAAAACTAAAATATAGAAAAATAAACTTGAGACTTTTTCTAAAATAATTTTGTTGACTTCTCTTCTGACCGGATTCTGGAGGAACAACGTACTGTCTCTATCTGCAACATTCATCAGTTTATCAATATCAGGAACAGTAGACTTGGATTCTACTCTTGACTTCCTCATTGACCTTCTCTACTGACTTTGACTTTGACTTGTACGATTCCCATTGACTAATCCTTAGGTACCATCGACGATTACAATAATCGGATATTTAACCTACAAAACAATCTCTACAAATATTTTGTTTGTTTATATTTTGTTAAGTCATCATCAAAACTCAAATGGGCCAACATATATGAACATGCGTAACAAATCAATTATAACAAATATATTTTAATTGAAAGTGTACGAAATATATGGAGAAATGAAAAACTAAGTTAAATGTGTAGATGGAAATTAAATGAAAAGCGTGAGTCATAACCAAAAACAAAAATAAGGTAAATTAAATGGGATGAAGGGGCAAAATGAATGATGCTTGCCTAATGGTGTTTTTTTTCTTGATGGAAGCTTGGCTAATGGTGTTTTTTTTTCTTGATGGAAGCTTGGCTAATGGTGTTTATTAAGATTATAGGATAGAATACGAATTAGAATTTTCAAATTGATTTAAAAGTCGCATTTTATCTCTATGTTGATTTTTACATATTTTAAAATCAGTCATTATACTAGATAGTGCTTGCTGATTTGGGTGCTCCTTTTTTGTTGGTTTTGATCTGTTGTCCAGGACCTATTTGTTTTTCTTTTGCCAACAGAGCATTTTTTATTTTGCTCTTGTTATCACTTGTATACCCATTAACATTGTTTTGGCCTCGACCTTCTCGTATGCGCATTAAGAGTGGGCCGTGGAAACCCTTCATAGAAGGTGGGCCACGGTTCCATACTGATGCAAATAAGTTGGGTTGAGTTTCCTCTGCCTTGTATTTGTGTTTTTTCTGGTGAATGAAAAAGTTTTTTATTTGCCAAAAAAAATAAAAATATTAAAATTAAATAGATATAAATAATATTTAATAATAAATACATAAAAATACACATGAATAATGTCCCATTTGCTTTGGGCATGATTTTCAATAGACTAATATTACCCTTAATATCTCTAACTGTCCTAAATTATAACTTATAAAAACAAGATATTAATAAACATTATGTTAGGAAGAATAAAATACAAATTAAAAGGAAGTAACCTCCATCTCCCCCTTTTCTCTTTCTATAAAAACCTAACTTCCATACTTGGTTTTGGTCTATTATCAACCTTTTGGTTGATGATAAGCCTCTAAATTTTGTCTATGTTAAGACTTTTAAATATGATTAAAATAAAATTTGTCCTCTCCCTACAGAAGAGTTGTTCTACCTCATTCATTTGGTTGATTCTACCCATATATTGAGTTTTGGTCTCTCTCTCTCTCTCTCTCTCTCTCTCTCTCTCTCTCTCTCTCTCACTCTCTCTCTCTCTCTCTTCATGAGACTTGGAGTTATGAAGTTTGGTTTGTAATTTATTTGTTGGTAGAGATTAATGCGATAATGCAGCAGACACCAAAATTGCAATTACCATCAACTACATCAAATTCAATTCAATCTCAAGACTACAACAGATCGAAAGGCCACCTCGTTGAAGGGTGTGTCAATTAGTAATGTGGGAGGATATTCATAACTGTTATATCTCATATATACAACGTTCATAGTTTTGTTAATTTTGAATTATCTTTGATTAAAGTTGTTATGTACTTGTTAATTTTTATCTCTAATGTAGATGTCGTATGAGTTTTATTAATGAATCATGTATTATTCAAAAAAAATACAAATTAGAAGTTAATGATGAAAAATGTCCAAAAATCAAATAGGACATTTAAAAAGAAAATGTGTTGAAGGATACACTTCTTATCTCTGTCAATACTGTTGCTTTATTCCTATTGTCATTATGTACTGCTGTACTTTTGTTTATTGTGCACCATGCATGTGTGTTGTGTGCATTCTCAAAGTATAGAAGAATATGTTGTGGTCCCTTGTCCTTTTCTTTAATAGCTATCATTGTACTAGTAGTAGTGCACCTTTGTTTTGCCTATGTAAGGTCATTGAGGGCCTCCTTCCAAATCAGTTGATGTTTTATGAAATACAAGAAAAGCACAGCTCTTGCCTTACTGCTCTCATCTTTTTATTCTCTTCATGGTATCAGAGCTTAGGTTCATTTTACTGATTTCTGCCTTCAATTCATCAGCTAAGAAGTTTCCCCTTCCTAACCTTCTTTCCTTTCATCTTGCTATCCTTATGCTTTCATTTTTCCCTTATTATTCTCTTCTTTCTTAGCCCATAACTCATGGAGAAAATGAACCCTCAAAACCCTTTATATTTGCACGTTTCTGATGGACCAAACACAGTTAGTGTAGACAAATTAATTAGAACACAAAACTATAAAAGATGGAGGAGGTCAATGGAAATAGCATTGTCATCAAAGAGAAAGCTTGGCTTGATAAGAGATGAAAATGATAGGGTAAAGGTTGATCTACGGGACACTTGCAATGACACTGTCATTGGGTAGATATTAGGGTCTGCGTCTGACTCTATAAAACAAGCTAGTACATGATGACAACAAAAGAGATTTGGGTAAACCTGGAGAAGAGGTATGCAGTGTCTAATGGATCTCTAAAGTATAAGCTTAATAAAGAGGTGTATAGCCTAAAACAAGAATCTAGCAGCATCAATGAATATTACACAACCATGAAAGGCATGTGGGAAGAGCTGGACTCTTTAGATCAACGACCTATTGTATCCACTGAAGCTGATGATGTAACTAAGTTGCTTGAAGCTCTTGAGACTCAAAGGGAAGAAAGGAGATTGTTTCAGTTCTTGAATGGGCTGAATGAAGTGTATGGGGTACAAAGAAGCCATTTACTGATGATTGTGCCTCTACCTTCTGTTGAATTTGCTTGCCACACTTTACAACAAGAGGAGTCTCAAAGGAGTATTCTAGATCCTATGAAGAATTTGATGGAATCTTCAGCTATGTTCAGTAAAGGGCGTATTGATGTGTCAATCTGTGGTGCTTGTGGAGTGAGAGGGCACTACAAAGAAAAATGCTTGACAGTGGTAGGCTATCTAAATGGCATCTAAAATTCAAAACCAATTACAAAGGCAGAGAGTTTGGAGAAAATTCTGGAACTCAAGGGAGAAATCAAGGTGGATATTACAGCAAAATGAGGAGCAACAAAGTGGCTCCTAATGCTCAAGGGAGCACCCAACACAGTGTGGGAAATGAGCTCATAGTGCAACAGTTGGAGCAGCTCCTGAGAAGCCTCCCTATCACAAAGTCAAAGACCCCTTCCTGTGATGATGAAATGGAGCAAACCTTTGCACGGTTTGCAGGTATAGCATCCACTTCTTCTAAAACTAATGTTGATGAAAAATGGATAATAGACTCAGGGGCTAGTGACCATATGACTTGTGATCCTAACCGTGTTGAAGATGCTAAAAACACAAAAGAAGGAATGAGAATAAATCTTCCAAATGGGGAACACTCAAAAATCACTAAATATGGCATTGTGAAGCTTAAGAATGGCTTAATTCTTGAAAATGTGCTTGTAGTGCCAGACTTTAAACATAACTTGCTGTATGTCAACAATTTAACTAACACTGGAAAATGCAAAGTTAATTTTTATGCTAGTTATTGCATGATCATAGACCATGAAACTTCAGAATTAAGGGGAGTGGGAGAATGTAGGAATGGTCCATATTATCTGTTGAATGATGACAAAAAGAATATTGTGGCACATCTCAAACACATAAACCTACCCACTGGCCTAAATGCTGAAAAAACCCAGGTTAAAATCACACATGGTTGGGTAGAAACAGAAAAGCAAAATGACCTTATGTTATGCATTTAAGACTGGGGCATGTCCCATTTCACAAGCTATCCACCATGGGCCTCAACATCAAACCTAACCAAACCTCCACCACTCAAACCAATTACCTGTCCTATGGCCAAATTAACCAAACAACCATTCCCTCAAAGCCAATCACACAGCTCCTACCCCTTTGAACTCCTACATATTGACACTTGGGGACCCTACAAGGTTCAAACCAAAGGCAAGCACAGGTTCTTTTTAACTGGAGTAGATGATTTCACAAGGACTACTTGGGTCACATTAATGCAGCATAAGTTAGAGGCCTTTGAAGCCATTCTTAACTTTGTGAGAACTACAACCACTTAGTTCAATCATAAGGTTAAAATCATTAGATCTCACAATGCCTTAGAATTAAAGGATGATCAGTGCAAGCAATTGTATGATCGCCGTGGGATCATCCATCAAACAAGTTGTGTTTATACTGCACAACAGAATGAAAGAGTTGAGAGGAAACATCGTAATATCTTAGAGATGGAAAGATATTTGAGGTTCCATGTAACACCCGAATTTCCTCCCGTCCTTTGCGGTTTTGAGGAAATTCGGGTGTTACATTCCAAGCTGGCTTACCTAGGGCTTATTGGGGTGATTGTGTTTTGACAGCAGCATATCTAACAAATAGAATTCCATCACCTGTCATTCAAAATAAAACACCTTATGAAATGCTATATAACAAACCCCCTACATATACCTCTCTTAGAGTTTTTGGATGCTTAGCTCTTGCTTTCAACCCCACCCACCATACAAACAAATTTGATGTCAGGGGGATACCATGTGTGTTTATTGGGTATTCAGCTACTCAAAAGGGGTATAGGCTCCTTAGCTTACTCACATCTGAAATTTTTGAATCAAGAGATGTCAAATGGTATGAACATGTGCTGCCCTACACCCTTTCTCCAGCATAGCTTCACCATCTAATTCCCCCCTCTCATGAGCATACCATAACAGCTCCACCAACCCGGGAATATTCCTCAGATGATGATTCTGATGACCCCACAAAACCACCTTCTGCCTCTGAACCTTCACCAACCTTGCCTATCATCCCTCCTCAGGACACCAGTGGCACCTCTCAACCCATTCCTCCCCCTGTCAGAAAATCAACCGGAACAACCCATCCACCTCCATGGCTCAATGACTATATTTCCCCAATTTGCAACTACACAAAAACTGCTGTCAACCCTCAATTCACTTGTTTCATGTCTGTCATTACCACATCTCTAGATCCTGTTACCTATCATGAAGCTCTTTCCTCTCTTCATTGGGTTCAAGCAATGAATGAGGAACTCAAAACCCTAGAAGAAAATTATACCTGGGTTGTTACTGATCTACCACCAAATAAAAAGTCCATTGGTTGCAAATGGCTTTTCAAAACTAAGTACCTTCCTAATGGCAATGTTGAGAGGTACAAAGCTAAATTAGTGATCTTGGGTAATAAACAGAAACATGACATTGATTACCTAGAGACATTTGCACCTATAGCTAAATTCACCACTGTGAGATCTCTTCTTGCAGTTGCTGCATTGAATGACTGGGGAGTATACCAATTGGATGTAAAAAATGCCTTTCTTCATGGGCATTTAAATGAAACAGTGTATATGACCTTCCCCTCTAGGTACTGTGGTCTAGGTCAACCTATCCTCTCTGATCCCTCTTCCTTTATAGCCTTCTGTAACTAAAACCCTCACTAAGCTTGCAAATTACAAACAACCCTCTATGGCCTAAAACAAGCTCCCAGGCAATGGTTTGCCAAGTTGTCATCAGCTCTTCAATCCTTTGGCTTTACTCAATCCAAGAGTGATTATTCACTCTTCACCAAACACTCCCCTACCCATCATACTTCCATCCTTATTTATGTTGATGATCTCATAATAGCTGGAAATGACACTTCAACCATTGCTCAATCCAAAATATTCCTTGCCACTCAGTTTCATATGAAGGATCTTGGCCAACTAAGATACTTCCTTGGTATTGAAGTTGATAGGAGCCTTCAAGGCATCTTTCTTTCCCAACATAAGTATACTATTGACCTAATCCATGAATATCACATGTCCTCCTGCAATCCCCTTAAGTTGCCCTTGGATCCTAATGTTAAACTTCATCATGCTGCTGGTGATCCTCTCCCTCATCATGTTCTCTATCAACACCTCATTGGAAAGCTTATCTATCTTACCTTAACTAGATTAGACATCACGTATGCTGTTCACATTCTTAGTCAGTTCATGCATCAGCCCTCTACTGTTCATATGCAGGCTATAAAAAGAGTACTTAGATACCTCAAACACAATCCTTCACAAGGCATTCTTCTTGCCACCTCCTCTACAGCTACTCTGACTGCCTATTCTGATAGTGATTGGGCTGGGTGCCCATATACAAGACGCTCCACTACTGGATTTTGTATTTTGCTTGGCAACCCCCCCCATATCTTGGAAATTAAAGAAACAATCAGTGGTGGCTCGTAGTTCTGCTGAGGCTGAGTATAGGGCTTTAGCTCTAACTACATGTGAGGTTCTATGGTTGACTCAATTACTAAGGGAGCTAGGTGTCCCTTCCACAAGCACAACCGCACTGCATTGTGAGAACAAGGCTGGTTTGTCCATAGCTGCTAATCTAGTGCATCATGAATGCACTAAACATGTGGAGATTGACTGTCATTTCATCAGAGAGAAGTAAGCCTATGGGGTTATCAAGCCTCAATACATTCCAACATCCCATCAAGTTGTTGATATCTTCACCAAGTCTCTGCCAGTTCATCAACATCAGCACCTTTTGTCCAAGCTGTGAGTTCTCAGTAAATCTCCACTCTCAGCTTGAGAGGGGGGGGGGGGGGGGGGGTGTTGAAGGATACACTCCTTATCTCTGTCAATGTTATTGCTTTATTCCTATTGTCATTATGTACTGTTGTACATTTGTTTATTGTGTACCATGCATGTGTGTTGTGTGCATTCTCAGAGTATAGAAGAATATGTTGTGGTCCCTTGTCCTTTCCTTTAATAGCTATAATTGTACTAGTAGCAGTACACCTTTATGGTGGAACTTAAAATAAGAGCCAATAACTATTACACTAAAACCAATAATTTTTTTAATGCCACCAAATTAAGTGTCACAGAAAACTAAATTTGTTGTAGTGACATGCGATAAATATAGGATGGACATGTGTTTGTGATACATAAATAATTAATGGAAAAATTACCCAGAATAATACGACCTTTCACCTATTTTCCAAGAATAATACGAACTTTCAATTAACCACCAATAATACGAACTTTGACATGTATTTTCCAGTGGTATACCTTACCTGTTTACAATCGGTTCTACAGGTCAAATTATGACCGTTGCTTCTCGCAACATGTTGAGGAAGACCAAAAAAGGCTGTGCAGACATGTTCCTCAACATGTTGTGAGAAGCAACGGTCATAATTTGACCTGTAGAACCGGTTGTAAACAGTTAAGGTATACCACTGGAAAATACATGTCAAAGTTCGTATTATTGGTGGTTAATTGAAAGTTCGTATTATTCGTGGAAAATAGGTGAAAGGTCGTATTATTCTGGGTAATTTTTCCATAATTAATTGGAATATGTACAATATTATCAGGACAAACATACAATATTATCGATCCGTAAGATGGACTCGCAAAGAACAATTCCTGTTAGCTAGTTTCCACGACGCAATATGAGACAACATTGTCTGTTGCAATATTTTGCAATTGTGTTTGTGATGTAATAATCTTAGCAACAAACGACAATGCGACGGATTTCCATAGCGACTCCGTTACTTAAGGCATTTAGCGATGAAAATAGTGAGAAACCGTTGGTCGCTATATATTCGTTCTTGTGTAGTGGAATATTATTTACCCATAAAAAGAGAGAATTTATAGTCAAAATTTAACTTAAATTATTTGTAACACAATATCATGATTTTAATAAATGACAATAAAAGGACCTTCGCGGTATCCCGCATAAGGCAGGGTCCAAGTGGGTTTTTTCTTTTTCTTGAAAGATGCGGACAAATCATACATGTACCCGCAAGGAGGGAGTAAAGAAAGATGTGTGCAGTGAAGAAACCCCCAATTGATAGCCAGGCCCGTCCCTGAATATTTTGGGGCCCTCGGCCAAATGAAAAATTGAGGCCCCTTGAAAAATTATTTTACCAGGATTACATTCGACTAATCTGAATTAAGAATTTAGTCGCATCATAAAATTCTAATTGTCTTTTACATTAGAAATCAACACAAAAGTGAATATGAGAAAGCAACATCTAAAAGGGAGTAAGTACACTTTTTAATCACTCTACCACAATTAACAACACAAATCGAAATAGAATCAGATTCCATTATACTTGAGCCCTATTTCTAAGCTTCAACAAATTTGTAAAAATACTAAAATTTTTTATGGAAACTCATGAAGATAAAAAAAAATCAAAACCCGTAAAATGTGCTTACTTGAATATAAAGTAGTCTTCATTATGCATCAAATAAATGCAGAAAGTTGGAAACAATCACATATACTTACTTCAAACACAAAATCTCACAAGAGACGGTCTATAGGATAGACCACAAAATTGGGCCAGCCCAGGGGCGGAGGCAATGGGGTGTCAATGATGTCAATTGACACCCCTTAAATAAAAAAAAATCAGAATATATTTAGGTATTGTGCATTGATCCGCTGGTAGATGCATCAGTCCCCCATAGCCTGCGTCCTGGGTTCGAACTTCTATCACTACATACAAGTATTTATTTTTTTCTAAATTGGAAATGCACAAGGTATACAGCATATTGGTGCTAACTTTACGTTATATTGGAAATCAAGGTTGATATTTTAATACTCCTATTTTTCTTTTGAATTTTGAAAATTATAAATGACTTTTGGGTTTTTATATTTTTGTTTTTTTGTTCTTAAAATTACTCATTATCTTCAATTTATCCTATTTTTACATTTAAATATGTTTCAATAAATTTGCTTCATTTTTATTTTTTAAATTTGACTTTATTACTTTTATAATTTGTATTCACTATCTTAAATCTAAATATTTCACTAATTTAACCATTTTCTTTAATCAAAGTGTCAAAAACAAATGAGGCTAAATGGTTTTATCTTAACATTACATGTGTTTCATTCAAAGTGATAGATTAAGCCCTGAATTAAAGATTATTTTGTGTGTGTGCGTTTTTATATTCGTTTCAAATGAATTTATTCTGTTTTATTTTAGTTAGTTTTAAACATGACTCATCACTTTTACTGTTTATGCTATCTACTAAAAATTCTAAATACCACGACTACTTCAACACACTATGGGCTTGTTTGGTTACCCACTATTACCCTTGGAATTTTAAGTTCCTAGGAAATAGTATTATGCTAATTTGTTTGGTTGCCAAAAAATCTAAAATTCCTAGGAATTATAAAATCCAAGGGAAGTTAATTCCTATGAGACTTAGGAATTAGATTACCATGTACCCCCTTGGTCATTAACAATTCCCATGAATTACTTCCAAGGAATTAAAAATTCCTATTGTCAAACAAACAATATTAAGTAATTTCTAGGAAATTGACAAAGAAAGTGAATTCCAATAAATTACAACTTCCCATTGGAATTTAATTCCTACGTCAACCAAACGACTCCTATATTTAACTCCTTACTTAAACGTGACCGAGTCCGAGCACATTGTTTTAAATTTTCGGCTTGTTCATAACCAAATTTTAAATATATATATATATATATATATATATATATATATATATATATATATATATATATATATATATATATATATATATATATATATATATATATATATATATATATATATATATATATATATATATATATATATATATATATATATATATATATATATATATATATATATATATATATATATATATATATATATATATATATATATATATATATATATATATATATATATATATATATATATATATATATATATATATAATTATTTTAAAAAATTATCGACATCCCTTGTTTTCTTTTCTGGATCCGCCCCTGGGCTAGCCCATTTCCCTTAATTGATTTTTTTAATTATAATATTAATTATATTATGTTATAATTCTAAATGAAAGGTATTATAACCTCGAATATACTATTCTATAACCCTAAATATAATTTATTATAACCCCAAATAATTTATTATAACCCCAAATATACTATGTTATATTTTGGGCTGGACTTTATGTATTCCGTCTATAGAACAGACCGTCTCTCATGAGACTTACTGTACTTTAAAATATTAGAAATAAAATATCCATTAGCCATAAAGGAAAAAAATAATCAAAGCCCACTAATTTCATTATTACCTTGGACCCATGTGATTTTAACTTCTCCCAAACTAATGAAAAAAAAATTGTTCCCACTAAATTTAATTTGGTTAAGATTGAGGCAAAGGATCAGAAACTCGTTTTGTAGGATAACTTATAGTCAATTTAAAGAACAAAAAATAAAGGAAGATGAAGAGAAGAAGAATACTGCAGTTATAACAAAGAAATAAAAGAGAATATGCAATTAAATTACTACTTTAAATTTAAAAGCTATTGATATTCCCTATAAGGAGAAATAAAACCATGAAAAAGCATGATGATTTATACAGTCTTTTTCTCTTCCCAATGTTCTTGCCTTAAATATCAATATAAACTTCCATGATTCAACATTCAACCGGTTATTTTTGGTAACTGAAGGAATTTTTGGGGCCTTTTGTTTTCAGCAATTATGGGCCCCTTCTAAAGCTAATTTGGGCTTTTAAATCTTGGGCCCTGGGCGATGGACCCTAATGCCTACCCCCAGGGCCGGGCCTGTTGATAGCTGCGCCCAGTAGGGGTCGAACCCCCAAACCTTCTGCTCCAAATGCAGATGCTCTATCCATTGAGCCACAAGCGCAATGTATCTTAATATTTTAGTTTTATAATATTAAATTATACACCCTCTGTCCTTTTGAGATAGCTCCTTTTGACCAAAAAATGTGAGAGATTTTTGAGTCAAACGGTGCTAATTAAGAGGGACAGAGGGAGTAATGTTGTTAAAGCTATATAATTCTAACAATAAAGAATTATTCTTATCATTAAAAATAGAAAATTTTCATATTTAAAAACTATAGATCGCCAAAAATGTTTCCATGAGTTCGAATTCATGCAATTTCAATTAGCTTACCCAATGATTTGTGTTTGCTTTGAGACCCTACACACAATAAATATGTTTGTGAAAAAGTTTGTTTTTCACCTAACTTTCGGCTCATATTACTTTTTAATTTTAGTATTCTTCAGATTTTGAATCATGTTATCACTTATAAATATCTTATTTATTTTTATTTTAATCGCACTCTTTTATTATCTATTTATTGTGATTTATCTTATTCCCCTACACTATTCTAAATTCTCGAACATGAAAAGGACGTGCATGAGAGGAGTAAGTGTGGGAGAAATATAACTTCAATAACAATTATGTAAATAGTTGAATTTTAAAAACACATAAATATAAGGATAATGTTGCTAAATAATATAAAAGGACATTTAAATAAAATTGGAAACAAGAGTAATTAATACTAGTGGAGCAATTACTCCCTCTTGGTAATGGTAGGTCATGAATAGTCAAATAAATTCAATAAAGAAGAGAAAGTGATAGTTGCACTCACATTTTTACACTTGATGATTGGTGAATGGAAGGGTGTGTTGTATGCGTGGTGATTGGTGAAGTAGGGTCCCTCATAACTTCATAAGTCATACCCCCATATATTTAGGAAAATCTTTGTGAAATACTTCTATTAAAGTTCTTTTATGAATAAATTTTACTCCCTTATATTCATTTATTTTAAGTATTCTATTTACTTTATATACTCTATTTAATGTACTTAATTAATTTTTAATATATTTAATAATATATAATTAAACATAATAAAAAGTTGATATTAATGAACCTTACATTAAAACGAATCAAATAAGATATCACATGACTATATTTTACCTTATAATAAACTAGATAATACCTGTACGATGCACGATTTTATTAAATCTGTTGATATATTTATTTAAATAAAAAATTAATAATTGATGGATTTAAGTTTTAACCATCTCAAAATATCCTATACTCATTCAATAAATAACATTATAAAGATTTTATAAATAATTGAAAGAAAATAAAATAAAATATATGATTTTATCATATATTAAAATAATATGACCTAAAAAGTAAATAAAATCAATCAATATAGATAATATTAGTCATAATTAGAAAATAAAAAATTCAAAGCTATAAATATCAGTAATAAATGCAATGACATCATCATTGCGTTTTACAGGGAAAATTTTTATTGAGAAAGTGACACGTAAGCAATTTTAAAAAATGATGACATCAACGGTGTTTTGTTTTAGTATTAGTTATAGATACAATTTATAAGTACTAGATGAATAGTGTCCTAAAAGTAAATAGGCACCTAAGGTGAATAGGAGGAAGTATAAGTGATGCTTCTGTTTAAAATATACTTCCTCCGTTTTGAAATACTTGCTACATTTCGATTTTGGACACTATCATCGTTCAAACATTTTTTATATATAACGGCTAATTTATAAGTAAAAATATAGTAAAGTGGGATCTTGTTTGTTTCGTTTAATCGCATACTTTTATATTATTAATTTTTTATAAATTTAGATATGTATAATTCGACATATAAATCAACAAAATAACACATTGGATTGCTTAGAAAAACTAGAAGGTCAAATGTAGCAAGTATAATGGAGCGAAGGAAGTGTATTTGAGGACAAAATAAAAATGAAATAAAAAAAACAATGTTTTTAAATTATAAAATTATTATTAAGAAAATATTGTCATTATTAAAGATAAAAATAGTTGTAAAGTGATGGAGAAGTAATAAAAAACATTAATTAAATAGCAACATAAATCCAACATAGCTCATATAATATTGTTACGCAAAGAAAACATATTCAAGATGCAAGAATTAGCTACTGCGTGTACTTACCTACAACTGCAAGATAATAAGTCGCAAAAGTCACTTCGAAGGAGGTTCTTAAGCCCCTCTTATGAACCGGGCACCTATACACGTTAAAGTAAGACTAATAAGCTACTTTACATCAATTAAGAAGCACTAACTTCATACCACTACACTATTAGCCAAACAAGTTTCGATTCAAGCTAATCCGCACCCTAAACGTATCTCATGTGATAAATTCAACTCATGTTCACTTATGAACTACGCCATGATTTTCAATTAAACCATAACCTTAGAGTCCAGTCTAGGGATGGTCATGGGGCGGGTCTGGAGCGGGTCCAACCAGACCCGGACCCGGACCCTTTTAATTTTTTGAGATCCAGACCCGGATCCGGACCCTAAGGGTCCAAAATTTTCAGACCCGGACCCGGACCCTCCGAATCTGATGGGTCTAGGGTCCTTAATGGGTCCTTAGTGGGTCTAAAATAAGTCTCTTTGATTTGTCAAATTTGAAACATTTGTAAGTCATTGTATTTTTCGTATATTTGTAAGAGAGTTATTATCATATTTTACAAATATTTAATATACTAATTTAACATCTAAACTCGCATAATGTCACCAATATATGCTTAAATTTTATTATAAACACTAGTTCTAGTCCATATAATAAGGGTAATTGGGTTAACACTTAGTAAGTAACATATATATTGTTTATATATACTATGATATTATGATTATATGAAAAGAAAATAAGTGTTGATGGCATAATTCATGCGTAGAAGACAAATAAAAATGGACAATTAATATTTATAAGGGTCCAAGGGGCGGGTTCAGGGTCTGGATATTGGACCCGGACCCGGACCCGCCAAATAATTTTTAGATCCAGATCCGACCCGGATCCGATGAGTCTCAAAAAGTAAGACCCAGACCCTTAAAAAAGGGGCGGGTCTGGGGCGGGTCCAAGAGGGTCCTGGACCCGTGACCATCCCTAGTCCAGTCAATTCTATATCAAGATATGTTCAAGGGAAAAAGATTCAATTTACACATTTTTTTGTAATTAAACAAGGCTACGTGGTCTTAAGTTGTATAATGTAGTGTATTACACTCGACTTCAATGCCTAATGATAATAATTTACAATCGATTTCGTTCCGTTTCTCAAGGTTTGAGGTGACCAAGCATAAAAGTAGCGCTATTAGTAGCAAGCATCTCATAGCCATAACAATAAATTAGTTTGGCGACAATAGCATACTAACCATATCAATTAGACTTCAACCATGTTTCCACATTCACAATGACGACACTTAATCACCGCTAGCGATAAATGATACAATAATTCTTTATTATTATTATTATTATTATTATTTTAACATCTTTATAAGAAATTTCATCACAAATTCTTTACTAGTAATTGTTATTACTACAAAACTAACAACAAATATCATATTCACCAACATATAAAAAAGTATTTAGCAACTCTTGAAAGTGACTAACCCTAACTATTTTCAATCATCTAAACTACCATTATTATTCAAAAATAACACTTATCAAAAGCTTCTTAAAGTTTGTCCCAATATCACACTATCACCAAAATACATAAAAATAGTATACACTACTTTTATTTTCATCCTTAACACAAACTATAACCCCTTTTTTTTCATTTTTAAATCTCATTTCTAATACATACTCATTATAATTTTATCAAGGTATAAGTTAATTTAAACTAAGATTCATAATTTATCCAAAATACTACCTTTAAATTCATTATAATATAAACCCTAAATATCTATTTTCAATTCACCATAATCATCAAACCTATAACAAAAAAATCAAGATATCATACTCAAATTTAACAAATATGATTTCTAAATAATAACAAATTAAATATCAAAAACATAAAAACTTAAATTGGGTGAGAGATCGCTCACAAAGAGGGAAAGAATATAGCTTACAATGGGGAAATAAGAGAAGAGGGAGAAGGAGGTGGTTATGGTGGTGGAGGAGAGACCAAACAGAAGCTGCTAGCGGTGGTCTGGGCAACCTCTGGCTACTACAGTTAGGGGTGTTCAAAACTACCCGACCCGACTGACCCGACCCGCCGACCCGTCGACCCGGCTCATTAACGGCGGGTCAAAATATAAAAAAAATTCAAATTCACGGGTCGGGTACCCGACCCGCTTTAACCGGGTCGGGTCATGGGCCGGAATTTTTTGACCCGGGTACCCGCTAATGACCCGGTAAAAATTTAATATATAAGTCTTTTTTTTAGGGTTCTGCTCATTTGACACATTTGCTACTCCATTCTAATTTCCAACTTTTTTTACCCAGCATTGCAAGCACTTACCCACTTTTATTCTTTGTGGAATAGAAGAAGATGGGTATCATTACCCAGCATTGCAAGCACTTACCATTTACCAAGCAGTAGCCGTCACTCTCACTCATAGGGTTCCCCAATTTTTGTTTATTTTCTTATTTTAGTTTATGTTTTTGTTTAATTTTTGTTTTAGATTTGTTTTATGTTTTTCTTAGTTTAGATTAGTTTAATTTTTGTTTATGTTTATGTTTTTATTTTTCTTATTCTAAATTATAATTAAATCTAAAAAATAAATAAAAATAATAACCGGGTACCCGGTGTCCCGACCCGCTTTATCCGGGTACCCGCTTAGCGGGTACCCGCAATAAATGGGCCGGGACACGGGCCGCAAAAAAAGGTACCCGGCTAACCGGGTACCCGTTTAGCCGGGTACCCGGTAATGAACACCCCTAACTACAGTGGGTACAACACGCGGCACAAGCTGTAGTCTTTTGGGGGGGGGGGAATTTCGCAGCCCTGCTGCTGGCTGGCTGCTGGCTTCGTTTTTGGAGGGTGGCGGTTGCCGTGCTGGAGCTAAGAGGGCACGGCTGGCTGGGGAAGAGAAGGAAAGGAGGAAGAAAGAGAGGAGAGGGAAGAAAGAAAAGGGAGTAACGGCTCCCTCTCATAGCAAATGGGTTTTAATTTTCAAAAATCTAAAACCCTAACCCACAAATACCTTAGGCTATTCCATTTACGAAGCCCATTTATTTTAACCCGAAAAGTTAAAAGTAACTTCGTTTGGGTCGAGTTTAAGAGCGAAACTATTATGATTATTATTAACTTATTAAATTTCTATTTGAGTAATGATTTCCCATATAATTAAACAAGTTCCTCGCTTTGTTAATACATATTTATGGGTCAAAATAATAAATCTCCGATGTTTAACAATAATGTATAAAGAAATTATTTTTAATCGCAATTTAATTTATAATTAATTAACATCAAATTTACGGGGTGTTACAGAGTGCACATGTCAGAATCGTGCATATGTCTCCTAAACCGAACAACATTAACTGGGAGAGAACCTTTACAAGCTCGCCATAAGAAGTGACGTATCTTTGGAGGACCCTGTTTTACCCACACCTTATCCCAAGGTTGTGGCTCACATCCACTAACGATCCATAGGAGCCCAAAGCCAGTATTCCGATTTGACTGAGTATGACCCATTCTAATAGTAACAGCATAACAAAGAATCACTGTGGACGTTCGGACAAAGAGGAATCGATAAGATTGTTTCAATGGTACACTGATCGAAGTAATTACTGAGCCTCTCCAAAATCCATCCCCAAGAGAGTGGGTCAATAAAGTCACATGCCCTACAATCAATTTCACTAGTGATTTGTAGCACAAGAGCCACAAAAGAGGCATCACGCAACAGCCATCGATCTTTCATAACCCATATTGAACTACCATTCCCAATTCTCCAACAAAGACCTTTCAGTACAAGAGATTTCGCCCCCCACATGATTCTCCATGAAAGACATGGGTAAAAACCCCTCCTCGCATCCAAAACAGAAACATTCTTAAAATATCGAGCTTTGAGGACGATACAAAAAGGAGTTAGGCTTATCCACCAATCGCCAAATCTTTTAGCCAAAAGAGCTCGATTAAACCATTTAAGATCACGAAAGCCCATACCTCCTTGTTTCTTAGGTGAGCACAAGTTATTCCAGCTGTGCAAATGCGTTTTTCGTTCATTTGTCGATGAACCCTACCAAAAACGAGCCATCAATGAATGAATGTCGTCCAAGATACCATCCGGGATGCGGAAAATGCTCATCATTTACGTAAGAATAGCTTGAATCACTGATTTGATCAATACCTCTTTACCAGCACGTGAAAGAAGTCTTTCCTTCCACCCTTGAATTTTTTTCTAGACTCTATCTTTTAAACATGAGAAGATAAACTTCTTTGACCCGCCAATAATTATCGGAAGGCCCAAGTACTTTGAATGGCGTTCCACCTCCTGAACTCCCAACTGGTTCATAATCACTTGCCTCTTGGACTGTGGCACTCCTTTGCTAAAAGAGATTTATGTTTTATCAAAATTAAGTCTTTAGCCTGATACTCTCTCATAAGTGCTAATAATGTTAGCTACCATCGAACAGTCTTGAACAGTAGCTCTAGCAAACAAAATGTTGTCATCTGCAAAAAAACAATTGAGATAAAAGAGGGGCTCCTCTATAGACCTTGACTCCATGAATCGTTTTTCTAGTTATCCCCTGCGAAATCAAAGTAGAGAAGGCATCCACACACAAGATAAAGAGGTAAGGAGAGATGGGATCACCCTGCCTTAATCCCGGGAAGGGACAACATTTCCACAAATACCACCGTTGATCTTGAAATAAAAGGAGACACTAGTAATGCAACTCATAACTATTCGAACGCAACTATCATTGAACCCTATTTTCAACATAACTCGCTCCAAGAAACCCCATTCAATCTCGTCATAAGCCTTACTCATATCTAACTTCACTGCAAAAGCATTATTTCTACCATTAGAGGACCTTTCAAAGAGTAAAGGTCTCAAAAGCAAGTAAAACATTATCAATGATTAAGCGCCCCGAAATGAAGGCACTTTGGTTTAGAGACACAATATGTTCCAATAGAGGCTTAAACCACAACTTTGGTTTTGAAATGATCTTATAAACAACATTACAACAACTTATAGGTCTATAATCTTTAAGGTATTTAGGTTCTTTGCATTTAGGGATGAGAGAAACATAGGTTTTGTTAGTCCCTTTGATGTCCCAAAAACCCCTCCACCACATTTGCATTAGACAAACCACATCATCACCTTCAATATCTCAGAACTTTTGATAAAATAAAGCATGAAAACCATCATTACCTGGGGCCTTAGTGGGGTGCATTTGAAAGACAATTGTGCGGATCTCCTCATACGTCGGCTCAAGATCAAGAGAATTATTCATATCATTAGTCACCATGGATCCCAAACCATCAATCGCACTATCAAAACCATTAGGAGAGCTAGTAGCGGACATATTCTCATAATAAGCAGTGATAAGGTGTTCAATATATGTCTTACTAGTTCCCTAGTATCCAGCATCATCATTCAAGCCTTTTATCAAACTCCTGCATCTCCTTGAGCTTGATTTGTGGTGGAAGTACTTGGAGTTTTTATCACCATCCTTTAGTTCATTTGCCCTAGCCCGCATGTGTCAATATACATACATATAGTTTTATATCTGATGTAGATGTCGTATGACTCTTTATTAATGAATTATGTATTATTCAAAAAAAAAAAAATCCCACATGACTATATTTTAACTTATAATAAATACAATTTATAAGTATTAGCGGAACAATGTCTAAAAGTAAATAGGGCACTAAGGTGAGTAGGAGAAAGTATAAAGTTTGCACTTGCTTAGAGTATATATTTGTGGACAAAATAAAAGTTAAATTAAAAAACAATGTTATTAAATTATAAAATTATTAAGAAAGTATTGTTGCTATTAAAGATACAAATAGTTGTAAAGTGATAAGGAAGTAATAAAAAAATTAATTGTCTTATCTTGGATAAAATATTCCTTACTAGGATGGAGGGAAAATGTTTTTCTCCTTTCTAACATAATGTCGATATTGTTTCTTTTCTTTCATTTTTCTCATACCTATATTTAGGGATGGTCATGGGGCGGGTCTGGAGCGGGTCCAACTAGACTCGGACCTGGACCCTTTTAATTTTTTGAGATCCAGATCCGTACCCTAAGGGTCCAAAACATTCAGGCCCGGATCCAGACCCTCCGAATCTGATGGTTCTAGGGTCCTTAATGGGTCCTTAGTGGGTCTAATAAAAGTCTCTTTGATTTGTCAAATTTAAAACATTTGCAAATTGCAAGTCATTATATTTTTCGTATATTTGTAAGAGAGTTATTATCGCACTTTAAAAATATTTAATACTAATTTAACATCTAAACTCCTATAGCGTCACCCTTATATGCTTAAATTCTATTATAAACACTAGTTCGAGTCCATAAAATAAGGGTAATTGGGTTAGCACTTTGCAAGTAAGATATATATTATTAATATATATTATGATTATATGAAAAGAAAGTAAGTGTTGGGGGCAGAATTCATAAGTGGAACACAAATAAAAATGGACAATTTTAATATTTATAAGGGTCCGAGGGGTGGGTCCAGGGTCCGGATATTGGACTCGGATCCGCTAAATTTTTTTTAGATCTAGATTCAACCCGGGTCCGATGAGTATCAAAAAAATAAGACCCAGACCCTTAAAAAGGGGTGCGTCTGGGGCAGGTCCAACAGGGTCCTGGACTCGTGACAATTCCTACCTATATTGTTTATCCTTCATTTGCCCTTTTAATTTCACATCTACATAGTTTAATTTGTATTGTTTGACTTTTATTTCCTCTTTAAATATTTATGCTCAACACAAGGATACTTAGAGCGTTGAAACTTGATTAGTATTAGAGGCATTTAAAACATACTTGATACCCGACATTTATCCGACCTTATAACCGAATTCGATTTTGATCCAAGTTCCAAAATAATTATAATTATGTATAAAGTAACATGACACAAGATTCAATTTTAAACTGACTTGAAACACTTGATTTGAAATCGATTCGATGATTCGAATGAACACCTCTAATTAGTACTCCCTCCAATGCTTTTTACTTGTCCCATTTCCTTATTGGGTAAGTTCATCCTACTTGTCCCATTTTTATTTTAAGACCTACATTGGTAGGTGGTACCCTTATTTTCTTAATAGAAGTATTAAAAATAACCAATATTGCACATGAGTCTCTTATTTTAGATGATACCCTCTTATTCTTAATAGATGGTCCCTTCATTTTCTTAATATTTGTACCCAAACCAAATAATGGGACAACTAAATTGAATTAGAGGGAGTATTATCGAACTTAAAGAAACATTTGATATTGAAATAGGTGCAACATGTTATTCAATATATATAAATAAATAAGACAAATTTAAATAAGATATTTATAAATAAACAAGACATTAATAGAAATGGTAACACCTTAGTCCACTTAGTTGCTAGATGGGACATGGTATTAGCCAATGAGAAGAATTGTATGGATCCTTTCCCTCAAGACCTTCAAACTTTGGTTGAGCTTAATTTATGCTAATTGTCAGATTTATCTCAAAAAAAGGTTAATTCATTTTCGTCAGTCCAACTTTCTACAATGACAACTTTAGCCTTACCCCAGGAACTCAAATTTCCCCTAATTTTGTGGGCACAATTTTTATATAGGAAATTTTACACAAAAAAACTATCTAATCCATAGCACATTTTTCAAAAAACAAGATATTTTTCTTTTCAAAAGAGCGCCTCGTGACGGAAATCTTCAGTTGACCGTCAAGTGGGGCGTTGACTTTGCATGTGAATGGCATGTGACTTCATCAAATGTACCTTTCCCTCTATTGTTTTTCCTTCCAGTTTTCTAATTTTTTTCGCCTATTCCCTGCATATATACAATGTCAGACGATTGCTTTGTAACAATTAAAAGGTGTACTATGCACTCCAAATCCTTACACACCTCGCTCATACCCGTACCATATGTTATTCCCCCCAAGAAGAAAATTTATGCTTTTCAAGTTAAATATGGGTTGTTCTTAGTCAAATGGTTCTAATAATGAATTATTGTGTGATATTAGAGATATTAGTAAACCCTTTTTTTGAAAACAAAATCTATGAAACTTTTTGATTTCTTACTCTAAATTTCACCACAGAAAAAAAAAAAACCAAAAAAGAAGATAAATTGAGAAAATCAAGGTTAACACAGATTTAGGCTAATATAATCAAGAACAACAGAAAAAGAAAAAAATATCTTTGAAGCATTTGACAAAAATAATCAAAAATTGTCATCAATGTTCATCAATTTGAGACTGATCAAGCTGATTCAAAAACTTGAAGAACAACACAATTTGTGCATCGAACTGTCATTAAAGGTAAAAGTTTTCAATAGTCGTACTTTGTTTTCTCATTTTATGAATTTAGTTTCTTCTTATTTATTATTGTAGGATTCTACTAAAAATTACAATGTGAAGTTATGAATTTTGAAGATTCAATCGCTAAATTGTGTCAATCCTTTTTGCATTTTCAAATATTTAGCATTTCTTATTTGATTAATATAATTTTACTTAATCTGTTTTTCTATTGGTTATTTTTTTTTATTAATTTCTCCTATGTTTAGAAAACAATAGAGTGAGTATGCAAAGCGTAAGCAAACAAATAATTTATAAGAGTTAACTCTATATTAAAGCGGAATTCTTAGTAAATTTTTCGTACAGGAACAATGTATTAAAATTAATGAAAGTGTCACTACAATTGAAACGACTAAAAATTTGAATGATGAATTGTTGATCCTAGAAAATTTAGTTGATATGCCAAATACCAATGATGATGAGACTAAGGAGAATTATAGTGTTGGAGTAATGATGATCATAATTTGAATAATTCTTTTGGTGATGAAAATATTGATATAGAGGCTAATAGTAATATTTGCAAGATGATTATTACGACAACGCAGAGCAAGTAAACTCATTAAAGCATTCATTGGATATATTTGATCCAAGGCTGAGAAAATTATTCCTAATAAAATAAACTTTGAAAACTAAAGTCGTTGAAGTAGTGTTTGCGATTCATCATGTTAGAAGAAATGTTGAATAAATTAGCTTTGATAGCTCTTGAAAATGATTTCTTTGAAACAATACAATGTTACATCTTGTTGATGAATTTGCTTCAAAGAGCGTAAGAACCACTAATAAAAAAACAATATAGGCGATAGGCATGAATTGTCACCAAACTTGTTATGACAATAGGATGTTTACATATAGTTCTTGCCCGTCGCCATTAATACTGTTGTCGCCATTCTCATAAATTGTCGCCAAACTATCACCAAAAGTGGTGACGGTGATACTTTTCTATCGACATACGTATGTTTTATACTTTTACAATTATTTTAGTCTTGGTATACGCTATTTTAATTGTATTCCACTCTCTTATTTCAATTGTACGTTGCCCTTCCCATAGAATATGTGCTTATCTAGACTGCCATTGGGCATGTACTCATACACTAGTAGTAGGGTTCCGTTCTTGTGGCATATTGGAATGTGTTCTGATGCTTGCTAGCAGTTCTATCCTAGTGTGTGCAACCCTGGATAGGATCGGCTGATTGCTAAGTGTTTTGTCTAAGTGTGTGCAATCTTGATCAACTCATTCTCATGTATACAGTATAGATGATAGTAAGTATAGTGCAGTGTTAGCATGACTACAAGATTGCTAGTTAGTCAGAATGCTTATGAGAAGCTTCTATATTCTGTTATTTAGCACGTGTGCTTATAAGGATTGTGTTATTTTGTTGTAAGGGTTGTTAGGTTGTTGTAACAGCCTTTCTTTTGTCCTTTGTTACTTGATTTGTTTGTAAGCTATATATACATAGTCTACCTTGTAAACATTCAATTGTGCATTAATAAAAATCTTTTTGTTTTTCTCTTCTTTGTTCTTCTTTTGGTTCAATTTTTATCATGGTATTAGAGCCACAATTTTCATGTCACTCCTCCTCTTCTGTTTTCTTGATTCTTTCCCCTTCTTGCATATGTTTGGTAGACAAGTAATCCTTGTTCAGTTTAATATCATCCAACTGACAGTAATTTGAAACTAGTCACAAATGTTTTTTAAGGAGTAGGGTTCAAGGGTTGGAAACGGTCAATTTTAATTGCTCTTTCAAGCAAGAAAAAATTAGGTTTTGTTAATGGTACCATCACAAGATCAACAAAATGTTCTTCACAAGGGAGAGCTTGGGATCATGTCAATGACACTATCATTGGGTGGGTCATGAATGGAGCGAATGAAAACATAGGCAAGAGAATTTTATGGCTTAAAACTGCAAAGGAGGTTTGGGATGAGTTAGAGCATAGGTACGAACAATCCTCCCCAGCACAATTCTTTCACATTGAGGAGGAATTGAGCAAGATATCACAGACTAGTGATATGAGTATAGAAGTTGCTCTTGAACCCAATTGAAGAGGAATTGAGCAAGATATCACAAACTAGTGATATGAACAATTCTTTCACATTAAGGAGGAATTGAGGAGCTTGATGCTCTTGACCCAATTGTTTCATGTTCTTGTGATGGATGTGAGTGTGATCTCTCGCAAAAGGTTAACAAGAGTCAACAAAGTAGGAGATTAGTACAATTCTTGATGAAACTCCATCATAAATACCATCAAACCAGGAGAAGCTTTTTAATGATGAAACCTACACCCACTGCTACTGAGGCTTATAGAATCTTGCTTCAAGAACAAGTACGTCAAGTTATAAGCAAGAACACATATCTTGATGAGCGAGAGTTAATGGCATTTAGGGTAGAAAAAAAAGACATACGACAACAACGACAAAACTAACATAGGGAACAAGAGGCAGAAAAATGGCTTCTTTTGTGATCATTGTAGGATTCATGGACACACCCAAGATAGATGTTGGAAATTGCATGGCTATCCCCCTAATGTTTTAAATACTGACTGTGATAGTAATTATTCAAGAGCATTAGTTGAGTCTTCTGAACAAACAGAATAATCAAACAAAATCCAAGGAAACCTCTGCAATCAATATTGCACATTTAGCTGGTAAATTTTGTTTTAATGTTTAGGAAAATTTGCTCAAAATAATCCCATCTATCATCCGTTAGCGGAAAATAATCCCAACTATCAATTATTTTTAAATAATCTCAACTTTCACCTGAATTTGTTCATGACATACCCTATGACTTGGTTACCTGGAATAGCAGGTCACCTTAACTAGTGGAAAAAACCTCATTTGCTGCGAGACATAGGCTGCGGTTCCTAATAAACGCAGCTTATAGTAGGCGAAAAATAAGGGGAAAAAAAAGCACATAGGCTGCGGTTTTCATTAAAATCGCAGCCTCAATAATAAAAAAAAAAATATTCATTTATCAAAGGCTGCAGTTTCCTTATAAAACCGCAGCAAATAACAATTAAAATTTATTTTTATGAAGAACGCGTGTATTATTAAATAGAAAACCCAAAACTTCTCTAAACTCTTCTCCAAACTTCTCCGCCTCTTTCCTGTTCTTTCTTCTCTAAATTTCTCTCAACCTTCTCTCCTTTCATTCTCTCCTTTCTTATTTTCATCAGCCTTCTTCGAAAATTTCCCACTCTTGTGCGTCCTCTTCATTACTCCTTCACCATTTGGTTTTGTCCTTCATCAGCATTCGGTGGAATATTTTTGGTCCTTCATCAGCATCAGCGATTTTAAAAAAATCAGGTAGGTTTTCGACCAATCCAAAGCATCAGCATCAGCGATTTCATTTTGTGGTTTTTTATATATGTATATTATTGTAAATTTCGTTTTGTAGATCTGTAGTTCTTCGTTTTTTTTTCAGAAATCAATTTTGTTAGATTTTATTAGTCTTTTTGTAATAGAAATCGATTTTGTTAGATTTATAGTAAATTTCGTTTTTTAGATCTGTATTTAGGTTTAGATCTGTATTTTATTGTAAATTTCGTTTTGTAAATCTGTATTTCTTCGTTTCTTTAATTTGTAAAATTGTAAGACGTTTATATATTTGTTTCTTGAATTTTTGGGTTTCTTAAACTAAGATTTGTTCTTGAATTTCTTGAATTTGTAAGATTTAATGAATTTCGTTTGAATTTCTTAAATTCGTTTGTAGATGTTTGATGCAAAATGCTGCAAAAAAATTTTTTTAAATTAAGCCTCTCAAAGGCTGCGGTTCTATATGGACCGCAACAAATGTGTTTTTTGCATTTTAAAAAATGACTATAGGCTGCGGTTTTTAGGACCGCAGCCAAAAACTTTTTTTATTTGCTGCTACTCCAAGGGCTGCGAGACAAAACCGCAGCCAATACCCCTAAAAAAAACCGCAGTAATTGACGAGTTTTTCACTAGTGTTGGCAAACAAAAAGAAAAATTAAATATAAAAAATCCCAAGGTCAACTATGGCATACCCTATGGCTGGGTTAGGGGTGGAAGAATGGGCGAGGGGATGAGTTTTGGGATTTTTTTATTTACCTTTCTTTTGCCAAGGTGACCTGCTATCCTAGGTAAACAAGTTATAGGGTATGCCACAAACAAATTCAAGTGCAAGTTGGGATTATTTAAAAATAATCGATAGTTAGGATTATTTTCGGCTAAGGGGTGATAGTTGGGATTATTTTGAGACAATTTTCCTAATGTTTAGCAATAAGAAATGGATTGTAAATAGAGGGGCTTCTGACTATAGCAAATTTTGCTTAAATCTAATTTCTTTCACCAACTATACCAAAGTGGAAAGAAAACCCCAGGTTGTGACAATCCCTAATGAAACTCAGTTTAGGGTGTAAATAATAAGGACTGTTAGATAAAACAATAGTGTTGTCATGAAAAATGTTTGATATGTTCCAAAATTTTTCTTTAATCTCATATCAGTGAGTAAACTGATTAGAGACCTCAATTGTAATGTGATTTTCAATGCTAATGAATTTTTCTTATACAAGAATCTTTGATGAAGAAGCATTTGCTTCCTAGTAAGGCTGAGTATGGGCTGTATTTTCTCCAATAAGCCTTGAGCAGGCCCTTAAAAAATTCGATAAAATAATGGTGCACTCCACCTACTATAGCAGACAATCACGATGTTACTTGTAATGATGCCAAACTATGGCACCTTAGCATTTTCTTTTTAAGCAATTGTATTTTTTGTTCCCAGACTTGAAAGTCAAGAACATGAATAAAGAAATATTTTGTACTATTTGCCCTTTAGCTAAAAAGTTAAGGGAACATTTTCTTACCAAGTAAAATAAAATCTATTGGCCCTTTTCAATTGTTACATATAGGTATTTGGGGGCCCTTGAGGCACAATTCTAGATGCAAATGTACTAGCTTTATTACTATTGTGGATGACTATTCTAGATTCAGCTAGATAATTTTCATCAAAGAAAAAATATGAGTTTTTGATGTTTTTAAACAATTCTACACTTTTGTTTCCACATAATTCAACAAGAAAATTAAGTGTTTGAGGGTGGATAATGCCAAGGAACTCTCTAAAGGGGAGACCTTGAATTTTCATAAAGAAAAGAGGATTGATCTCCAAACTACATGTGTTGCAACACCACAACAAGTGCCTTTGCAGGCTTCACTTAAGAAAATTCCTGATGAAATGTTGTATGGTAGAAAGCCAGATTACAATCTCGTCAAGGCCTTTGGCTGTTTTTGTTTTGCTTCCACACTTATTAAGGATAGAAGTAAAATTAACCCAAGAGCAGCTGCATGTGTTTTTTTAGGATACTCACCCACTCAGAAGGGTTACAAGTTGTACAATATTAATACAAAACATGTTTTTGTTTCTAGGGAAGTCAAGTCCTTTGAAAATTTTTTTCCTTACCAACCTAACTCTAATCCTACTAAGTACTATGTGTGTTAGCAAGTCCTTTTGCCTTATGACCGCAACTGGGAGTTCACTCCTGTTTCTTACTTGCCTCAAAGTACCTCTTATGGTATAGAGGCAGAGAATGAACAAAATGAAAACACATTACCCAAAGTTAGACAAAAGGCCTTTAGATCTATGCATAAACCTGCATATTTACAAGATTATGTGTGCAAAAACACATTCAAACAACATTAGTGCAACAGGATAGAGTATCATGCTCTTAGCACACAACATCCAAAAATTGCTACAACCTATGACACATATGATGAAGCTAGAGACTATAAAGAAGCTAGTCAAAATCCCCACTGGGTCAAGGCTATGGAAAATGAAATCCAAGCACTTAAAACCAATCAAACTTGGAAAATTGTTGATCTTTGCAAAGGTAAAAGGCAATAGGTTGTAAGTGGGTGTATAAGATCAAGTTCAAGTCAAATGGATCACTTGAAAGATTCAAGGCCAGGTTGGTTGCAAAAGTGTTTAATTAAAAACATGGTACAGATAAGGAGACCTTCTCTTCTGTTATCAAATTTTCCACTATAAGGTGTATGTTAGCTATTGCTGCAAGCCACAAATTCATCAACTTGAATATTATCAATGCTTTTCTTCTGGGTGAATTGCATGAGGAGGTATATATGAAGATGCTAAAAGGATTACTAAATCCTAACAATAAATTATGCCTTTTAATGAAATCCTTATATGGCTTAAAATAGGCATCTAGGCAATGGCATGGTAAATTGGCCAATGAATTCAAGAGTTTAGGGTATGTTCAATCCAAAAATGACTACTCCTTGTTTACATAAAGGAGTGAAGGGCATATCACTTGTATATGTAGATGATATATTAGTAACTAGAAACAATGATCAAGAGATTAGTTTTCTCAAACTTCATCTACATAACACCTTCACCATGAAAGATTTGGGATTCCTTCACTATTCTTCCAAGGGATTAGATCTCACAAACTTAAATATACCAAAAATCTTCTTAAAAACAGTGGTATTACAAATTTTACCAAAGTGGTAACCCCTTTACCTATGAACTTGAAATTACTGGCTAATGAAGGAGAATTTTTTAAGAATCCTACTCTTTAAATAAAACTCATTGGGATGTTAATTTCCTAACCCATATAAGTCAGTTCATGCAGTGTCCAAGAATTCGTTGGAAAGCACTTCAACATACCTTGAATTACATTCACTTTAGTTGTTGACAAGGCATCATTTTTCAAGGGAAATAGTCAGATTGTTTTACAAGCCTTTACAAACATTGACTGGGCAGCCTGTCCTAATACAAGGAGGTTAGTCACAGGCTATGTAATCATTCTAGTTAGTTCCCGTATTAGCTGAAAATCAAAAAAAGAACAAATCGTGTACAGATCAAGTTCAAAGGCTGAGTATAGAGCTATTGTTAATGCAATATCTGAGGTTGTTTGGCTCATTCATTTACTTAAGGATCTTGGTGTGTCTAATGTGCATCCTTATACCATTCATTGTGATAATCAATCAGGTATAGCCATAGCTAAGAATCCAGTCCTATATGACCGTATTAAACGCATTGAAGTAAACTGCCATTTTACACGTGAGAAGATTGTTGAAGGCATTCTAAACTTAACCTATCTTCCCACTGAAAATCAATTGGCAGATGTGTTTTGATGCTTGCTAGAAGTTCTATCCTAGTGTGTGCAACCCTGGATTATGATCAACTGATTGCTAAGCGTTCTGTCCAAGTGTGTGCTACTTGATCAGCTCGTCATGTATGAAGTACAGATGATAGTGAGGGATAGTGCAGTGTCAGCATGCTTTTCACTACAAGATTGCTAGTTGGTCAGAATGGTCATGAGAAGCTTTTGTATTCTGTTATTTAGCATGCGTGCTTATAAGGGTTGTGTTAGTTTGTTATAAGGGTTGTTAGGTTGTTATAACAACTTTTCTTTTGTCCTTTTTCTGTTACTTGATTTATTTGTAATATATATATATATATATATATATATATATATATATATATATATATATATATATATATATATATATATATATATATATATATATATATATACACACACACACACACACACACACACACACACACACACACACACACACACACACACACATACACACACACACACATAGTCTACCTTGTAAACATTAAATTGTGCATTAATAAAAATCCTTCTATTTTTCTCTTCTTTGTTCTTCTCTTAGTTCAAGTTTTATCATGGCACCATCCTGATACTGCATAATAATAAAAGATGGTCACATACTCATACTCATAACAAAAGATAAATGACAAGCAACAAGAAAGCAATCCTGAACTCCAAATAACTAATGGAAAACAAACTCTACGTAAAAATACTATCTCTCTATTAACATTGTAAATTGAGATTAAGTAATTAATAGGAGTATGGGGGCAATAACTAACTTTAACATCTAGGGATAGAAGGTCTATAGGTTATAAAATGTAAAGGAAAAGGGCTTTAATGTGTCATTTCGCCCAGGGCCCCAAAATATCTAGGGCCGGCCCTGTTAACAGATTTAAGGTCAAATTATACTTAAATCCCAGATTTAAATATTACTCATATTTGCTTTGTAATGAAAGATGCAAACCACTCAAGTCCAATTGCCCTCCTAATGTCAAAAATTTATGTATCCATGATGTAAGAAGTTTTAAGGTCAAATTATAAACGTAATTAAGATCACTGCTCAAAAAGGGCAAGTGTCTCCATATTAATGAACCCAAAAAATATCAATCTACAACAAACACAATGTGATTTGAAGATCCATTTTTTTTTTGTTTATTCTGTACTGTTTTGTTGTGAATTGTGGTTTGTAATTTTTGTTTCAGGTAAAGTTAGTAGCTAATCAATGATTTCTATTTAGCCGCTTAATAACTTGGATCTATTTTAGGTCGTGAGATAAACTGATGGATCATAATAAACAAAGTTCGCAGCTGTTATTTGAAATTGAGTAAACTTAGAGGTTGTAGTTGGTAAATGATCCTTTATTCAATTAGTGTTACTAATTTAAAGGCTTATAACATAACCTGTAGAAGCTCGAGCATAATTGTATGGAGGAGCGACGTCTCTCACCACAATAAGATGTAGTGTTTCGGCCCTAATCAAGCATGACCCTTACACATATCAAGTGTTATATTGTTGTGCTTGTTGATCAGTGGTAAACTTGATTACTGTTGATGCTATGAGGCATGGTCGTTCATTTATGAGTATTACCAACTGAACTTGCTTTAAGTATTTAGACAACCGAATTGTATAAGTGGCAGTAACGTACTTCTGCTTAGGTTGAGAATGATATTTTAATGAGTTACAAGTATGAAACGGTTAATGAATATGGTAAAAGTATACAGTGGTGTCAATTAATTATAAGTTCGTACCCTAATTATTATTTTGTAAAGGTAGTGTATTATTTCTATATTGTGAGTTAGATAGGGAATTATGCTTGGCGTTAAACGCTGACCGATTCAATCGGCTGTCATCCGTATTATGGATGGCAGCATGTTGTAGGATTTAGTTTCAGGTTTCGATCCAAGCCACGGCTACAATTTGTATATGCTATCCGTATTTGGCTGTTCAATCTAACTTGAAATTTATTGTTAAATATTAATTTATTGAACTTTTTGTCATTACATAAAATAAATATTCTTTTAACGAACTAAAGAGAAGAATAAAATAATTTTATTAAAATCAGATGTATGAAACTTTGTTTAGATGAAAAATCAAGTTGCCAAAATTATGTCTGTTACACTCTTTCCAAATTTAAGAAGTTTTGTCCTTGAAAAAAAAAAGTATTTGTGTTAAACAAATTATATAGTTTTAGAGAAAACAATAATTAAATCACTACAAAAAAACACGAAGCTTTTCGACGGAAAAACATTGGTTTTTTCGACGGTTTT